>WBMW01000420.1:988984-1013318 GCA_013396635.1 Penelope pileata | reverse complement strand
TTTTTTTTTTTTAACTTTTTAAGCACTTCACTATACTGGCAAAAAAGATGCTGTTTCTTTTGAGGCTTTTCAGTTCACGTTCTCTCGAAATTCTCTTGTACAGTCACACTGCCCAAGTGACTTCATCATTAAAACTTACTGAATGGCTCCTGAGACTTCGGTTTCAATGCATTTACAACTTCTCCTTGCTCTGCTGTCTCAGGAAGGCAAAACCTTGTGTTGGAATTGAGATTTTTCGGGCCCCGTGTTGGTGCTGCAGCATTGCTGCCTGAGCCTATTGCAACAGGGGAAGGTGGTCTCAAGAAATAAGGTACCTTGGTGTGTTGCTAGCCCCCAGTAATAAGTTGGATTATTTCTTTTTTTTTTTATATATTTTGTACTTGGTATTGTGACAGCTTTGTTTCCCTAAGCATCCACCTTTGGGAGGCATCTTGTTGCACAAGAACGTTCGCTTTTCCTTTAAGAACAGAACTTTGAGAGCTGTTTCCTTATCCGCCTCCCCCGCTTTCTTTTGGCATTGATTTATTTTTAATCTCCTGTAACTTCTATTTTGGGTTTGTTTATTTTCGTTTGTTTTTGCTGTTGTGTGTGTGGCTAGCATGCAGGGAGTTCTTTCCTGGGGCGCGGTTTCACACACACGTACCCAGATAAATCAAAGTATTTCAAAATGAAGAAAAAAAGAAAGATTTTGCACTGCATACCCGTAGATCGAGAAGCCAGTGTGCTACCAATTTTTGGTGTCACCTTTATCCTTTTGCTTCCTGTGATCTGGATTCTGCCTTTCCCCCCTCGCCTTTCACAGCTCCCATCTCCCTGCTTGCTGAGGCAGCGACGCGGCTTCTTGTGCTTTTTGTCTCTGCCTCCCTGGCAGGTTCTGTCTCAAGGGAAAGGATGAATCCACGCTCCTTATCATGCTTGCATAGCAAATGAAGGAAAAGGAAGAGAGGAGATGCCCTTCGTTTTAACTAATTCCCAACGTTGTATGGTGCAGGGAAGGAGATCAAGGCACGGTGCAGGGCGATAGCAGCATCAGGTGCCCTGGGTGTTGTTTCTGCTTTACCACTGATCTACAAATCCAGTGCACAGCAAATAGAAGTGTTTCAGGGCAGAACAAGGGGCTCGCCTCCCAGCTTCTAAAAAGCAGTGTCATTGGGCAGCCTGGCTGGGTAGCAGTATTTGTTTGCTTTGGAGTAGTGATGGTTGCGAAATGGGCTGGAAGCTTTTAAAAGGGGATGGAAACGGCACGTTGTGAAACAGGCAGCTCTTGGCCAGAACCTGAGCGATTCTGGATTGTAGTTTAAAGGATGTTTTTCGTAAGCTGTTATTCAGATTGTGCCGACAGGATTTTTTATGGCAGATAAAGCCAAAGTTCTGTTCTGTTTATCCAAAACGATGCTGTGCGTGATAATTTACTCACGGTTTTCGAGGTCTGATGTTTGTGTTCAAGCTATCGTTGTGTTCTGTTCTATTCATCACTTTCTCTGAATGAAAATACTTTAATTTAGCACTTAAATTCCACCAGGACATTTTAAACTTGTGCAGGTGGGATAACTCACAGAGGATTGGCGCGAGGCATTCGTTTGGGATCTTTCTGCATTACTCAATACCTATGTGACAACATAAAACATGATGCTGAAATTGCTTCCCTTCTCCAAGTCTGGCCATGTCCGTGCCTTGGAAGTGCCACTGACATACAGGGAAGGTCCCTCATGCTGTTTGTCTTGCAGAAAAAGATGGCAAAGGAGGAAAGAAGCAGGAGAGCTAACACTGTGGAGGTACCTGCCTTAGAATCATTAAGGTTGGAAGAGACCTCCAGGATCACCTGGTCAATCTACCACCACGATTGCCCGCTAAACCATGTCCCTTAGTACCACACCTCCATGTTTCTTGAACACCTCCAGGGATGGTGGCTCTACCACCTCCCTGGGCAGCTGTGCCAGTGCCTGACCACTCTTTCTGAGAAGAAATTCTGCCTGGTATCCAACCTGAGTCTCCTCTGGCACAACTTGAGGTCATTCCCTCTTGTTCGGTTGCTGGTAACTCAGGAGCAGAGGCCGACCCCCACCTCACCACAGCCTCCTTTCAGGACTTGTAGAGAGCAGTGAGGTCTCCCCTGAGCCTCCTCTTCTCCAGACTGAACAATCCCAGCTCCCTCAGCTGCTCCTCATAACACTGTGCTCCAGACCCCTCACCAGCTTGGTTACCCTCCTCTGGACACATTCCAGGGCCTCGATGTCTTTCTTGTAGTGAGGGGCCCAAAACTGGAAACAGTACTTGAGGTGTGGCCTCACCAGAGCTGAGTACAGGGGGATGATCACCTCCTTATTTCTGATGCAGGCCATGATGCTGTTGGCCTTCTTGGCCACCTGGGCACAGTCCTGGTTGTGTTCAGCCGAGCATCAACCAGCACCCCCAGGTCCTTTTCCTCGACACAGCCTTCCAGCCACTCTGCCCCAACCCTGTAGCGTTGCATGGGGTTGTTGTGACCAAGCAATCCCCCCAAGTGAGATTTCTGAGAGAAAACAACCAACTCAGAACTAGTGTTTATTTTATTAGGGAAGGTTATTTGGGGGGATTGTATCTTCTTTCATTCCTGCTGTTCGTTCAGTCCTTCGGCTTGTGTTTGCTTTCCCTGCTGCAGGGGCTTGCAGCTGAATTGCCATGTAATATCAGGGATATGTGCTGCAAGAATGAGACCAAAGGAGAATAAAACAGAACAAAGGAATTTTCTCTTTGGTCCCTGAGCTGTAGTTTCCCTTCCCCTGAATCATATTTAGATGTCTGTTTTCCTGTGGTGGAGGCGTACTGTCCTACAGTTTGCATTACAAAGGAAAGCTTTATAGGAAAGAGAAGTTTATTAGGCTTTTTGTTCTTTGATATTTCGAGAGATGGTCTTTTGGAAGAGATCATCTTCAGATCACAAGTCTCAAATTTCAGAATGAAACAGGCACCTCTTACGCACATAGAAAAAAGCAGCAAATTTTGCCTTTTAATCCTGCATCCTTGAGATCTGAAAGGGAAATAATAGCTGGCCTTCTCACGAGGAAAAATTGATTGAGCTACGTATCTGCAAATGTGCTGGGGTTGTTTAGCCAAAACACAGGGTGAGGCTACTGCATCTTTATTGGGTGTTGGTAAAACGAAGCATGGGTTTTGGTCAGTGAGCTGAATTGTGCAGAAAGGGCACAGCTTGGGTATTTACCCTACAGTAGGTAACATTCCTCTGTCATTTATGGGGCAAACACCCCCCAGTTGTACAGCCAGAACTTTTGGTGAGGATTGCTGCGTGTCTGCTCTTCTTCCAGCACACCGTTGTGTTCTATCACGGCACGGAAGAATTTAGGTCACAGAAAGTGCTTTGCAGGTGATGTGAGCAGGATGCTGTGCATAGCTGTGAGTTTTTTCCATAGGTGTAGAAATGCATTTCCCCTGTGCTAGGAACCACCTTCAAAGCTCTCTGTTCTGAATAGCTCTGAGAAGAGGAAAAATCAGATCTTTTAAGGGAAAAAACTCTTTTCAACCTTGCCTTTAGCTGCTGTTGCCCTCGGATGTGCAGGACGTGAGTACAGACTGGGTCCTGCTTTTCCAGGACCTCACGTTTGAGGCTCTGCTTTCACAAAGCTTGGACTTGGCCTTTGGTGGAAACACGACTGGCACTGGGGGGGACGATGGTTCTGTGTAAGAACAATAACAGCTGACTATTAATAGGTAGTGGTAGACAATGCACTTTGCTTAGGTATAGGCTTAAAAAAAGCCTCAATAGAGTTCAGATTTATGCCTGCTTTTAGGTCTTTTGTGTGAGGGAGGAACTGACTCTGTGTTATTGATGTCAGGCTTCTGTTAAAAGAAGGATAAACGTTCCCTTTCAGTTACAAACTGTTTTGTGCAATAGGTAAATAGCGAGCGGTTCATTTTTTTCAAGAGACATTTATTCTTCTTTTCAGTTTACTTCAAGTATTTTAGCAGGCTGTTCTATAAATCTGTACGGTGCCCGCTTGAGTAGAATCATAGGCTCATCTGGATTGGAAAAGACCTTCAAGATCGCTACGTCCAACTCTTGATGTGGCACATGGAGTCCCATCACTACACCATGTCCTTCAGTGCCTCGTCCACACATCTCTTGAATATTTTCAGGGATGGGGTCACCACCACTTCCCTGGGCAACCCATTCCAATGCTTGACCACCCTTTCCGTGAAGAAATTCTTCCTAAGATCCAATCTAAACCTTCCTAGTGCAATTTGAGATCATTTCCTTGCATCCTGTCACTCGTCACCCAAGTTGAGTGGTCTTGGCCACCATCCTCACTTTTCTCCACCACCCTCTAACAAACTGATGTGCTGGAGGATCGAGCAGAACCTGGAAGATGATTGGAGGTCATCAGAAACGTGAATCGAAGAATGAGCTGGGAATAAGGAGTGTGACAGCCTTTTAGGTTCAAAAAGACTACAAACGTGGATGTGAGGAGTCAGATAGAGCTTTACAGAGCAGTGGGTGGCAGGGAGATGGTGGGTAAGGGTGGTTTTTCTGACTTCTCACAGTGGACAGCCCAAGAGGCATTGGTGGCTGGTGTAAAGCCAACACAGTAAGTCCTTTCTCTACCATTAGAGTTGAATTGTTGACCTCCCTGCTGGAAATGTTCCAGGTGAAAAGGGTATACCTGGTTGGGAAAGCAATTAGATAGCAGCGTGGATGAAGGGTTTGTTTAAACGTGCTGGTGTGGGTGAATTCTGCAGGTCAGAAAATGCCTGGAATGTGGGTTTGTGGCAGCTGGATAACGGTGCCAACAGAATGCTCTGTACTTGTTTCATTTGTTGCAGCCTTTCCCAAGGGCTTGCTGGAGCTCATGGTTAGAGGGTGGCACTGGGTTTGACAGACCTGTATTTTGCCTTGGTACAACAGCTTTTATGCTTTTGTGACATGAATTACTGTCTTGAAGTGTGTCACCTTGCTTCAGGAATGGGTCCTGTTTAAATCATGGGTGAATAGCAAGAGGGGAAGGTAGGTTTTTGTAGGAAAAGGCAAACTGTGATTCTAGACAGCTTCAGGGTCACTCAAGCTTAATGCTTTTAATATACATTTATCCTTCAGAAGAGCCAACCTGGCTACTTCAGGGTTTTCTATTTGCATCCTTTCTTCAACCATTCCCTCTTTCATGCCGAAATCACGCGTGCTGATGGCAGTGGTAATGCTGTTTTCAGTACCCTATGATTTCTCAGGACTCCTTGGTGGTAAATGGCCACTGTTTTGCAGATAATTAAGACATGCAGGAGGGCTTAATAAACTTGTCCCTGTGGAGTGTGGTTTTATCTGTCTTGCAGAGACTTGTGGGTTCTTAGTCTGTTTGGAATGGGGCTGATTGAGTGTACATACAGCGTTGAAATATTTTCAAATATTCAAGAATGAAGAAAACCAGTCTGATAACACTGCCCTGTGAAGATGGTGATTACTGTGTGCAAATTCATTATACTTCAAACAGATGCAGATAAATACCTTCAGCTGCAATTATTTTATTCATACTGATACGCATAATGTGTTCACTCTTGTTGCCTTGCTCCCTTTTATTTCATTTCCAACTTTTTTCTTTTCTTCTTTTGCAGTGGTCTTATTGTTCCTGAGAAAGACAGCAATGAAACAGTGCCAGAAGTGGTAGCTACTTCTGGATATGCTCTTCTGCATTTCTTCAGTGATGCTGCTTACAATTTGACTGGGTTTAACATCACATATAAGTAAGTAGTACCACTCCAGAGTGATTTGTAGATTACATAAATGTTGCAGGTTGAGCAAAAGGAAGTTTCCTCTTCCCTCAATCTTGTCTTGAAATAAGCAATTGCCACTGAAGCATGTAATTACGAGCAGATACTTGACTTTGCTTCTGTCTTTATTATACTCTTACAGTGGCTGATAACTGCGATGTGCTCAACATTAACTTCAGTTGTCAATTGGACGCGTGGGCAAATGTTTGCTCAAAAAGACATCTTACTATTTATTTGATGTTACTAGATTTATGGCATCACATTCAGAGAGGCAGAACTGATATATTGTGTGCTCTTAGGTATTTTGCAGAGATACTTCTGCACAGAAATGCTGTTGCATTAGTGTATGCATCCCATCACTGGATGGGACCTGTTGTAGAGGATCCTTTGGATTTTGGATTTGGATTTTCTTTGGAATGCTTCTTTTTATTCAGTCTTTGGTTGGAATTGCTTCATCTGGCTTCTTATTCTAGAATGGTTTTGTTGTGTTTTAGGTTTTTCTTGTTTGTTTCGTATTTTAAATATTGTAGATGAGCATTGTCCACTGACACAAATGTTGTATGCATTGGTAAACTTTTAAAAAATAGTTCTAGGGTACATGGGCTGCTTTCAGAAAGTTTTCAGTAAATGATCTCAGTGTGGATGTACTAGCACAGGCAGAATTTCCTGCTTCTGGTAGGCTTTGAATTCTGTGCTCATACAGATGCAAATGATGTATGAGCTGCACAAGGAGATTTTAATTTGGGTGGAACTTCAAGAAGTTTTTACCTCTGTCTTCAAAAAGAATCGGCTGCAACATCCCTGGACACAACTTGCAATGAGTTGCTCAGTTTTGAAGCCAGTTTTGGTGCTTTCCTCCTTTTGAAGCACTTAAATACACAGTCAGTTGTTTGAGAAATGTGGGGCATCAAGAAGGAAACAGCTTTTGCAATATTGCCTGAAACAGAGCAGCTGAAACAGTGGCAATTTGAAAGGGTGGCTGATACCACGAGCCATGACACCATCTACTGCCAGCTGCCAGCATTGCACTGTTGTGATGGGTTTGAGAAGTTCACTCCAAGTGCAATCTGCCTTTTTAAGTTCCTCTATAACATTTTAGCGTTGCTTTAACTCTTCCCTTGATCATTTCAGTCCATCTTCAAGTACTGTTTTGTTTGTTGGGTTTTTTTCCTTCTACATGATCTGGTCATTTGTTCTCCTCCTAACATTTTTGGGGAGTGGAGATAGAAGGGTGTATTTATTTCTTTTTGATTTAACAGTTTTTAGAATTACTACTGGAAATAGCGACTTGTGAATTCATGCTCTTGGAGCCAGAGACTCCACCTGTTGCATGATAGTGGGAATATTGGGTACTAACCCAGTCTTTGAGTTATGCTGGCGAATAGACCGGCAAAAACTCAATATTGGAAAAGAATAAGGTCTCAGAATTTGGATCCTCGACAAGGATGTGTCTGGTTTTGCCTCAGTTACATTACAAATGTTGTAAAATAAGAAGTGATTCACAAGAGGCACATCTTTGGCTTGGGATCCATCTCGAGTGTGTTCATTTGGAAAGCACATCCCATCTGATTGTGAGTAGTTTAAGTCTAAATGGCACAGACACCACCAAAGCCTGGCGTGCTGATTAAATTCTCTACTTACTGCTGGGGATCTTGAGGCAATTTGTTTGCATTCTAACCAGCTGAAATCACACTGATAACTTTTCAGAGGTTTAACTCATTAAGTGAAGCAGGTAGCTACAAAACATACACAGGTCCATCCCATCAAACTCCAGATGATTCTTGTTGGTTTCCTCATTAGCCAACAGCTGCACTGCTGTATTAACTTCAGCATCACTCTTGTAGTCGTTAATAAGAGGAGCCTGTTTCATTACTGATGAACCTTCTTTCCCTGACGTTTGCAGTTTCAATATGTGTCCCAATAATTGCTCCGGCCGAGGAGAGTGCAAGCTCAATAACAGCAGCAACACTCTTGAATGTGAATGTGCCAAATACTGGAAGGGAGAAGCCTGTGATATCCCCTACTGCACTGACGACTGCGGGGCGCCTGAGAGAGGGTTTTGCAACTTCAATGATACGAAAGCATGTTTGTGCTCTGCAGGCTGGCAAGGTAAGTGTCTTGATTATTATGGAGAACCTCTTGTTAAGAGGATGCTTTTCTGAGCGTGGTTCTTGGAAGCATTTGAGACTGTTCTGCTTGACAGCCATTAGTACTTTAACTAGGAACAAAGTCAAGCTTCCATCCAGCTTTTCATATCAACAGATCATTGGGAACAAATTTTTGTTAGCAACTGTGCTACCATACAAAGCGGAGCCAACCTGCTGCGTGCAAGCAGCTGATTAAAATAGAATTAAAAAATAACAAGAAGAACAAAACAGAATAACCCACAACCTTTCAACCTTGTTCCTGTGCTCCTATAGAAAAGCTGAGCCTGATGGCAGTAATTAACCAGCTTGAGTGCATACAATACTTTGTTCTCAAATCCAGCTGTGCTGGTCAGCAACATCAGTTTTAGCCACAGTCTGGAGCAAATTTGCATTTTTTTTTTTGCAAAGATACAGTGCTGCTCTGGAATTAGTCTCATGTGAAATACAGGCAGCAACAGCACTGACAGCACCTTCTGCCACTGCTCAGCTATGCTGTGAAAATGTGGTGCTATGCACTGCAGAAAGAGTCCAGGTGGGCAGAATGAGCATCCCAGGGCACCCAGTGCTGAGGTTAACACGCCTGCCTCAGAGGTGAGAACAGCCACAGGTGATGCACTTCAGGGCTTGTGCTCAGCTGGAAGGCCACGTCGTGCAGTGCAGCTCATTGTGATGCTTTTCTGGAGTCAAGAGTTTGGTGAATTCTTAGCCTGCCTCTCTTTTTCCCTATTTTTCACTTAAGTGTCAGATTAGCACATAAGACAAAACAAACAACAAAATCCAACAGCAAACAAAAGCTCCAAAACAGACCACAGCAGAATGAGATGCAAGCTGTTCTCCTTCCCTTTCCTGTTCTATAGTTTTACACATCTGGAGATGGTCACTGACCTTACAAACCAGAACTTTTCCAAGGGTGATAAGCCATATTCCAGTCTACTTTGCTGAACTAGACACTGCTCAGTCCTGTTGACCATCTGCCAGCAGCTGATGCTGTCTCTTGCAGTGGAGACCACAGCTTTGCTGCACAGTGATTCACTTTTATGACTGCACGAAGGCTGTCCTGGTAAACCTCTCCCCTTCTAAAGGCCTGAGCCTCTTCAGCAGGTTCTGGGCTCTCTATTGAGGGATCCATGCCTTGCGTGCATGGATGGATGTCACTGAGAAGAAGGAACACCAGCCATGCAGCTTTTTGCTTTGCTGATACTGTGCTGCTTGCTGCTCCTGTTCTGCAGGAGCCGCAGCATGTAGCCCCAGTATGACTTTGTTCATCCTCAGGGAGCTGGGAGATCCATACTGTCATCACATCGTGTGGAGCATCATCATCACATACCATCATGTGACCTATGCTGCTTTTTTTGTTTGGTGAGGATCTGAAGCATGGATGAAGTCCTTTAGGTCCTCTGCCTTGTGTGGGTCCTCTGCCTTGCATGGCTTCTCTGAGTGCTCCACTTGGAGCTCCTACAGGGGCCACGCTCCATGGGGATCTGTGAATGGAAGCCTGGCAGTGAAGCTGCTTTAAGACCTGTAGCTGAAATGCAGACTTTGGAAATGTTTAACTTCTGCAACTGTTTCCCAGGTCCTGGCTGTTCGATTCCTGTTCCTGCAAATCAGTCGTTTTGGACCCGGGAGGAATACTCTCTTCCAAAACTTCCTAGAGCATCTCACAAAACCGTCATCCATGACAATACAATGTGGATTGTTGGAGGCTATGTCTTCAATCATTCTGACTCTCAGAAGGTTTTAGCGTGAGTATAAACCCAGATAACAGAGTCTGAGCACGGGAACTGAGATCTGAGAATTATTTTTAGAAAACGCTATCTGACACGCTGGCCTATGCTCCATCTCCAAGGGGAAGTAACAATAATAAAAATTTAGACTCACGTTTGAAGCCTGGGAAAACGCTGATAAGGTGTTACAATTTTGGAAAAGAAAAATAAAAATTTTCTATTGTTCAGCGAGTTTTTGGTTCATCTGCTTAAGACAGCATCCTGCTATTTACTGTATGTTTTCAGGCTGGCTTCTAAATTACATCTAGCCTCGTATCCAGCTGCAAATGTACACATACTTGTAGAATAGCTGCTGATTACATCCACAGTTTACTCTTTCAAAGTCATGCCTGACTTTTCAGCAGATACCCTGTGCCTTCATTACAAGTTTTCTCAGAGATTATTTTATCTTACACAGCTGTGAGCCTGGCAAGTATGGTTCATTCTCTTATCTAAAAAGCCAGAGGCCATTTTCCGGGTAGAGGTTTTATCTTATTTCAAGTTTACAGAAAAAAATATGCTTGAATGACAAAGACATCATTGAGAAGTGCCTTTTTAACACTGGCAGTTTTATTTTTATCAAGTAATTGGAATTTACCTGGGCCTGGAGTAACCTTTTTCTCCTCTTTGGGGTGGATCGTCTGGTTTAAGTTACCATAGCTGGAGAGGCAATGCATTAGCTCTTGGTTCTGCATGGGAAGGAAAGCTCAGGGTGAAGCAAATCAATACACAGATGCTGGGTACACTTGAAGGGATTTTTGTTTTTAATCCATAAGTCATCTGCGTGCATGCTTTGTGGATGCTGAAATCTTGGTAGGAACTTGTTAAATAAAATAATTTCCAACGCGTTCTGGAGAGAACAGCACTGATTGTCTCAACTTGATATTGACTTTCAGAAAACCCTTTCAATTTTCATTGTACAGGTATGATCTTATTTCTGAAGAGTGGCTTCCACTGAACGACACTGTGAACTCGGTAGAGATGAGATATGGCCACTCGCTGGCGTTACATAAGGTACGGGCAGAGCTGCAGGTTGATCCCTCAGCTGGTTTTCCCTCTTTTCTCCCCAATCCCACCCACTCCTTCTCACAGTTCAGTGCTTTAGGAGAAGCATTTCTTCTTCAAAGGTTTCTCCAAGGGTGTACCAGTCTGTGCTCTTGTACTCCAGGGAATCCTTGGACCAATATCCTAGGAGGCCTTCTGGAGCCTGCTCTGCTTCTCAGCCCCACAAATCTGTTCTTCCAGCATCATTTCTCACCTGCACGCCTTGCAGTGGGTGCAGGCCATGTGAGAACAGAATGGCAAAGTCTTTGGCTTGCTGGTTCATTTGAGAATAGAGTGAGCTAACTCTCTGCTTTGGTTTTGGATTGTTAAGTAGCTCCTTACAGTGGTAACTGATACAAAGCATAATTAAAAACGCTTGGGAAACTCCACGCAACACCATTCACAGACAGAACACTGGAAGAACCTGAGAGAGATGGCAATCCCTAGCTGCAAGGTGCGAATGCACATTTCAGCCACTTCCCACGAAGCACCAGCTGCAGAACAAGGATTTCCCTTTCCAAGGTTACCAACTTGTCAGCAGCAGAGCAGGGCTGCACTCAACCCTTTGGATTCGTGAGTCACTCTAAGATGTCTGGAGAAAGCCACAAATAAAACTAGGTAGAGTTCAGGAGCTCTGCTCTTGATGGATGATTAATAAAACTGTCTAACTATCCTGGCACTCTTCTTTCCAAAAGATGCCTTTTTTTTTTTTTTGTCAATGCATTTAATTGTGAGACAAAGCTTATGCTGTGCACACACAGAGGAGTTTCCATCTTAGCTACCTTTCTTGCCAACTATCTTCTGTTTTTTTTTTTATTTTGTTTTGTTTTGCATTTGCACGCTATGGGACAGATCCAGCTTGCATATTAAAATATTCAGCTTCAGGTGCCTACCTGTGGGAGCCTCTGAGCTCCATTTGTGATGCAAACAGATGTAGCCAGAGCAGGTCAGCTCACCCAAAGGTAGGCTCTCCTTCCCTGTTTTGGAACAGCTGAATTGTTCTTAGATGATGCTTAGGATGTTCTTAGGATGCTTAGAGACTCAGCTAGCATCCAGACACCTGAATTTCAGTGTCAGCCCTGCCCCATGCACCCCTTCCATTCCCTGATCCCAGGTGAGTTCTGTGTGTTGAAGGTGTTCCAGCTGTATGGAGTTGGATTCAAAGCCAGGTGGTCGTTGTTTCTTTCGTGTGAAGTGTGATCAGTGAAGATGATGTGAGCTGTCCCTCCTTGAGAAAGGAGTTAAAATATGATGACTTAATTCCTTACATATTAGCTGTTTCCTAAATGCCAAACCCATTGGCTTCATGTTGAATCTTAACTTTCTTTTAGGATGACATATACATGTACGGTGGAAAAATCGATGCCACGGGGAACGTGAGCAGCCAGCTGTGGGTGTTCAGCATTCCCAGGCAGTCCTGGACTCAGGCAGCACCTCAAGCCAAGGAGCAGTACGCCGTGGTTGGCCACTCAGCACACATTGTCACCTTGCAGGATGACAGCGTGGTCATGCTCGTCATCTTTGGGCACTGTCCTCTTTATGGGTACATCAGCAACGTCCAGGAATACAACTTGGGTGAGTTTGGGCTTTGCCTGATGGTTGTTTCGATGGTGGTTTGAAAATTATTGAAATGATCCATAGCCAGATAGCAAAACAGAGGTGGCTGTGTGCTTCTCCTGTGATTTGTGTTTATGAGAAATTCAGCCTGACTCGTAGTGCTTGTGTAGCTGGGTGAGCAGACAGCCACGTACCTCCAGCTCTGAACAGCTGATTGGTCCCAAAGACAAACAAACTGTAATTGAGAGACAAAGCAGGATAACTATGAAACATTTAAATTTATTTCCTTTCTCTTTCTGGCAAAGCAAACGTTTTCAGAATTATTTTTGCAACCTGTGTCTGCAAGAACGGCCGTAACAATTCAGACCAAGCATCCACTTCACCTGATATCCCTATCTCTGTAGGAGCCGTTCCTGAGTCCTTAGGGGAAAAGGAGAATAACTTTCTGGACTCCCATTTGCTCCCTATCTCTGGGAGCAGTCCAAACTCTGATTTTAGGATCCAGATTGGCAGTGTTAGCAGTGGAGAAGAGTAGGAAGCTCTCCAGGTGGACTGAACACAGCTGCTCTGAAATGGCTCTCTGGAGGCACGGCCCTTGCTCCACTGACCACGGAGAGAGCGCGGTGAAGCACAGGAGGTTCACAGTGTGAACGTGCCTGTTGTTATCAGGAGCAGTGGCCATTTTGACCATTCTCCTTGTCCCTCTGTCATCCTGATCCAGAGGATCAGCTGAGTGTACCCAGGTTCGCTGGTGTCCACAAGCAAGCTTTCTTATAGGAGAAACCTGAAGAAAACCAAGATGTGTGGGGGCAGTGGTTTGTTTTTCTGTTGTGCCTCCGTGTGAGTTTGCAGACTGTTAAATTCCTTTGCCTTTTGTGATTCTGATCTGCCCTGGAGTTAGGAAACCTGTATAGGGTTCATTCTGTGCTTCCGACAGAGATTTGCAGTGAAATTTAGTGTTTTTATTTCAGTTTGCTGTTATATATTATGTCTGGAGTGCTTCAAAATAACGTTATTTCAGTGAGTGAGAATATAGGACCATTAATCACATATTAGTTTTTAACTAGATTGTTCTTCATAACCATACTTAACTTGGCTTCTGTGCTGTCTGCCTTCAGATATATAAAATAAAAGTGCTCTTGGGTGCTGTTCCAAATCAAGGCACAGTGCTGTCATTTTCATGTCACTGAAATGCAGTATATTATTTCTGTCCTTTTTATCTCTCATTTACTTAGGCTGTCTGCAAAATTTAATAAATGGCTGTAACAGAGATGTTTCTGGTCTAATTAAAAACACTTGGCAATAATTCTTGACAACAAACTTACTCCTTGAAGGAGAATATTTTTGGATGTCAAGTGATAGAGACTGTCTAATTCTGAGTCAAGTGAAAGCCAGTTTGTTTCAGCATCAGATTTGTTGATAAGTTCTTAATGGAGATGAATTAACTGTGTTTTGTTGCTTGTTTTTCACTTCTCAGGCACAAACACGTGGAGCATCCTACAGACGAGCGGAGCTTTGGTGCAGGGAGGGTACGGTCACAGCAGTGTTTATGATCCACACACCAGATCCATTTATATCCACGGAGGTTACAAGGCATTCAGTGCCAACAAGTACAGGTTAGCAGACGACCTGTACAGATACGAAGTTGATACCCGCATGTGGTAAGTGCTTCTTGTTCCTGTGCACCATCCGCTCGCTTCTGTCTGGAGTGGGCAGGGGGGTGGGCTGTCTGCTAAGGGGACAGCAGCACGCAGTCACTTGCATGCAGGGTAGACAGTGTGCTCTTTTATCTGCTATTTTTACGTCCCTTTATGAAGAAAAAATTGAATAGTCACACGTAATCAGTGCTGTGAACGAGCCAAGAAATTTGTTTTAATCTATTAAAGCTGAAAGGAAACATATTTGATGGTATTTTCTTGCCAGCAGTACAGACTATGCGTATGAGCGTGGTTCCTGTAATCAAGTGAGCAGTAATTTATTCTGCTGTTAAGCCCACAAAAGAATTTCTATTATATCCCCATTTTCTTCTGGCCCTGGAGTTGTTTGAAATGTTTGTTTCTTAAACTGGCATCTTCTGTGATTGCTTTCTGCTCTGAGTTTTATTAGAAACCTATAGCAAAACTTCAAAACTTTGAGCTGTGCTGGTGAAGTTTTCCTCAGTTTTGTGATTTTTTAAAGTTTATTTTTAAAATTTGTTTTTATGTATTAAAGGTTCTGTATTTGAATGAGCTTTTGAGTCGCTGTATCTCTCTTTTTTTAAAAATTCAAAATAGTTTGTATTCCTGCAACAACTGTTGGTGAGTTTTTAGTGATGAGTAAAGTGACCAATGACTAATTTCCAAAAACCTTCCTTCCTGCTCAGTTGTACACGCAGCAACAACCACACTTCTTGTCTTGGTTCATCTGATGTTCCTGTTCAGCCTGGCAAATCTGGCTGAATAGGCAGAAAGCACCACAAATGTGACAGGGCTTTTCAGAAGTGTTCAGCCCCAACTTCCTTCCATTGCCTTCATTTTGTCAGCCCTGGGGGCTGGCAGAGCAGGCAGCAGCACCCAGCAGCAGGGCACCTAGGAGTGGTCATCCAAGGGTGACCCTTTGTGTCCAGTGCTGTTAATCACACTAATTAAAGGTGAGGTCAGTGGTAATATGATTAGTGCTGGCCATGAGTTAATCATGAGTGAGGCACTGAGTTTTGCAGGTGTTAAGCTGCAGGGTTCCACGCTTAGCAGCTGCATGGATTTCCCTGAAATAGTTTTGTTAGTTTAGAGCAAGAGATGATACCTTATTTCAAAGAATGATTTCGGTTGCTATAAATTTAATATTGTCTGGACTGGAGTCTCCCCAGGCTGTGTCCATATCAGTGGGTTTAATTGACTGTGCCTGAAGCCGTGTCAGTGTGAAAACCTGATAATCCCCAGGGACAGAATTGGTGATTAAGATCCATAGCTTTGGAGAGTTGCTTTCATAGATGTATTTCTCCTATAAATTGGAAAGCAGATTGGAACACGAGAGTGAGATTGCAGGAGGAATTGAACAGTCTGGTGAGAAAGTTGTTAAATCTCATTAGGAAAACTTAATTAAATAGCACCCTCCACCTCCCCATTTCCTTCTTCAGCTTGGAATTAATATTTGATGCCTTTGCCAGATACCTAGCAGTTTCATTAATACGTATATTTTTATTTCTGAAGGACAATTCTTAAAGACAGCCGATTTTTTCGCTATTTGCACACTGCTGTGATAATGAGTGGAACCATGCTGGTGTTTGGAGGAAACACACACAACGACACCTCCATGAGCCACGGGGCCAAGTGCTTTTCTTCAGATTTTATGGCCTACGACATCGGTAAGTTCGTGCAGAAATAACGATAATAAAAAATATTCTTGGAGATTCCGAGAGAAGTGCCTTCAAGAAGACTAATTGACATGCTGGGTGTATCACAGCAAATGCTACTGAGCATGCTGCAGGAGAATGTGTAATCAGGAGAAGCACATTTAGCTTAGTACACATTACCAAGCAAATGAGCTGCTGCAGTGATTTCGAGGCAAATACAGCAGCATTTATGTGGTCAATAGTTTGTACACAACTTTAGAGATAAAAAATTGTCTTGAGTAGAGCACACATTCTTCCAATGCCTCATCCTAAAAGCTGCAGTGAGGTTTTGAGCGTGTTTTAATCTCTGAGTTAGGGAAAAAGGCAGGCTGTTTGGGTAGCAACAAGCCCTGGACGTTGCTGAAGCTGAACTTGAGCACTGCATGCTCTTGTTTTAACTCAAGGCTGTCTCGCTTCCTTTGCTGAGCTGTTTGTGATGTCAGCTCCTTTATGTGTGTGCTCTATAAGCAGAAATGTCCCCATAAGTACCATTTAATCATAAAGCTCAACGAGCAGGTTTTATTTGGATTAGGTTCAGGTGAGTGTGAGTAGCCAGGAGAGGGCAGCATTTCTTTGTGAATTCAGAGTCCACAGACTGCTTTTGAGAAAAGGAAGAAAAGAAGGAGAGATGAAATTATATAGAAGAAGATGCATGCACATCCTGATAATTCACACTGGAGAAAAACATCGTTCTATACTCATATCACATCCTACCTTCTGCTCTCGTTCCTTGAAACGTGAGTTCTTGTGGCTGATTCCCAGAAATGATCACGTAAGCCTGAATTCCTGGAAGGACTGTGTGCTGAGATGTCCCTCCTAGTTTGTGAAAGGAATGTGCCAGTGAATGGATTTCTTTGATTATCAGCCTGGCATCCTTGTGCTATTTTGCTGTCTGCTACAGGAGCTCTTCCCCTGCTTTCTTTGATTTCACATCACATCCCTGTACAATCTGTTATGTGCTCCTAGCTAACTTCAGGTTTTGACTTGAAAAACATTTGATGTGTGAGGTATTTTGACAGGCACAGGAGAGTAATTTTTTTAAGCTTGCATAGCAGTAGTGGTAGGTTTTTCTTAATACATTTTGCTATCTTCCCTGGCCCACTGACCTCTTTATTAGGTGTAAAACACAAAGGACATCAATTTGAAAAAAATACGCCAATAGTGATGTTCATTTTGATTCAGTGTAGTTAACAGGCAGTTCCTTTCACAGGAAGTACTCATTGTAGATAGCTAGCCCAGTCCTTACCAAATTTATACCAGAATTACAGCTTGCATTGATTGCTCTTCCACGTGAGAGGGATGGGAGGCCTTCTGGTGCTCCTGTGTCCTCTCATTCCCTGGGACAGAGACTCTCAGGCTTAGAACCTCGAAAGAACAGCTCTTCAGAAAAAAAAAAAGAACACTTTTTCTATTCCCTTTCATGGCAGGGCAGCTTTCCTGGCACAGTTTGCCTTGTCTCACTGGGTGACACCGTGGGAAATGGACCAGAAGCACAGCCAGGAACGTGTTAGGGTGCTGGTGGGGAGACTGGAGAAAACTGAAATCAAAATTCAGTCTAAAAGAAAGGCTTCAAAGACAGATCTTCCCTTTAACTGTCACTATTACAACTTATTTCTGCAGTGACTTGCTTTATTTACCTTGTCAGTGTTTTTCTTCCTTGCTCTCCCCAGATTTCTGTGTAGTCAGACCACGTGTTGGGTGTTGTGCGGACACACCATCCTTCTTGGGGCACGAAGGCAGATGTTGCTGAGATGCGTGATGAGATTCTTTGAGAGTTTTTGAATAGATTTGAGAAAGCATTGATGCTTCTTTTCCTTTTACCCTGCTCTTGACCAGGTTTCCAGTTTCCCTAATGCCTTCCAGTTTTGGAAGGTTTCAGGATAGCAGTGCAGCTGGCTGTACACAAGTGCATTTCTCATTGCTTTTCAGGACAAGCTTTTGGACTGCGTTGACTTTCAGGTTGGCTGAGCACTCTGGTAGAGCAGACTCACAGTATTTTTCCTGTGCCCTGAGCACTGCAGTGACTGCTTTGCATTTCCCATCCCCAAAATGAGTCTCTCTGGCCTGTGTAAGAGAGTTTCCTGCTCTCTGGGAGGACGAATGCCACACTCCAGTCCTCATCTTCCCTCCGTGATTCACAAGAGCAGAGGAGCCAAGGGTGGGCTGCAGCCCTTCCATCTCTGTGTTGGTCTCCAGCAGTGAAATGGAAGGGTTGTGCTTTCCACAGGGTCACGTCCCTCATGTGTGGGATGTTTGCAAAGCAAGAATAGAAGCTTCTCAGGCAGCCTGTCTCAAAACACAATTCCTGTGGTTTAAGTAAGCATTCTCTTTCATTTCTAAATAAGATTTAACTCTTTTTTTTTGTAAAACACAACATGAAATGGTCGTGCAAAGCTTATACTCATGTAAGGGTCTCTTTTCCCTGCAGGAGAGAAATTAAAACTCTTCTATTATCCCTTCAAAAATTCAGTTCTGATGCTAAGCATAGAAAGAGGCTGGATGTTTTCATAGCATATGTGTTCCATTTGGGTGATATATTTAATAAAATCCTGTGCACTGTAAGTTTTAGGCTTGGCTTAACTCGTAAGTCAGGAAAAAGAATATTCTTTGTAGTTTTAAAATCAGTCATTTTTTCCAGTCCTTGATCTTCTTTTAAAGGTGGGAAAGAAGCTTAGAAAGCAAAACATTCCAGGCCTTCTGTTAATCAAGAAAAACATGGCTTTTGGCCTTGCATGACTCACAACTTGCTGGATAAAAAATTGCAAATTGCTGTCTAATTCTGCTGAAGTCTCCTGTTAGAAATTGGACCCATGCACGCTTGTTTCATGAGTGATGCAGGGCTAGGTTAAATTCTTCAAAAATAGAGCAAGTGGTGTTTCAAAATAAACTTCAGAATCATCATTTACCAAGGATTAAACCCAACCAACTGGGTCGTGTATCTTTTATTTTACAGCACTCTAGAACAAAAGTTTCTGCAGGTGCATAGTTGAGGTTCAGCTTTTTTACCCAGCAATTCTCCAATTAAAGTTTGTAAAGAAGTAGTAAAGTTGTTCTTCTCTGCTCTCTTGGTTTATTTATGTACTGGTTTGGCTCTGTGAACCTTTTTTTTTTTTTCTTCAGAGGCTCAGTCCTTGCAACAGCAGTTTTACCTTGTATTAAAAAAAATCTGTGAGAGTTTCAGGGCTCTGTAGATCTTTACAGCAGATTGACTTCCCTGTCTTAATTGCATAAATTGCATACAACTGCCTCTGGGACATTAGCCCCCAGGGTGATCCCATTCCCTTTGCAAAGTTGAAGTGGGATGAATTGGGCTGGCATTGCCTGCTTTTCTTCCTTTGATTGCTCAGTGGGTTGTATATTTCTTAGGTTGTTTTTTCCATGCTGCCTAAAGGAAGAAATTACCTGAGAAACCAAGTTAAAAATGAAGCAGAACTTATAAATGTTATGCTAATAGAAAAAGATGGAATAATCTCACATTATATTAAAAGAGAAAAACAACCAAAAATCCCTAAGCTATGATGAGTGAAAAATATTTTTATAAACATGGATATCTACCCTCTAGGAACGTAATTGCAATGAAAAAAAAGGGAAGATAAGTCTCTGTTCTCAGTGATACTGGTTTGGGGGCAAAACTGCAAATAATTCACGTATAAACAGATAAAACCTGAACTTGTTATGCAATGAAATATTCCATTGGTAAAAGAGAAAAAACAACTCACGTCACCGCCATTTAATTACATGTGATTGCCAGGAAGTGAATGACCTCTTCTGCACGAGGCCGTGAAACTTTCCTCTTTCAGGAGCTGTCGAGGTGATGGCATAGACCCACTGCATCCTTCCTTTCCCCTTTTGTCATACAGTGGCAGCTGGGGTGAGGGTGAAGTTTTCAGCCTTGCAGAAGCAGATAACGCAGTGCTTTCATCAGCTGCCCTGTTTGACTTGAGAGATTTGCATTTTGGGCACGGGTAGAATCGTTTCCCTGTAGTTGTTCCTGTGGGATCTTTCAGGAAAGCCATGTGCTACCTAAGTCGAGTCATTAATTGTGCCTAAGGAACCTTTCTGAAAGGATCTTTCCTTCATCCTAGCCTGCAATAAGTGGTCTGTTCTTCCTCGCCCGGGTCTCCATCATGATGTGAACAGGTTTGGACATTCTGCTGTGCTCTACAACAGGTAAGGCAACAAACAGGCATTTTTTGTAGCTCAGTACACATTGGTGCACACATTTGTGTGTGTTATAGTTAAGGGACACTGAGACCAGAGGGTTGAGATCCTGTTGCAAATCTGCTGCAGTTCTCAGATCTTCACTCTCGTAATGTCTTCAGCATTCACCTGTCCCTATCAGTACTTCTACTAAACTTTGACTAAGCTATTTCAGCTCAATTCGTTCTTTCAAAATCATTTTTTCATATTTCTGTTTATTTCAGCCCTTATTTAGCTGCACTGATGATTTTTATTTCCAAAATCCAAACCCTCAGGGTTTCTACGCTTGTCCATGTTTTAGTTTACACAGCACATCCTGTGTCTCTCTTCTTTACCAGTCACATGATACACTGTAATTAGGTGAAATCATGGATGAGATTTCTGCTGTGAAGCATGACATCACTGTAATAACATCCCTGCCTCCAGGTGAACAGCTGTTGCTGTGCTTGAGTCGATGGAGCTGAGTTTGAGGGCGTCTTCAGGGACGTGGTATTTCTTAGGAATCTTCCATTTTGGTTCCTTCTCCCTTTGAGGACACTCCTTCTAAGTCAGTCACGTTATTTAAAGCTCAGTTTAAGGTAGACAGATAACTTACTGATTTTAGAAGGAATTTGTGCTTCCAGATACTCTTCTCTCTGAAAATCTCACTATCTGCCTGTTGCAGTGTGCACTGATTTCCAGCTGCTTGCTCCCATCAGGAGCAGTAAAGCCTCTGCTTTAGTTCCCTCCTGAAATAGGAGGAAAGTAACGTTAACAAATATTTATAATCCATACAAAACTTTTATTCAGTTGCATAAACTCTCCTAGAATTTCTCCTTAAATATACCTTTAAAAACATGGATGCACAGGTTTTTTTGGGTAGTGCTTTCGTGTAACCAGTGAAATTTGATGTTATGCTTAAAGCAGTTGTGATGTTATAGAACGGCTGAAAAAACAAAGCAAAACACCTTTTTCCCCTCTCAAAATATGAGGGGGAAATGGCTCTCTGCTCAGTTGCTAACAGCCATGAAAATAACTGTGGTTTTGTCGCAGCAGTGCAGCAGCATGTGACAACATTGAATTGTTCTGTCACAGTCCCTGAGTGCTGGTTGAATAGTGCAATGCTGTCTCTCCTATGTCAGCCTTCCTTCCTTGCTGTTTTACAGGAGAATCCTGAATTCCTGCAACATTTTATACATAGTCTCGTTCATCAGGCGTCACCCGGAGTTGTGGCAGAATTTTGGATAGAATCACAGAGTGGTTTGGGTTGGAGGGGACCTTAAGTCCATGCAGTTCCAACCCCTGCTGTGGGCTGGGTGCCCACCAGCTCAGGCTGCCCAGGGCCCACCCATGGCCTTGGGCACCTCCAGGGATGGGGCACCCACAGCTCTGAGCAGTGCCAGGGCCTCACCTCACTCTGAATGAAGAATTTCCCCCCTAACATCTAGCCTAAATCTCCCCTCTTCTAGTTTAAAGCCATTGCCCCTTGTCCTATCACTGCCTGGCTGTGTAAAAAGTCACTCTCCTCCTGTTTGTAAGCTCCCTTCAAGTACTGGACGGCCACAGTGAGGTTTCCCTGGAGCCTGCTCTTCTCCAGGCTGAACAATCCCAGCTCCCTCAACATTTCTCCATAGCAGAGGTGCTCCAACCTCTGATCATCTTTGTCATCTCCTCTGGACCCACTCCAACAGCCCCACATCCTTCTTGTGCTGGGGGCCCCAGGCCTGGACGCAGTGCTCCAGATGGGGCCTCACGAGGACAGAGCAGAGGGGGACAGTCCCCTCCCTGCCCGCTGCCACCCCTCAGTTGGTGCTGCCCAGGACACCATTGGCCTCCCAGGCTGCAGGGCACACTGCTGGCTCATGTAGAGCTTTCCATCCACCAGGACCCCCAGGTCCTTCTCGGCAGGGCTGCTCTCAAGGAGTTCTTCTACCCATAGCTGGGATTTCCCCGACCCAAGCACAGCACCTTGGCCTTGTTGAACCTCATTAGGGTCTACGTTTCAAGCCTGCCCAGGTCCCTCTGGATAGCATCCCTTCCTTCTGTTCTGTCAACTGCCCCACTCAGCTCGGTGCCCTCAGCAAACTGCTGAGGGTGCGCTCGGCCCCAACATCTGCATCGTTGCTAAAGACGTTAAGGAGAAACGTTTCTTCGTTTACATTTTCTCCAGCACCATGTATATATTCGGAGGCTTCAACAGCCTCCTGCTGAGCGACATCCTCAAGTACACGCCGGAGCGGTGCGAGGCCTTCGCCAACGAGACGGCCTGCGCGCGGGCGGGCCCCGGCCTGCGCTGCGTGTGGGCCCGGCCCGGCTGCGTCCCCTGGGAAAACGCCACAGTGCAGCAGCAGCAGAAAGTCCTCGAGGACTGTCCTGCCCGGACAGGTATGTGCCACGTTCCTTCTGTTCTTCCCAAAAAGATGGGTGGGGGTTGTGTTTTCCTTTTCCAAACTCTGCGTTGGGTGCTGTTAGCGGGACGGGCTGCAGGTGGAGGGCTGTGGTTCTGCTTCCCTGTGTGCCCCACCTTCCTCTGGCGTGGAAATTTTGCATCGTTGCTGCACCACCTCCTCAGCTTTTTCCCACCTACAGACAGCATCAGGCAGGAGTCAGGCCTGGGCCGTTGCTCTGTAGGCACTTCCTCTAAAAACCAACCTTGGGAGAGCCTCCAGTTGAGTGCTGAGCACCGTGGGGTGAAGGAGAGGGACTGCAGTGTTACCCTGCGCCCTCCAAGGAGACAGCAGGATGAGTGCTGGACAAAAAGTCGCCTTCTCTCACCTTCTGCTCTCTGATCTGGGTGGGGGCATAGAAAAAGAACGTTTGTTTTAAGGTCTGGCTCCTGCGTTCTGCCATATGATAACTTTTTAACAACTTTTCGACACTTTATCCCAATGCATTCGTTGCTCTGAATTGAATTATATGAACCTTGATTCTGTAATAGATTGCAGCCTTTAATTATTTAAAAGAAATTGATGTAAAGGGACATTGCTTTGATGGGCTCTGAATGTACAATAAATTTTCACAAAACACAGGCGATAAGCAATTGGAAAGATGAAGTGGAAAGTTCAAGCTTTGCATGAAAATGCTGCACGTAATTGAAGGGCAGGCTTTCAGCAAAATGGGCCTGCAGTGGGAGATTTTCCCTGTCCTTGGGAAATGTCCTCTGGCATCCTTTTGCGTGTGCATCGACGGAACATGCGTGCCCCATCGCCGTTCATGCACGTCGAAGTCCTGGTGCATTTTCTGCTGTTGTGTTTTATTGCTGCTTGGGCACTAAAAATGATGGATGGTGCAAATGAATGCAATTTTCTGTCGGTTCAGTCAAATGAAAGTATCCCATTTGCTAACTAGTTGATAACGGAAAATCTCCAGGCGCTGCTGTTTGGTTATATCTTTTGCTGTATGTAATCAAGTTCTTAGAGCTCTGTCAGGAAATGCCTGTTTTTGGTCATGCAGGTTTTTTTCTTTAATAGCTGTAGACAATGAAAAATGTGATCAGATTACAGACTGCTATAGCTGTACAGCAAACACAAACAACTGCCAATGGTGCACTGACCAGTGTATCTCAATGCAGAACAACTGCACGGAGGAACAGGTAAAGTTCTCGCTAATACTTTTGTAGTTTACATTTAGCCTTTGAGGTAGCAATTGCCCAGATGTCTTCATCTGTCAGTGTTATGACCCCTGTTTTGTTATTTCCAGTGCATGTGTAGCTCAGAAAGGCTCACACAGCTGAATTTTTCAAGTGGGTCCAAGGGCTTTTCGTGGGACTGTCCGCTCTCTCAGTGAGGAGGATGAGGAAGGGCAGGGGAAGGGATGAAGGTTTCACCATCAGTGGTTCTTCAGCAAGGCACATAGCCATTGGGTTTGCTGTTAGAATCACAGAATCACAGAATTGCAGGGGTTGGAAGGGACCTCAAGAGATCATTGAGTCCAGCCCCCCTGCCAGAGCAGGTNGAGGGGATATTGAACAAGACTGGACCCAGCACCGACCCCTGGGGAACACCGCTAGTTACAGGCCTCAAGCTGGACTCTGTGCCGCTGATCACTACCCTCTGAGCTCGGCCAGTCAGCCAGTTCTCAACCCACCTCACAGTCCTTCCTTAGAGAAAATTAACCCTTTGGGGAGAGTTCTAGTCTGGGGGAATGACCACTTTGGAATATATTCATTGGTTTTAGGTCTGAAATGCGAAGTTTGGCATGCTAATCTTTATGACTGTTACAAATCAGTATCATTTGGATGGGAAAAAGCCTCATCTGTGCTATTTGTTTTAGGTTCCTATTACTGCTTATGAGAATTGTCCTAAGGACAACCCTGCCTATTACTGTAACAAAAGGACAAGCTGTAAAAGCTGTGCCATGGATCAGAACTGTCAGTGGGAGCCCAGGAATCAGGAGTGCATCGCTTTACCAGGTAGGGATTGCTTGGCTTTGTGGAAGAAGAAACTCCAAATTCACAAGAAGGAACTCCAAATTCACCCAGTCCAAAAATATTTGTTGTGGGTGGGTTTTTTTTTTTTTTT
>WBMW01000420.1:959043-984787 GCA_013396635.1 Penelope pileata | reverse complement strand
CCCAGCCTGTACTGGTACATGTGGTTATTCCTCCCCAGGTGCAAGACTCTACCCTTGCTTTTGTTGAACCTCATCAGGTTCCTCTCTGCCCAACTCACCAGCCTGTCCAGGTCAATATATCTTCGTATTTATCCCATAGGGAGTAAACAGGAGCCCATTTGTTATATTTATAGCTGCCTACATCACGACTTTGCCAACGAAAAGTGGTTCTGAAAAAGTGTCTTGTGTGGGTATTTCATATGGATGGGACATGTTGTAACCAACTCTGTGCTTACACTGTTAACTGTAAAAAAAAAAAAAAAATAAAATAGAGTTTAATTATTTTTCACTGAATTGCATACCTGAGTGTGACATTTAGGTTAATTATGGTATGGAGCAATCTACTGTTTAAAAATAAATAAAGAAAAGCTACTTTCCAATTGAGCTCCCCTTCCTCCCCTCCTGTGCTCCATAGCCAGAGGANTTATTCCTCCCCAGGTGCAAGACTCTACCCTTGCTTTTGTTGAACCTCATCAGGTTCCTCTCTGCCCAACTCACCAGCCTGTCCAGGTCAATATATCTTTGTATTTATCCCATAGGGAGTAAACAGGAGCCCATTTGTTATATTTATAGCTGCCTACATCACAACTTTGCCAACGAAAAGTGGTTCTGAAAAAGTGTCTTGTGTGGGTATTTCATATGGATGGGACATGTTGTAACCAACTCTGTGCTTACCCTGTTAACTGTAAAAAAAAAAAAAAAAGTACATTAGAGTTTAATTATTTTTCACTGAATTGCATACCTGAGTGTGACATTTAGGTTAATTATGGTATGGAGCAATCTACTGTTTAAAAATAAATAAAGAAAAGCTACTTTCCAATTGAGCTCCCCTTCCTCCCCTCCTGTGCTCCATAGCCAGAGGAGGATTTTATCAAAGTTTGAAGTTAATTGGGCAAGACACTTTGGAGATAGGAGAACTTTGAAAAAGAAGCTATTTGCTCTTGGGAAAAGACTTCCAGCTTTGTTGGAACCATAAATCTTTTTTTAAAATGGCTTGGTCTGTTCGCTCTGCATTGTAACTGATTATTTCTGAATGCCAATTAGTGCCTTTTTAAATTTTAAGGAAGTTGGCTGATGACACAAGTGAGCTACACCGTTTGAAGCTGAGCTTTGTGGAAGTGCAGGGTGCAGATCATGAATGTAGAATCCTAACTTAAAATTTTGTCTTTATCTTAGAGCATTTAAGATTAAAACGATCCTAAGCTTTGATTTCTTTTATGGTCACTTAAAACCAATGATAAAGCGTTGACTCACACCAGAAATTCCCAACTTAGTTTTGCTTTGAGTACTCATTTTATGTGTGGAACTGGGCAAATAAATTAAAACATATCCCATTGTGCTTATTTAAACATGGGGATTTCTTCCCTGCCAAGCATTGGGATGTGGTGGGGTTCCCATCCCTGGAAGTTTTTCCAACTTAGATGATCCTGATTCCCAACTCTTTGATTGGGAAAATAGGTAAGGAGCACATCAACAAACCTGTAGAGATGCAAAGATCACATTCATGAGATTGTTTATCTTGTTTTCTGTCCGCTTTTAAAATCATCAGCACTCTTGGAGGATGTGTGATAAGGGAAATGGTTTTACAGTCCTTACTGCATTTCTCATTCGGCGCAGTATTAAGTATCTCCAGCATAACACGCTACAAATGAAGGGTTTCAAGTCTGTGACACTGAACTATTTCCCAGTCCTAACAGCCCACTTTGAGGTTTGTTTCTGCTTGTTTCTGCCCAAGAGCTGACCCTTGCTTGCCTCCCCTGCAGCCAACCACAGTGCCAAGCAGTGCCGCACGCCCTGCGCCCTGCGCACCGTCTGCGGCGAGTGCACGAGCGGCAGCTCCGAGTGCATGTGGTGCAGCAACATGAAGCAGTGCGTGGACTCCAACGCCTACGTGGCCTCCTTCCCCTACGGGCAGTGCATGGAGTGGTACACCATGAGCAGCTGTCCACGTGAGTCCTTGCTTCTGCTTCCGAACGGGTGGGCAACATCTCACGTTGGCAGATGTTTGCCAACGGGGTTCACCAAGCTCTGCACGTTGGTTATTCTGTACAATTGTGTTCACAGAGACCTTCAGAAACAATGAGCACACGACCTCGGGGGCTTGGAGTGTGCAGCTCAGTCTTGCAGACTCCTCTGTGTCATGTAAAGAGTTAAAAACAATGGGAATCTGATCATGGGTGCTATCGGTTAAATGAAATGGCAGATCAGTCGCTTAATTTCTGTCATTTAATGCCAGTCTGGGCATTCAAATGGTGAAATCTCAATATTTTGGAGAAGTACTTTCATTATTTGAATTCCTAGCCTTCAACTTAAAGCTATTGCATAATTTCATGTGATTAACAACTTCTTGCATCTCTTCTGTATCTTCTATTCCTACGTGGAGCCGTGCAGTTTAGTAGTAGATCAAATCCAAATTATGGTTTGCAAGAGTGTTCTGAAGTATCGTCTCTGCATACCCCACAGTAGGAATTTCTCATTTAAAATAAGTGATTGTTTTCTTTTTAGATAGAGATGAGCGAATTGCAAAAGATTTATGGCACTTTGAAATGTTGCTTTCTGTTCTCAAACTTGGGGAAATTAGCCTAGAAATCTAAAAGGTGGCTGAACATTTTTTTTAATTATTTTTGTTGATGGTGAATTCTTTAGGAGCCATGTGGGGCAGGGGGCTCAGGAAGGACAGAGCTCTGGGGGCTGCAGAGGAATGTGCATGTCCCATGGGAGGGAAGCTGGGCAGTTTGAGTTGCTGTAATTGCTTTGTGAACTTGTGGAAGCTGATGGGGATAAGCCAGGGTAGAGCAGTGCAAAATAAGAGCTGGAGAAAAAAGGTTTCAAATAATTCTCAAACACAAGAGTGTGAACTTCCCGCATTGCCAGAGGTCAAAAGTTGGAGGAAGCATCAGGCAGGAGGTGAGAAGGCTGAAATAATGGAAGACAATGTTTTCTGCTACTTTTTTTTTTTCTTTAATAAAGGGAAATGTTGTCAGTTTAAGCAATGAGATAGAATTAGAAATTCTCCTGATGTTGGAACACAGAGAACCTCCTACACATCAGGCAGCGTTCCTCAGGTGCCACAGTGCTGGCACTGGGTCCAGAGAGGCTGTGTTGTCTCCTCCATGGGGATCTCATCCAGGCTGGGATCCTGTGACACCCCATATTTTTTAAGATGATATTAGGAAAGGAATAGAAAAACTTATATATGTGTACAGAGTTTGTCATCTCTGAATAGAATCCCGTTTGAGAAAGGAGCAGTTGAAGGGCAGTGGTGTTTTTTCCCTGACCCGGTTGGTTGCTGGGCTCTGGTCTGCATGCAGCCCTCTGAGCACCCTGGGTTCTGTGCTTGGATTCTGTGATTTCTGACTTGGGTAAATACTTGAAATAATGTGTGATGTGAAAATCAATGGCAAAAAAGATGCTCAGAGCACGTAAACTGGTTTTTAGCCTTTGCTTTGGAATAGCTCATTTATAATCTGTCCCGTTGGGGATCGAGTGGAGATGGCTTCCAGGTGGGAACCTTCAGCTCTGGTTTTAATGGGTTCTGTCTAATGGTTAGAAAATGGTTACATGGGTATTGCGTTGTTTCCTATCTCACTGATTGGTTCAACTTTCGTTAATTAAGATTCTTGAATAAATATGCTGATAGAAATGAAAATTGATACTTCTTGCTGCGAATATCAAAGTAAATATTTACAGACTTTAGAGAGAAAATTACTCTAAGTCACAAAATGCACACAAAGGGCTCGCTTTAATCATTACCTGTGTTTTGAGACCGTGACTGATAGCACAATGTGATGTTTTTTATAGCTGAAAACTGCTCGGGGTACTGCACGTGTGCTCACTGCCTGGAGCAGCCCGGCTGCGGGTGGTGCACGGATCCCAGCAACACCGGCAAGGGGAAATGCATCGAGGGCGCCTTCCGAGGTCCTGTCAAGATGCCAACCCCGTCTGCAACGGGGAAACACAGCTTGGAGCCTGTCCTCAACGTCAGCATGTGTCCTGCAGAGAGCAGCTACAACTGGTCCTTCATCCAGTGTCCAGGTGAGTGGGTGACGCGGAACTGTTCGACCGGGAGCAGAGGTTAAATGCAGGCTGAGCGACCTCATAAGGTTGTAGGGATGTCTCTGTTCCCACCCATTAGTGGAAGGAGAAAAAGAGCTTGGAGGACACAGTTTGAGATGGAAAGAGTTGAGGTATCTCCAGATGAGCTGCGGAGATTTCCTTCCTGAAGAGCTAGCTTCAACAAGCATGGAGATGTGGCACTTGGAGAAGTGGCCCAGTGGGCATGGTGGGATGGGCTGCGGTTGGACTTGGGGGTCTAAGAGCTCTTTTCCAACCTTAATGGTTCTGATTCAGTTTTTTTTCCCTAATCCATGCATTATCCTAGTGAGATTTTTCCTTTTCTTCAAACCTTTACTGTGTTTTTAGCTTCTATTTACTTATTCATTTCAAGGTTTCTTAACAAGAAAGACCATTCTTTCCCTGAAGGTTGAGTTAACTGTTAGTGATACTCGGGGAGATGCTGAAATAATGTTTTTTGATACTAAGTATATAGAATAAAATCACTGAATTGCTGCTAAAACCTCTCTTCTCCATTCATCCTTGTAAACCTACCCTACCAACTGCTTCCATTCCAGTCTGTCCAATATTCACATAACGGTTTGGAGTTCAGTTTTCTGTTTATTGCTTTAAATTTCAAGTTTTCAGTGCACACTTCTCCTTGAGTTTATGTATAGCAAGACTGCAAGAACCTCTTTGAAAGTTGTATGAAGTGGTTTTATTCAGCCTCTCCAGAGCCCAGGTTCCTGAGGTGCTATGTGAAGTGCTGTGTTTGAGCACAAATACTCACTTATCCTTTTCTGTTCTCTTCAGCCTGCCAGTGTAATGGGCACAGTAAGTGTGTAAATGAAAGCATCTGTGAGAAGTGTGAAAATCTGACAACGGGCAAACACTGTGAAACTTGCGTCTCTGGCTACCATGGTGATCCTACGAATGGAGGAACATGCCAGCGTAAGTGATGCCTCAAGTCTTCCTGTGCTGAATGCTTTGATGCTTTATTGCTCTGTACTCATTCCTCTGCTATCTTAACAGAAATTCTATCCTGATAATATATTCTTTTCCTGCCAGCGAGGCAGAATCCTTGCTTCTTCAAATCAAAGACGTAGAAATGGCTTGATGAAATTCTTTGACTTGGATCGCGCAAGATTAAGATAATTTTTGCCCTCTTTTGTAAACTTCGAGTGACCACACTGAAAAATGAGTTAGCTTTGGTGTTTGACAATCCTGTTTTGAAAAGAAACAGTGTTAATCCCAAACTCTTGGACAAATTTCTGCTTATCTAAATTCCACATTCTATTACATTTGGTTAATGTGTTGTGCATTTATTATTATAAATGTCTGCTTCATAAAACGATTGCCATATTTCACTGAGGAGTTGGCTGGATTTCAGTGGAGGATTAGGTGATCTCTGTTAAAATTGCATTTTAAGTTTGTAATGTGCTTTTGGTCTCTTTGGCACAAAGTAATTTTTCAATTGTGTAAGATCCTGTTAACAAAATGGAAAGAATTCTTTCTTTTAGGACCCGTATGGTTTTGTCCAGTAATACCAAGAATTGAACACGTGAGATTTGGAGTTTTGTCCTCAAACTTTGTAACATTGTTCAGAATTGCTGCAAGATTTGTGGTGTTGTTGCATGAGGAGATCAGATTTAAACTAGTATTGTGGTATTTAGGGACATGGTTCAGTGGGTAATATTGGTGGTAGGTAGATGATTGGACTTGGATGATCTTAGAGGACTTTTCCAACCTTAATGATTCTATGGTTCTGTGATTCTAAACCATCATCCAGCTGTGATAGAGGATATGCAGGTGTAAGGGAAGATGCTTCTTGCTCCAGAGAGCTTTAAGGGAATGTAGTTAGGTGGGGTGATTATAATTGGGCACAGTGATGGAGAAGGTAGAGCATAAATAACGTTGTTTGGGGTGAGAGTTGTATCAGCACTTCTGTGAAATGGGCATTGGTGGTTTGTAGGCATCCTGGAAGAAGTGAGTGAAGGTCATTCATGAAGGGACAGTGAAGACTTGGAGTTGCTCCTATGGAGTCAATCCAGGAAAAAATATTTGGAAATTCATCTAATTGTGTTTACTGGAAGTAGCATCACCTTACTGGGTGAAGATGGGAGGCAGCAAGTGGAACGTGCGCGTCCTGCTCCCTAAAGGAAGAGCAAGGAGGTGACATTTGAATCCCCCCTCGTGGACTGATTCAGAGAAGGGTGTAAAAAAATCAAGAGACAGACTCACAAAATTGTTTGCCTGGCTGTGCTTTGAAGGGGTTGCAGTGGGGCAAAGCCTTGCATGGAGAAAAGGGTGTTGCAGTCACAGTGATATGAAATTGTGACAGACAGCACAATGGCACTGGTACAAAGGAAAAGGTGCATCTTTGACACTTTATTTCAGAACGTTATCTGTAAGATTAAATACTGCTGATATTCTTAAACTCATTTTGCATGAAGATAATTTGAAGTGCAGGAGTGAATAAATTGAGACCGAGTTGGCATGAGAAAATGTAAAATCCTGCTCTAAGCATTCAGGTTTAATCGTTGGATCACAATGTGCTTTTCATATTTGTTGCTTTTCTATGCTTGTGAAAAGTCAAGAGTAAGTTGCTTTAGACTCTTTTGTATGAGGGTTGTCCAAAAATAGTTTGTTGTTGAGATAAGCTATGATAGACTAAAGTCATCCAGATGCCTGAAAAAGAAATTAGAAAATGTGTTGAGAGACTTTGGAACGGCGTTCATTCGCTATCTGATGAAACTGGTAGCTCATGTCAAAAGTGCTTTGCTCCCAAGTGCTTTGGGCCCAGGTTTTTAATTTGCTGTGATTTAATGCTATTTGCTATGATGGCAAAAGAATGAGGGAAGGAGGAAGTTGGGCAGCAAGACCGACGTGGATCAGAAGAGGGAAAGCGAGAGGAAATCGTCGTATCTGATGCAGCCAGGATGATGGCTGGCGACTTGTGAGATTTGCTCCATGAAAAGGATTCCAGAGGGAAAGGCTGCAGATGAGGATCAGAGGAGGAGCTGTAGAGCAAACTCTGCTTTCTCTCTCCTTTGAGCTGCAATCCCTCCTTCCTTTCCCAATGGTGATGCGCTGATCCCGCTCCCCTTGGGCACTGCTGTGCAGTGCTGTGTGCTGCTCTGTTGGAGAGCCCATGGTGACAGCTGTACTGGGGACAGTTGTTGCTACACTCCATCCTGGTGTACAACATCTGTGTTTGCATGTTTAGTGTGCGTCCTCTGATCTGCAAATCCACAGCATTAATCCAATAGCAACACAGGAGTCATAACCATCCCCAAAATGTCAAACATTCAGTACTGGTGAGACATGGGTGGTGGCATTTCCAATTCTGGTGAGACATCAGGAGGCCAAGGGGCACCGTAGAGTCAGTTGTAGCCTTTCAAATGGGCAAAGCTGTGCAGAGTGATGCACTCCAAGAGCCACGGAAGAAGAGGAATGAGGATGAACAGAATTGGATGCCTTTTCCTGCTGCTCTGTGCCACCAGGGCAGGTGGATTTTGCTGTCTCACTGGTGTTTGAGAGTTGTTAACAAACTGCAGTTACCTCTGAAGGAATTGCTTGCGTATCATCGCAGGCAGCGGTGTTTGCAGAGCTGGGCAGATAATAACGGAGCAGAAGGGAAATCACTGCTCAGCAGTCACTTCTAGGAAGTGCCCGACGTAGAGCGGTGTTAATCAAGAAGGGCAGGAATTGCAGTACATCAAATGTAAAAATAGCTGCAAGGTGCTTTCTCTGCATTCAGGATTTTTGAAATTTCTGATTAAAGTTTCCCAGGAAAATATGCTGGTGGTAGATAAGGGAGTTATTTGCAAGAGAAGGGAAGGTGCTATTGTGCCAGCAATCAGGTTGCTGCTGCCGCAGTGCTTCCCTGTGCCTCTGCTGAGCGCTCGATGGTGGCACGGTGCTGCCTGCTCTGCCCAGGTGCTCGGGGACAGCCGAAGCACTTGGCATGGGGACATGATGTCAGCAGGATGCTGGAGCATCCCCAAGGCAGGAGGAGGTGACACAATCCCATTGACCATCTCTGGATGAGTCCAAGACCCATGGGTTGTGAAGAAGGTGGAAGGAGCCTCGCTGGGAGGCAGGTGAGGTTGGGATTGCACAGGCCAAAAACCATTTCCAATAATTGTGGCTTTCTGACTCCCCCTCATCTCTGCCCTGGGGAGACCCCATCAGGAGCCCTGGGCCCAGTGCTGGGCTCCCCAGTTGCAGGCACACAGGGAACTGCTGGAGAGCATCTTACCTATGAGGAAGGGCTGAGAGCCCTGGGGCTGTTCAGCCTGGAGAAGAGAAGGCTGAGGGGGGATCTCATCAATGCTTGTCAATACCTAAAGGGCAGGAGCGAAGTGGATGGGGCCAGGATCTTTGTGGTGGTGCCCAGCGACAGGACGAGGGGCAGTGGGTGCCAACTGGAACCCAGGAATTCCATCTGAATGTGAGAAAACTTTCCTTGCACCCTTTTCCTTGGAGGAAGCTGCCCAGAAGGGTGGGAGACTTGTCTTCTCTGGAGATATCCAAACTCACCTGGGTGCTGCCCTGTGCAACTGCTGTAGGGGGCTTGGCCTGGGGAGCTCCACAGATCCCTTCCAACCCCTACAGTTCTGTGATGCTGTGAAGCTTTAGGCTCCAGCAAGGGTTTCTAGTGCATTTTGCTAGAAGCTTGTTTCCTGAAAAACCATGAGAAAATCTCACTTCTTTGTGCACTTTCCAGTCCTTTAGCTGAATGATCTCCCGTAATGGCGCTCATAGGAAAATGTGTAAATAGGACTGTTGTTCTTAATAGTGATGTTTGAGTGTTAAATGTTCTCAACAAGTACATGGCTAAAGAGCAGACTGAGGAAGGACCAAGCATTAATCCTCAAGTTACTGCCATCTGCATCTAAACAACAAGAAACTTGGAATTTCTCCTTATTTTTTGCATGCAGTATTGTTAATATTGAACAAATTTCTCTCGGCTTGCATTTGGCAAAGCAGAAGGAAGTAGAAGACATACTCAATAGTATTAAGAATTATTTTTTTTAGTGCCACTAATGAGAAGTGTGTTTGCTTCACAGAATGCAATTATTTTGTCAAATCTCCATTCCGTCCACTTGCTTCCACAATAGCCCTTTATGCTTCCTCCTATTTTGTTCCGTGTCGCTGCTAGGAAACCACTCATCCATAGATGAGAAGCACAATTAAGGGGCTCTGATACAAGATAGCTTCCATTGCATGCCAATACAAAGGAGGGATCAAAAGGATTCATAAAATAAGGTCCAAGGTGGACAAGGGTCTTCAGGATGAGGACTTTGTCTGAGAATCTGCTGGGGACATTGTGGCACGTGCCTTGATGTGCTTTGACTCATCTCCCTGTTTCTTAATGAGGACTCAGCAGCCTTTGAAGCAGACAGTTTCAGCAAGCTCAGAGACCACAATGGGGGAACTTTTCTTTAGGTCTTTTTTCCCTTCTCACAGCTCTGCCATGCGCAGCTCCAGGTGCGTGCGTCTTCCCAGCCACCGACAGACCAAGCTCTCAGAGGCACCCCCAGCCTGGAAGAAGTTCTTACATCCATTATTCTAATTAGAGGGAAGATTCCTCCCAAGACAACTGTTTTTGGTTTATTTTACGCATTCCTCCACGACTTGTTTATGAACAAAGCTCTCAAAGCTCGTCAACAGGAGCGCTTTAATTGGAATCAGGAGCGTTCTTGGGGAGCAGATGCCCCCTCTGTCACTGTGGGTCACATCTCGAGCCGTCCCAGGGGATGTGGAGGTGATTTATTTTGTCTCCATCCCTGGAGACACTCAAGGTCAGGCTGGTTGGGCTCTGAGCACCCTGATGGGTGTCCCTGTTCATCACAGGGTGGTTGGACCAGGCGGCCTTTAGAGGTCCCTTCCAACTCTAAGGATTCTGTGATTCCACTCACAGCACAAACACCGTCTTCTCAGCACCAAAGATTTTCCTTTAATGACACGTTCTGAAAGGCCAATTTATTTCCAGAAGAAGCCCTGCAAGCACCAGGAGCTTTGCTTTACGCGCAAAAAATAGCGATCGCACTTTTCTCTTGAGTTTCCACTTGAAACGAAATGTGTTAGCAAGCCCCAAATTATTCGAAATGCTCTCTTTTTCCTAGCAGTGGGGATATCCCTAGTGCTATGTAGCAACACGAGGGGAAGTTAAATAGATTTTTGAGGCTAAAACAGCACGGTTAGATGGTGGTTTCATACAAAACACCGCAATTTTGACACACGGCTCTATTGTTAGCAGCCCTTAGTATCACAAAGCAACCAGAGAGTAGCTGAAGAGTTTCATGTCCACGTTAATTGCTGATGGATCATAGTTTGGCATCTAAAGGACTTAATTGCTATGGAAAGTTTCTCTTGTTTCGTTCACCATTGCACCTTTTTCCGCTTTCCTCGACAGCTTGCAAGTGCAACGGGCACGCCTCCGTCTGCAACACCAACACGGGGAAATGTTTCTGCACTACCAAGGGGATAAAAGGAGATGAGTGTCAACTGTGAGTTCCTTTCACTTTGCTATTTGGAAGCCAAAGGCCATACACGCTGGCGTGGAGCCCCTGCATGTTTTACTGACTGTATTTACGATGTCTTTGCTCGGCTCTTCCTGCTGACAGTTGGCTAACTCCATTGACTGTGCAGCCAGCCATGCCTCTTCCCCCGGGGGGAGAGCAGGAGCAAAATGATTCCCTGAACATTTCCATTTTAAGAACATTTCAACAGAGAACGCCATGCAGAATGGCTGGGGTGAAAAATAATGCCCTCACCCCCTGGAATATGCATATACCATTTTGCTTCATCCTTTGCTTTGTGCTGGTTTCTTTCTAATTGGTAGGTTTTTCTCTCTGTTCTAAGGGAACATAAATATATCTGAAATAAGACTTTGGCATTCAGGCATTTTAATGGAGCTGGTTCAGACCAACGAATTTGCTGGAGGTTTCTCTGCAACATAACAGAAATGCTTTTAGTGTGATGGCAGTGGAAATAATTTAATTTCAAATAATTTCATTGCCAGGTTTATTTTTAAAGTGTTACATCAGTAAATGTTTATAGGACTAGATCCTGAAATGGACATAAATGCAAAATGGAAACTTCAGTTTTTCACTATTGTAAAACATTTCCATCCATTGTGAGGAGCTCTTAAATACATTCCAAGTGGATACGAGGTTAATTTCCTTAATTTTGTTATTTTATTTTAATTCTGTTCTAGTTTGTTTTGCAGGGATCTTGGAGATTGGCATGATTTCTTCAGCAGCTCAGTACAGCCCAGACATATTTTTTATTTTTAATTGTGTTGTGTTACTGGAACAGGTGGTGTTTTCTGATTTTTAGTGTCTGGGAATAAATAGAACTGAAAAAAAAAATGAAAAATATTTATTTTCTTTAGGTGTGAAGTTGAAAACAGATACCAGGGAAATCCACTTAAAGGAACGTGTTACTGTGAGTACTGTTGGGATTTTCTTTGCAGATAACAAATGTTTGACATTTAAAATATCTTATTTAAAACTCAGTTACTGTTGGTTATCATTGGTTTAAAACAGAAGAGATTAAGAATAGAAATGGTTTTTGAAAACTTTCACTAAAGAATACCAGGGTACTCTTTTTGATACAGTATTTGTCACTGTAGGACCTTTCACAACAAATTTTTTGAAATTTTTGTCATATTACATTAAAATGAAATCTGTTTTTTTGGAAAATGCTTTGAAATATATACCTACCAAGTCAAAATCAAAGCATGTCTTCAAGTTTTTGTTAGTCCAAAATACTATTTTTTTTTTGTTATATTTTCCACGTTAGAACGAGTAAGGCTTCACAATCACCATGTTTCCTCTGAAGTGAACATTTGGATTCCTGTGCAGCTCAAAGATACTTTGCCAAGATTCAGATTACTTAATGGAAGCTCTCCAGCTTCTATTTGCAAATATTAGCAATCAGCTCATTGGCAGGCATGGGTAGATGTAATCTTAAATTACAGAAAGGTACAAGTCTCAAGCAGTATTTCTGTGAAACACAGGCATTGCCAATAAGCTGTATTTAACAAATTCAAATTCTGCTTGTGTAGCAAAGCAGGGGCAGCTCCTGACAGTCTCTTTGCAAGGATAACCCACCACATGGGTGCTAGTAGCACAGCTGGTAAAGTGGGCAAAAAGGGGGAAGAGACAGAAGTTTACAACTCTCCCAAGAACAACCCTGTGCTGGACAATTTCAGTCCCACTTGGTTTTCTTCTTCCATGGAAATTTCTCTCATGGTGCTTCCTAAAAGTTGTGGGTAGACATCAGAAGGCTGTCTAGCTCATGTCTACCCAACAAAAGGTTTCTTGGAGGCACTAAGAGGAAAAGAATAATCATGAGAGTCTGTCCCTTCTGCGTGGGACACACATAGGCTGGACTCCTTCACAGCAGCATTGTGACTCCTGGTTGTGCTCTTGGTGCTGGATGCACTTTGGTCATATTATGCCTTGCTGTGCAGAAGTTTGTTCTGTTCCTAGACGTGGGATAACTTTCTCTGTGTGTTCCTTACAGATACTCTTCTCATTGACTATCAGTTCACCTTCAGCCTTTCTCAAGAGGATGATCGCTATTACACTGCAATCAACTTTGTAGCAACACCTGAAGAGGTAAAATTTCTATTTTCTCCTCAAACATCATCCTTTGAGCCTATGTTTGTCTTCTCCTGGTCGTGGAAATGATGAGCTTTTACAGTCTTGGGAATCTCCAGAAGCAGTCTGACATGGCATATGTGTCCAGTTCCACAAAGCAACAAGAAATGTTTGAGCTTGGCCATGCAGTTTCAAATATCCACGGTAAAATTTCATACGAATCACAGTTGATTTTTTACAGTTGTTTAAACAACTGCTGAGCAATTCTAGCTTTGCTTGTTGCTCAACCTTGTATCTCTATTCCTCTTGTTTTACTTTATGCACTTGACTTGTTTTGCTCTTTATTATGCTTTCCTTGGGGAGGAGAGTACTGCTTTCAGAAAATTGAAACAGTTTTGTAGGCTGTCATTTGCTTAATATGATGATGCTTGATGTATTTGTTTCATATAAACAACAAATTCCAAGATTTTTTTTCAGTTAAGGTTTACTAGGAAATAGTACAGTGAAATTGCTTATCTTAAAAATTGTGATTTTTTTGTTCTTCTTAGTTTTGTTTTGTTTCTTTTTTCCTTCAGCAAAACAGAGACCTGGATATGTTTATCAACGCATCTAAAAACTTCAACCTCAATATTACTTGGGCAACGAGTTTTGCAGGTAAAATGAGCATGATCTGAGCTTGCTTCAGTTATCAATTTTTGACAAATGCAAATTTAATTGAGGAAACGTCTTTCTTAACCTCTGAACTTGCTATGTAATGTTCTTTAATGCCGTGCCTTGGGGCAGAAGTAAAATGTTAAAAAGAGCCATATTTTTCCATCTTAATAGTGTATTTTGGAAACAGCAGAGGAGCTAATTTAATTTTTAGTAATGCAATATTCTGGCATACAGTGGTGTTGATAATACGGTGCAGCTTGGCGTAGTTGTGTTCAGATGAACAGTTAATTGGATGGCATTAGAATTCTGGGTGATTGGCCCTTTTCATTTGTCACTAAAACATGCACTGAAACATCTTTTCTCGCTGCTTTTTAACATTTGAAAACAGCTGGCACGCAGGCTGGGGAGGAAATTCCAGTTGTTTCAAGAACTAACATAAAAGAATACAAGGACAGCTTCTCCAACGAGAAATTTGATTTCCGCAACAACCCAAACATCACCTTCTTCGTTTACGTTAGCAATTTCACCTGGCCAATAAAAATACAGGTAGGAGTTCTTAGCGTGTATGCATAATTGTTTAGAAGCACTTTTCTCTTTCTCTTGAGCAATGTGGCAACTTGGCTGTGCTGTGTGCTATCCAAGGTGAACCAGCTCTTAGTGTGCTCTTAGACTTTTGCTGTTCCTGATTAGGAGCGCAAGGGTTGCGTTGTTTGCTGTTACTTCAACCCAATGGATCTGCCAACGGGCTGTGAAATAAATCAGGATGCTCTCTTATTAACTGAGCTAGGTTCTAATGAGTTACCTGAATTTTAAGGTGTAGGTATGGACGCTGAGACTCGTAGCCAGAAAACAGGCCTGGAATGAGAAAACAGTGGAAATGTTCTTAGTGTCTCTTTTTAACGTCTTGTTCTTTCAAGGCACAGCTGGAGGGCCATCCCTCTTTCTCCCTGTGCTGCCAAAGACTGTGGTGGTACCTGCAGAATGAGATGAAGCTCATTCTTTCCCTTAATTCAGTGCAGTCTGTTAACACACGTTGCCTTAGGTGTCAGGCTGTCTGTGATGATAATGCTAATGCTGCAGAAGCAGTGGATGGAGCTCGATGGATCATGAAAACACTCATAGATCACAGAGTGCAATCACAGGCACTCTACAACTGCTGCTGCAGCCAATAATTCAGAGCAGCCTTGGGCACCCTCTTGCTCTGGGCTAATTCAAGTATCAGCAGAGCGTCCACAGAGTGATATGGGGTCTCTTGGAAGGACAAAGCTGCTGCTGGCTCTGGCACAGAGATCGCAAACGAGGCTCTGTCTATTTGATTAATGCCTTTGTTTAGAAACTTGGTCCAGTTGTAGGGATCCAAATTCATCCGTCTCCACTCTTATTCAACCAACATAACCCAATTACTAAGTGAGAGCTGGCAACTTCACATGGATTTACTTGGTGTTTCAGACATATCCATTGGCATCACTTGTTGCACCGACTCACCACTGGGGTCATGTCCAACAAAGATAATGCATGTTATAATACCGAGCAAAGAAATCAGGTTCACCTGGGAAGATGTCCTTAATCTGTAGAGATATTTTTCAAGGTTTTTTCTGTACCTTTTCTGAAAACATTAGGAATACTTGTGAAAGGTCTGCCTCACCTTCTGATGAAGATAGAGGTGTTTAAACGCTTGGGAGACTGTGGTGTTATTTAGAAAATGGTAGAGTTAATTGTTTGACTTTGGAGTTGTAGGAGAAGATGTTGTTTTTGCAAGGATGTTCTGTTCTCTGGTTAAGATGCTATATGATGGGATTGTGCAAAAACAGAATATTATAACCAAGGTGTCTGTGGCATATCTAAACACAGCATATCTCTCATCGGAACGGGATATAGTTTTGGCTAATCCCTAAGAACAAGCATTTCTGAAGGGCACCAAGAGGAGTACCAGCACTAACTGGTTCTGTGGTTTGAATGTTGACCAGCTCAAGGGTTGCTCAAAAAGATAACACTCAAACTGACCTTAAAAGGGAGAAATGAGACGAGGAGGGGAGGAGTTAGCCAAGGTGGGACGTTCACCAGGAGCATGAGAAGCGTCGAGTAGGCTGTAAACCCTGAAGTACTCAGCCAGTGAGGAACCAGGGGAGGGAGCATTGCCATCGGGTATAGGAGATACAAGCTGCTGTACATTTCTGCTTGGTGTGCCTACCTGCTGGGTCACCCGCTTTGCAACGCGTCAATAAAGGGCCATTCACCAAACACTCTGCCTGAGCCTAAGTCATTGGCCATCGAGCGTTTCTCACCGAGCACATTTTGGTTTTCTTTTTGGTATCGTTCACAACATCCATCATCATCATCTAATTTCTGCTTTACAAATGGGTAAACTCTTAGTTCATTGCCAAGCCCTAAGTTTTGGATATGAAGGAGTTTGGAAGAGCTGCAAGTTTATGTCGTTGGCTACGCGAACAGCAAACACTGAGGCTCGTTGTTTTCATTTCGGATCAGTGCTGCTCCCAGGAGAGGAAGTAAAGTCCTGCATACAAAGCTGGGCACTTGCACAATCATTTCTTTAAGTGTTCAGCCTTCTCTTTTAACAGATTGGTAATCACAGGTGTCAGAAAAAATATATTATTTATTTTATAACTTACAAGCTGTATGTTGACTGATATAGACGTTGACTGTTGGCCTTCCATAATTAGTGTGAGACTGTACCTGACACTGAATTATTCACTTTGCTATTTCTTGATGCAGAGCTGTGTTACCATTTTGTAGGTTTTTAGGAACAGTACTGTTCCTGTCCCTTAAGCTTTGCTGTGGTCAGTTTAGTCTCCACCCTACCTGTCCTTACAGTGAATTTCTGCTCGCTGTCCCCATCCTGGTGTTGTCACTGAGCTTGAACGTCCCCTCCATCTCCTGGTTTGACAGCTAGGTCTCCTGCCTTCCCTGGAGGAATCTACAGGTTGTCTCCTCTCTCAACCTCTGTGTTTGCTGGCTTAAGCAAGGCAAACCCTCCTTGTCCTGTCCCATGAAACACCTTATCCAGGTGCTCAGTTGCCTCGCTTGTCTCTGCTCTGTGCTTCTTTGTATTAATCTCGCTCGCACAGTTTTGGTCGGCCTCGTTTAAGGTTATGTGCATCAGGTGTCACCATTTCTTTGCATGGCAGTGTTTCTAGGTCTTTAATGGACCTTTCTAGGTCCTTTTGTGGCAGTATCTTGCACTGTTCATTCTCATGGCTTCAGTGGTTAATAGTCCTTATTCATTTTAATATGGCCTAACATACTCTGCTCCTTCACATCCTTTGTTTCCAAACTGATGAGCTCCCAGCCTTGATAGCCAACATTCTTCCCAGTCCCTAATAGCATCGTAAAATGCTATCCTGCTGCTGTTACTGGATATTGCCAGCCCTGAAGATCATCTGGATATTCTTCAGTGTTATTCTTTCCTGTATGTTTACTGGCAATCCCCTTCAACTTTGTCAGCAGAGCATGCTTAGCACACTTCCTTTTGGATCTGTCGTTCATGAAGACGTTGGTCAAAGCCTGACCAAACGCCATCCTTGAACTAATTTCTGTCCACCTCTAATTCTTGAAATAATTGTCACCATCTTTATCTCACCCAGGAATTACCAGTCTAGCCTTGTAGTGAAAGCCATAAGGAAATTTGGATTAACTCAGCTGCATGTCCTAGGTCTACACAGTTCATTTTTTTTATAGACAGAAAACATTGGCTGACACAGCACAGTTCACCATTGCCAACTCGATCACTTGACGTGTTCCAGTTTTTGTTTGCTTCTTCAGCTCTTCTACTCAAAGCATTTTCTGAAACCTCTCATACTATTTAGTCCTTGGGAATGTGAGTATTGAGATTCTCTCTCCTCCTCTAAATACGTTTCTAAACTTTCCACAGTGCCATGCTCAGCTGGGTAGGTGGCTCTACCAGGGGCATTACTTCATGTGCCATTTCTTTCAGAGTGCTGTCTGCTTTCCCTGACTTTGAACATATCAAAACATTTGCATTTTGTATCCACCTTGGTTGTCTCTGTTTACAACCTCATTCCCGTTAGGCACTTTGCCTTGCACCCATGTTTGGTGTCCTTGTCCCTAATGAAAGCTCTAATTTAATTCAAGGAATATAGCTGATTTGTTTTAATCTTCTGCCTATCCTTACAGCATGCTCTCCTCTCTTTCCCTTTATATTCTTCTTTTCTTGCATGGCTGAAACATCTCTTGCTATTTTGTTTATCGTTTGCTGAGGTCGAGCACAGCTTGACATTCAGCGGTTCTTGTTTTATCTCTGTACCACTCACAGCTTCTAAGACATTTGCTAATGAATCCCATCCTCTGCATGGTATGGAGATTCTTTAATTGTTCCTAATGTCCTTTTGGAGGGTAGTTCTCCGTTAGCTTTCAAATAGTTTTGCATGTTTGACCTGAGAGAAATACTTAGATGGCTGCTTTCCCATTCCTTGTCACCTTGGTCCACTGTCTTACTTATTTTCTTCCTTTAAAAAGAGTGAACTTTGATTCTCTTACACCACCTACCTTGTTTTATCCTTAATTTAATCTGAATGTTTTTCTGTGCATTCACTCCAAGGTAATTTTATATCAGCAGCTCCTCTTAATGTCCTCGTTACTTGCCAAAGCAAAGTCTAAAATAGTATCAGCTCTTACTGGCTGAGAGACTTTTTGTGAAGAAGTCTGGCAGTAATAGCACTTCCAGGAATGTATGCTCCTTATGATTACTATTAACATATGCACTTCAGTTCATAGCTAAGAAGTTTGTTTACCCAGACTGATGGTTTTCTGACTTCTCTCTCTGAATACCTGTTGGTGTGGATCATCTCAGCTCATTCCCATGTCACCAACAGCGATCATCACTCCTTGGCTGTGGCTTTGTTGTCCTTCCCCAGGCACCCACTGCCCCTCCTTGGGCTGGAGATCCCATTGCAGCCCCATGTAGAGTTCTTCCTTCCTTCCAAAGGGACCTCAACAAGCTCTAAGGGTGGGCCCACGTGAACCTATTGATGTCCAACAAGGGCAAGGTGCTGCAGTTGGGTTGGGGCAATCCTGGATACATGTACAGACTGAAGAAGAACTCCTTGAGAAAGCTCTGCTGAGAAGGACCTGGGGGTCCTGGTGGAGAAAAGCTGCACATGAGCCAGCAGCGTGCCCTGCAGCCTGGAAGTCCAACGATATCCTGGGCTGCATCCACAGAGTTTGACATTACACTTCTCACACCACCCAGGGGTGCTGCTTTCCTCGCATGTTTCTTTTCCATCTCTCTTGGTCATTTTTTCAGAGTGGTTGAAAAGTAGAAGATGGTATTATGAAAAGTTATGGCTCCGTATAGAGAAAAAAATAAGGAAAAAAAAATGATTTGTCTCCAGGACTCACAGTGTCCTTTCAGGTCTTGTGCAATCTTCCACGGTGGATTGAGCTGCCCTCAATTGCCCTTAATTGCAATCTGTGTTCCTACCTGTCCTTTCTGCACCTCTTTCCTATTTGCTTTATTTTTTCCTTTTTTTTTTTCCATAAAGCCTGAGCTTTCTGTAGAAGTTCATTTTCAGTCAGGTGAAATAGAAGATAACTCAAGGTATGGATTTTTGGGACAAAGACTTCCTAGCAATTGATCCTTGATTGGGGTTCAGCGCAGGATTTAAGGTAGAGCTGCTCACCTGGCGACCACTCTGCTTTCCTCACTGCTCCTTCAGCACTCACCCTCTGCTCTTTCTTCCTCAGGAAGCAGTTTGATCCAGACCTTCCCTATATTCTTCTTGTAAATATTTCCTCTGCAGTTTGGATTTAGTCCTTTAGGGCAAGCAGATGTGTTAATTAAAACTACATGTTGCCCATGGCCAGGACACAAACTGGTTTTCTTACCTCGGAGACTGCCTCCTACGGTTCTGCTCTTTGCAGTTGTATTTTTAAGCTTTTTTAGAGAGCACGTTTCAATTTACCTTTTGAAATTAAGAGTGTTTTCAGTATAAGGAATGTGATGCCAGACTGCTGTTGGGAAGTGCTGGAAAATATTCTGTGTGCACGTGTCACCTTGCAGTGCACACATCTGGTTTGGGCTGTCCCAGTATACCCAGCTGATATTTTGGGTTTTTTTTGCTGTTTGAATAGGACAACAAGCAGTTATTGTATGTGCAGTGAGCTCCCTTACCCTGCCTTATTTTCCGTTTGGATGCAGCAGAAGCAGCAATTTTACGTTTATATAAAAAAAAATAAGTTACAAAAACTTCAGAAATCTGCAGTCTTTACGTAGCAACTCATCTACAATCCACGTTGTTATTTTTAAATGCAAGAAACTTTATTCTGAAGCCCTTGGTGAAGGTCTGTCTCTCCTTCCCTCTGTTGTAGCCTTGCTGAATCTGGGCTCAGGACAAGTGCTCTTTTGTGTCAGAGATAGCTGTGTCCTTGCCAATGCTGAATTCTGGCTTTTTTTCCTCCTTGCTCCACCTCTCTTCAAAACCACTTCAGTTTGGATTTTTTTATTTTATTTTTGCTAACTGTATGGGTTTGGGATGTCTTTCCCTCCCTGCCTTAATGACTCAAAATGATTATTTTGCAAAAGAACTAAAGCTGCAAGGTGCAGGGAGCCTCCCAAACACAGCAATCTGCTTCTGCTGACTTCTGGCCCAGCGGTTCCTGGTTATCAAAGCAACGTTGCGGAGTTCCTTTATGATCTTAGTTTGCCAAGCTTCCTTGACAACTCAGGTAAGGTCTTGTCAAAAACATCTTGATGTTTCCATTCTCTTTGCAGCTTTTTCTGCTGCTGGAGGCAGTCAGGCACAGCCATGTTGACTGGAGAAGCGTTGTGCAGACCACAGCTCTCCACCTTTCTCTCTTTTGCTTGGGAAGCACTGCCTGAAACATTCCTTCTCCACCAAACTGAGCAGTGCATCTCTCCTGAAAGGACCTCACTGGGTGGTGGCAGTGTTCATGTTTCTCTCTGATCTCATCATGGAACCGTAGTACGATTTTCCTCCCCGCCTACTTTGTGTATTTTCTTCATCTGTGTTGCACGTTTGTCCAACTGCTTTGTTACTCCATGTATCTTAGTCTAGGAAAAAGCTATAGAGTTGTTGGTTTTTAAAACAGAAAGCTGTAGGATATTGCAATAAGGAGCCAGGAATGCACTGCAGTAACTTCTAGAGTAACTTCCTTGGGTTTTTGCTTCAGAAGGAGATATGAAAGTGAAGCTCTGGATTTGGCCAGTAGCTAATGATGAGAGTTCTAAACTCTGTGGATGCTTGTGTTCATGTCAGCAGGTTTTAACAACCTACAAACCAGCGTGGGTTTTCGTGGGACAGGTTCCAAAAGTGCATCCATCTCCAGAGTGCAGTGGGTCAAAATTAGGTGCTAATACAGCTCTCTTCCACCCTTTGCTGGCTGTGAGCTCTGTCCCATGGCAGCTTGCTGGGGCTTTCTACCACTCACTAAACATAAAACTATAAATATATGTTATAAATATGAATTTATGTTCCTCTCTTGGTTCATACCCAACCCTGTGTTTCCATTATACTTCTGTCCCATTTGATTTTAGGTTTAATCTCCCTGAATTCCGATCCCTCTCTACAAAGCTTCTGCCATAGATCACAACTTGCTGAGTGCATGTAGGATGCTTAGGAGATGATTAAGAAAAAAAAAAAAAAGCAGTTTGTAGTTGTATCATTAACTTGCAATTGCCTCCTCTCTTTCTCGTGTTGGTTAAAGCATTTTAATTCGAATGCGANGCACACATCTGGTTTGGGCTGTCCCAGTATACCCAGCTGATATTTTGGGTTTTTTTTGCTGTTTGAATAGGACAACAAGCAGTTATTGTATGTGCAGTGAGCTCCCTTACCCTGCCTTATTTTCCGTTTGGATGCAGCAGAAGCAGCAATTTTACGTTTATATAAAAAAAAATAAGTTACAAAAACTTCAGAAATCTGCAGTCTTTACGTAGCAACTCATCTACAATCCACGTTGTTATTTTTAAATGCAAGAAACTTTATTCTGAAGCCCTTGGTGAAGGTCTGTCTCTCCTTCCCTCTGTTGTAGCCTTGCTGAATCTGGGCTCAGGACAAGTGCTCTTTTGTGTCAGAGATAGCTGTGTCCTTGCCAATGCTGAATTCTGGCTTTTTTTCCTCCTTGCTCCACCTCTCTTCAAAACCACTTCAGTTTGGATTTTTTTATTTTATTTTTGCTAACTGTATGGGTTTGGGATGTCTTTCCCTCCCTGCCTTAATGACTCAAAATGATTATTTTGCAAAAGAACTAAAGCTGCAAGGTGCAGGGAGCCTCCCAAACACAGCAATCTGCTTCTGCTGACTTCTGGCCCAGCGGTTCCTGGTTATCAAAGCAACGTTGCGGAGTTCCTTTATGATCTTAGTTTGCCAAGCTTCCTTGACAACTCAGGTAAGGTCTTGTCAAAAACATCTTGATGTTTCCATTCTCTTTGCAGCTTTTTCTGCTGCTGGAGGCAGTCAGGCACAGCCATGTTGACTGGAGAAGCGTTGTGCAGACCACAGCTCTCCACCTTTCTCTCTTTTGCTTGGGAAGCACTGCCTGAAACATTCCTTCTCCACCAAACTGAGCAGTGCATCTCTCCTGAAAGGACCTCACTGGGTGGTGGCAGTGTTCATGTTTCTCTCTGATCTCATCATGGAACCGTAGTACGATTTTCCTCCCCGCCTACTTTGTGTATTTTCTTCATCTGTGTTGCACGTTTGTCCAACTGCTTTGTTACTCCATGTATCTTAGTCTAGGAAAAAGCTATAGAGTTGTTGGTTTTTAAAACAGAAAGCTGTAGGATATTGCAATAAGGAGCCAGGAATGCACTGCAGTAACTTCTAGAGTAACTTCCTTGGGTTTTTGCTTCAGAAGGAGATATGAAAGTGAAGCTCTGGATTTGGCCAGTAGCTAATGATGAGAGTTCTAAACTCTGTGGATGCTTGTGTTCATGTCAGCAGGTTTTAACAACCTACAAACCAGCGTGGGTTTTCGTGGGACAGGTTCCAAAAGTGCATCCATCTCCAGAGTGCAGTGGGTCAAAATTAGGTGCTAATACAGCTCTCTTCCACCCTTTGCTGGCTGTGAGCTCTGTCCCATGGCAGCTTGCTGGGGCTTTCTACCACTCACTAAACATAAAACTATAAATATATGTTATAAATATGAATTTATGTTCCTCTCTTGGTTCATACCCAACCCTGTGTTTCCATTATACTTCTGTCCCATTTGATTTTAGGTTTAATCTCCCTGAATTCCGATCCCTCTCTACAAAGCTTCTGCCATAGATCACAACTTGCTGAGTGCATGTAGGATGCTTAGGAGATGATTAAGAAAAAAAAAAAAAAGCAGTTTGTAGTTGTATCATTAACTTGCAATTGCCTCCTCTCTTTCTCGTGTTGGTTGAAGCATTTTAATTCGAATGCGCTTAACCGTTAATTATAAACCAAATGTTTCAAGGGACAGAAAGAGGTGAAGGAATTTTGCAGCCTCTTGCATACAGAATAAGGCATTTGCAAAATCTCGCCGGATATTTCTCCCTGCATGTTGTTGGCTTGGCAATCCATCATCCTGCAGGGCTTCAGGGAAGCGTCGCCGCGTGCGATGCTCGGAGGAGCTCCGCGATGGCATTCAGCATCTTCTACTATTTGAGGACTCCTCAGTATCTGAGAGCGGGTGGGAAACTTTCAAATCACTGAAATTGCTGCCTTCTAGCATGATTTAATAAAGGCTGTAGTGGGAAAATAGCTCCCATTGCCTCCGCTGCCTGCATTTCTTTAATTTCTCAAATTTCTGCATGGGCTGTTGAAGCTTTTTTCAGGGTTCTCCAGCTGATTTATTTCAGAGCTGTGGGTCTATATAGTCTCTCCTAAAGCTTTATTCCCTTCGACGCTGAAAGTTAATGGAGTGTGGATAGCTTAATTCAGTCACATAATGTCTTGTCATAATTATTCGAGATATTTCAAACGCGCTGTTTACAGTGATAGGAAAATGTTTGCGAACCCACTCAAAATGTTGAACTGCCATACAGTTCATCTGCTGCAACGGTGAACGCTGAACCGAAGGGTGGGAGCGATTCATCTCTGTTAAATTGATAGCTGCTTTACGAGGAGCTGCCAAAAGTTCAAGCGCAGGAATTGTAACAAATGGCAGAGTCGAAAATTGAGGACAGCCTGGAATGTGCGGTAATTAAATCAGGCTTTTTTTTTTTTTTTGGTGGCACTTGCTTTCGGTGATAGAGCAGATCATGGAATCACAGAATGGGCTGGGTTGGAAGGGACCCCAAGGACCATCAGGTTCCAACCCCCCTGCCACAGGCAGGGCCACCAACCTCCAGATCTGGTACCAGATCAGGGTGCCCAGGGCCCCATTCAACCTGGCCTTGAACACCTCCAGGGATGGGGCACCCACAGCCTCTCTGGGCAGCCTGTGCCAGCACCTCACCACTCTCTCAGTAAAGAATTTCCCCCTGATGTCCAGTCTAAACCTTCCCTCCTTCAGCTTAAATCCATTCCCCCTTGTCCTATCACTGTCTACTCTTGTAAAAAGTTGGTTCCCCTCTTGTTTATAATCTCCCTTTAAATACTGGAAGGCTGCAGTGAGGTCTCCCTGCAGCCTTCTCTTCTCCATGCTGAACAAGCCCAGCTCCCTCAGCCTGTCCTCACAGGGCAGGTGCTCCAACCTCTGAGCATCTCTGTGGTCTCCTCTGGACCCTCTCCAACAGCTCCACGTCTTTCCTGTGCTGGGAGCCCCAGCCCTGCACACAGTGCTGCAGATGGGGCCTCACGAGGGCAGAGCAGAGAGGGACAATCCCCTCCCTGTCCCTGCTGCCACCCCTCTCCTGATGGAGCCCAGGGTACCATTGGCCTTCTGTGCTGCAAGAGCACACTGCTGGCTCATGGTCAGATTTTCATCTACCAGGACCCCCAGGTCTTTCTCAGCTGGGCTGCTCTCAAGGATCTCCTCTCCCAGTCCGTATATATATCTGGGATTACTTTGACCCAAGTGCAAGACCTTGCACTTTGCTGTGTTGAGCCTCATTAGGTTCACACGGGCCCACCTTTCAAGTTTGTCAAGGTCAATGACAGAGGGCTGTCACCAGCCTGTAGGTACACACTTACACATCCAGGAGCCACCAGGACGGCTGCATCCAGCTCCTGAAGCAAAGTGCTCATCTCAGTGCTCAGACAGAGCTGCAGTTGAGTGTGGTTTCATTGTAGGTGTGGAAGCATTCCACTCTGAGTAAAGCTCTCCGAAATGCCACGTTCTTGGTATTTCAGACCAGTGCCTGCTGATTCTGATACACATCCACAACCTTTTCGTCTTCTCTTAGTTGTTACTCTAAGGGAACCAACTACACTCCTGTGCATCCAAACGTTTCTGCTCTGGTTTATTCCTGTGCACCAGAAGATTTCTGCTCTACCTCTAAACAATCTGCTCTGGGATCGTATTATTTTTGCTAACGGCCTCCTTTGACCTGTAAAAACGGTTCCCACCGGTTTACATTCACGTGCTGAAAATGTACGCAGGGCTTGGAAGAAAGCAGATTCCCTTCACGTCTGTTTGGCTTTGCAGAGCTGGCAATTACGTGTAGCTGTGTCTTTTTCTTAAGCCAGGAGATATTTCCTGTGTTATTATGTAGGCAGAGTTCACGTGGAGCCATATGCTGCTGTTGTCAGCTGTATTTCAGGGGAGAGAGGAATTATAAACTAGACTGAGGTTCCTGTAAGGAATGGCTCTCTGGCTGGGGAAGGCAGGCTCGTTTTCCCTTATGCTGAACGTGGCAATTTAAGTGGGAAATAGTAGCCAATATTTTATAAAGTGCCAGGAATTATGTTCCTAAAAACACTTCGCAGCCCTCAGACAAAGCTCTTGCTCTGATCTTTATCATCGTTAGCGTAATGTTGCATAGTTCTTGTGTCTGGCGGTATGTGAGTACTGAACTCTTCCAAGTTCTCATTTTTCAAAGGAAATCCTCATTAAAGCAGATTTAGATTAAATTTCTCCTTCTGATACTTGATTCCCCATCCTGCTATTTTTACTGGCGACGTTACCCATAAAACAGGTGGTTGCCATTAGCGTGAATCATAACACCACTTCCAATTAAGCCTTCATTTCGCTTGCCGTTCAGCACTGAGTGCACGTTGGGATGCTTTTTGTTATCTCACAGAGCAGGGCAATGGATGGAACGTGGACACAGCCAAGAACAGCAGTGGGGTCACTCCTGCCAGGTGAGGAACACGGGACCCGATCGAATGCACCCTCAGCAAGTTTGCAGATGATGCCAAGCTGTGTGGTGCGGTCGACACGCCAGAGGGAAGGGATGCCATCCAGAGGGACCTGGACAGGCTTGAGAGGTGGGCCCATGCCAACCTCATGAAGTTCAACAAAGCCAAGTGCAAGGTCCT
>WBMW01000420.1:833101-958779 GCA_013396635.1 Penelope pileata | reverse complement strand
TGGGCAACCTGGTCTGGTGGGAGGTGTCCTTGCCCATGGCAGGGGGGTTGGAACAAGATGATCTCTAAGGTCCCTTCCAACCTGAACCATTCTGTGATTCTGTGACCCCAGAGCTGGAGGAGCACTGGCTCCCATGCCTCCACCTCCCCTTCAGCTCAGGCTTTCCCCCTCTGGAAGGTGACATGGCCACAAGCAGCGATGCTCTCTGGGGTTGCCTCTTTGAGGTCTGCAGCCTAACTAAAAGGCTTTGATAATGCTGTAATGAGAGAGAGCGGAGAAAGCGTGCCGCAGTTCAAAAGCCAGGTCTGTAGCTGGCTCTGATGCCCTGATGAGGAAACATGAGCGTTGGATACAGGGCAGAAATATCCCTGAGGACTGGACGTGGCCCGTGGTTGTTTCCAGCCTTTCTGTCAATTAATGTTGTTCTGTAATCAAAAGCTAATCAAGCGAAAGCTCTCAGCCGGGGGTAAAGGGAAAGAAAAAATGTCTTTGTTGTTGGCCAAAGAGAATAAAATACATATAGACAGGTCGTGGTTGCTTTGATAAAATAATGAGGTGGGCTTGAAGCCTTCCTGAGGACGGTGACCTTGGGAGCTTCCCTGCCACGTCCCCCCTGTGCCTCGTGCACCTTTAATTAGGAATAGATGGAGGTGATGAGATGCAATCATCCTCAGCTCTCTGGGCCCTCTCTGTTCCAAAAACGGTCATTTCCTTTGGCTTCTGAAAGCGCTGGAATGCCAAAGTTGTTTGCTAATGATGTCCCCTGCCTTTATTTAGATGTATCTGCAGGTGCTTTTCAGCCTCTTTCGCTGCAGCTCGCTCGCCGTGGCGAGAGGCTCGCTTTAAACCCAACAATGGAACGTAAATCAATTTGTTAATCTGATGAAATTTGCTGTTGAATGTAATTACTTTTGGAGACATGCAATTACATGCTGATTTTGGGAACAGGCAAACTGACATCTTCTGCTGGGGATGGGAAGATTTGAAACAGAACAGTTAAATGATACTTTAAAACACGAAACAGCTGCTTCCTTTTTATCTGCTCCTGCCTTCTTATTTTTGGCATCGACCGATGACATTTTTCTCCTTTTAGAAGTTGTTCCCTTTCATATTAAGTAGTAGTTTTGTTAGCAGCTTCTTAAACCCTTAAAACCTAGGGTTCTTCTCAAAGGCAATTAACCCTTTCTCGGATGGGTTGCCACGTCAGTGCTTTTTGCTGGAGGTGGTGACTTCAGCAATCTTGCAAACTGCACACGCTGGATTTTCCCCAGGTGCTGCTTTGCTGCGTGGGATTTTTATCTTTCTATCCAACTACTGAAATCTTGGGGTTTGCACCTACAGCTGGAGCTGTGTTTGGGATGGACCATGGCTGCTGTGCAGGTCACATCGTGCTCTGGAGTGTTAACACTTGGCTGACATCTGCCTTGGTTGGAAACCTGCTGCGTGGTCACAGCCTCTCAGTTGTGCTGGAAGGAAGGCTCAAGGCTGTCTCAGTCTCCACTGTATTTTTATTCATTCATTTTTCTTTTTCTCTGAAACTAGGGAAAGTACCATTTCAGTGCAGCCCACCCAATTAATGGTTTTTTCGTTGTTTTTCTCATCTCAGCCTCCTTTAGACAGATTTCTCTGTATCAAAGAAGTAACTCTCGCATCTCTATTTCCAAGGTTTATTGCAACGTCTTCATGGAGCGTTGGAACTTTGGCCGTGTAGCTTTTCCAAAACTTCAGCTCCATAAATAAATCAAGTTATAGGAGAGCAGAGGCACAGAGACCGAGATTCAGGTTTTAACAATACCAAGAGGATTTCGTAGGAAGAGTTTTCTTTTGGCTATGAGAGTAAGATGCATGTGGATTCTTCAACACTAGCTGATTTATTTTTTTCTTTCAAGTTGCAGGACTGGAAAGCATAATATCAAAAAAAAAAATGTAGAATTAATGTTATATGGAAGCAAATCTGCATTAGCCTGGCAATTAATTCCTCCTGGGTGAGGCCCAGGACAGTGATGTGCCTCGTTGCTGCACTTCTGTGCTGAGCAGCTCGTCGTGAAAATGCAACGTGTCACTGCTGAATGTAAACGTGCAGCTTTGGGTTCCAATATGTTGCAGCAAATGAGCAATGTGGGCCGTTGCTGGGAAGCTTTTACAGCTACCAGAAGAGCTGGATGTGTTTCCTGACGTGAAAGCTGATTTAAAGAGTCAAAGAACGGTAAGGAGAGTTAATGAAGAGGAGAGAAGTGCACTGTTGATGAAATACACAGAGCCAGCAGACTCAAACACTACAATATATACAGCCTTGTTAGGCCACTGGGGAAAATACAGAGTATTTTCCTACTCTGTATTTTCATATAATCATCCCAGTGTAAGTGGGATGACAAAAGCAGGAGGTGTCTGGCTTGTTTGGCTGCCCGACCTGGAGGCAGAGCCACCAGTGTTCCTCTAACAGCTCTCAGATGGCTCTGCTTTTGGTGAAAACAAACCCTTCTTGGAATGGGGCTGAAACCTCTTTTTCTCACTCATTCTTCCCTGACTTTGTGTGAAGATGTTTTTACCATATTGGCAAATCTCGCTCGCAGCAGCACGGAGAGCTGGGGTCAGGACAGTGCTGTCACATCCCGATATAACGAGGCCATGAGGACCAAAGAACAGTAACAGTTTTGAATTATTTTTTTTTCTTTTTTCCTGAATCAGGTGTGTTTTCCCTTAACGATGAGCATCATGCATAGTTATTTCTTTACGCAGTCCTTTGTGCACATTAGCCTGGCACCATCCTGGGTTCAGTGCTTGGAGCCAAACTATCACTTTATCAAATGAATATTTTCACCACAGGGATTGAAATAAGGCATGAGGGGTTGATTTGTCAGTGCAGTTTTTTTACTTGAAAGTTCTTCATTATAAAATATACGTTGTGAAGGCTTTTAGTAATAGGCAGTAACTTTTTATGCTAATGTAGGAGTTCTCCGTTGTTCATTTTTCCCCACCCAGCAGTGCTATTTTTTCCACGTTAAGATTTCCTTAACACAAAATCATAACAGAGGCTCTGAAAAAATAAAGCCTTGATGACTAAAGCAGTCGAAGCCCATGAATTCTGACTTCACAGCTCTTTGAGGATGCGATTATCGATCCCACGGAACGACACCGTCCTTTGATCAGCGTTCCACCAGCTCCATCTGATACCCTGGAAAGAAACCTTACCCTGTGATTTTCTTCTTTTATAAAAAAAAAAAAAACCTACATGAGACTGCTGGTTCTCCAGCTCATGGGCACGCAGTGGAGAAAACCACATTTGTCAAAGCTCGTTGTGTTTTATTTTGTAACCACACGAGTGCATCGTTTAAAAGTCCTGAACTGTTTTGAACTTTTCGATTCTTGTGCCAATCCTTTGTTCCTTTATCTTTGGTTTCCTTCCCTGACAATGGGGAGAAAGTAAGTTTTTTTGTTACTGCCACTTCACATAGAAATGTGGCACCTGATTTAAAGAAACGTGAGGATTTGGTATTGGTAATAATGCAAGACAACCCAACCAAAAGGTTGGGGTTTTTTGCTTGTATATATATATATATAATTTTTGATCTATGTAAAATCCTTAGATTTCCATAGAGACTTCAGAGGCTGGCATCTTGCAAACCTTTTCTGATACAGATTGATAAATATTTTCAATGACTCACCCTGTATGATCCCACCACCCAAAGAGGTGGTGGAAGCCCCATCCCTGGAGACGTTCAAAGTCAGGCTGGGCCAAGCTCTGAGCACCCTGATGGAGCTGTAGGTGTCCCTGTGCATTGCAGGGGAGTTGGACTAAGGACCTTTAAAGGTCCCTTCCAACTCTAAGGATGCTATGATTCTATTCTATGATCCTTAGAAATCCCAGGGAGACAGAGCTCTTTCTCCACTGATACCACTGTAGCTCTCTTGCTGTGTTTCCAGTGTTTCTCTGCTCAGAGGCGATGCAGGACGTAAGGTTTAGTCCATTTCCATCTGTCAGCTATTTTGCAGCCTTCAAAAAACAAGTCCTAATTTGTAGCTAGCTGCTTTATTCCTCCCTTTAAGCTCGATTCCCACTTGCCTACCCGCATTGCATGCTCTTCAGGAAAACAACTTTTATTCCATTTACGTAAGGTTTTGGCACTCAGGTGGCTGTATACTGTAAAACACTTTTCCTGGACTTTCAGGGTCTGGGAGAGCGTTTGAGCTGTTGTGTGCTCAAGTGTTAATTTTTTCCATGTTGGAAGAATCTGTAAATAGTTGGTGTGCTCACAGATCTGACTTGCCCTGCTCACAGATGGTGTCAGAGCACTGCTGGGCACCAGGCCAGCCAACGGGATCCTTCACAAACGGGGAGCTGGGTGCTGCAGAGAGGAACGTGAGGCCATGCAACTGGGAAAGGTGGAGCGTGGTACTGCTGGTGGCTGCTTTCTGTGGCTGCCTTCAGCCTTTTTCTTTGTGAGAATTTTTTACAAAGTCTCTCAAAGCTTTGCATTATTGTTGTGATAGTGTATAAAGCAAAATCTGTATAAAACAGGGAGTACATCAGCCTTTTTTTTGTTGTTTTTTCCCTCTTACAAGACTCATACAGTGGCAAGAAAGCTCACTGTAACCAAAATCTTGTTCCCAAGTGCAGATTATTACCTCTTCTGCCCGTGGGATGAGCAAACTGCTACTGGGATGGTGTTGGGAGGCCGGCGGTGCCCGTTGCAGCTCTCAGACCAACGCCGTAGGGCAGCGTCCCCGCTGCCAAACTCCACGTAACTCGAAACAGCTTTGCAGCACAAACACATCTGTGGTCCAGTGGAAGGGCTGATATTTTATATAGGTTTGCAAGAAGTCTCCCATAAGGATGCTTTTGTTGCTTTTAAGTTGCTTTTAAACTGAGCAGTGGAAAATGTGTGTTTTTTTTTTTTTTCCTGAAATGAGGGATTTTATTGCATTGTTTTTCTCAGCTGAATTCCTCTTAACGGAGTGGGTTCCTGACCTGCATTTCATTTAGTAAGCAAGACCTTTTAGCAAAGGGTGACTTTTTTTTCCTTTTTTTTTCTTTTTTTTCCCCCTCTAGTTAAACTTTTGAAGTAGAAAAGGCACGAAGCACAGTTCTGACGCTGTGGTTGAGAACTTGCTGCTGCTTAGAGGCTGCAGAATTAAAACTAGCGACGTGCAGGTTTGCTCCAAGAAGAGAAATCCCTTTTCAAGTGGCTTTTACCAAACCTGTAGGTCAGTCTTCAAGGTTAAGTGTGGCTGAACAGCAGTTTGTAAGCAGCCAGAAATCCCTTCTTGGACGAAAAGAAGCGCTTTGGAAGTGAGCTGTCTGGGGGCAGAAGCGATGGGACAACATCTCTTTTCTATTTATTTATCTATTTTTTTTGTTTCTGCTCTCTTTTGAATTCCCAGCAGAGAATTTGCTTTCAAGGGTATTCAGCTGGACACCTTCACAATACATAGGTTTTGGGGGGCTGCTGGTAAGTAGAGATTTTATCTGCAGGCAATGTGCAAAGCTGGGATACTTGGGTTTGTTTGATTCTGTTTCTAAGCCTTTAAAACAATTTCAAGGAGTTTTATTTTTCTATAACTGAAATCTGTGGTGCTGTTTACTGCTAGGAGTGGTTGATGCTGTTAGTCTTTGTCTTCAGGTAATGTTAATAATGCGCCTGAACTTAATTGTTGTTACCGCAAACATTCCTGTTTTTAACTTTTGTCTTCAGAGCGAGTTCTTATGTAAAAAGTCAGCAGGTTAAGTTTGGTTGTTTGCAAGAAGTAGGGCAGAATTGTGTGTGTCGTGCTCTCTGCTTTGGGAAGGAATTATATCTGAAGTTTGAGGGAACTGAAATGCACCTTAGAGGTCCTCTTCCCATGGAAATCCACTTCATGGGTTTGGACTCATTGACAGCATTGCCATCTGAGCTCGTTGCGTCTCCTCCTCATCTGAAATGCTGCCCCATCACCAAACGTTCTCTTAAACTTCACAAAGGCACGGGGGAGTTTCGCTGAAGCTGATTTAGAAGTTGCTGCCTGAGTTTTCAGTTTCACTTTGCTGGAGGCTGCTGCACCCATGGAGTCACCTGCGAGCAAGATGCAGGATTTGGGTGAAAGCACACTGCACGAAGACCAGCAAAGTGTCACTTTGGGGCAGAATTACAGATGTGAATTCCTTCTGTCACCGTTCTTGAAGGCTCCTTGAACTCCTGTTTGAGAGAAGAGCTGTAATGGTACCTCTTGACCCACAGCAGCAAGATTTAGCACCATCTGTCACAGTCACCTCCCAGTCTGATGCCAGCCACAAGCGTGCTGCTGTTGTCGTGCTCCTTCCAGAGCAGGAGCTGCACGAGGAGCATCCAGCAGCCTGACCTCAAAGCATGGGCACCAGAGAGGTTCTGAGTTCTGTGGTTTCCTGCAGCCTGACACCACTGCTGCCTTCGCAACCTCTGAGGTTCACCACCACAACAGCTTTACCTTTGCTATTGCTTCAGGTACTCCCTTGTATTGCCACAGATCTGGAGGCAAGAGCTGGGAGCCTTTTATTTCATTTTCTCTCTCCTGCACAATTGCTGCAATAACCTTGATTTGTGGTATCCCTCTACTCTTGCACGACCATCAGCCTGCAGACAGGGTGGAGAGCAGATGTGGCAGAGGGCTGTGGGAACATTGACCTTTAGTTTTAAGGTGTTTTCCTGGCACTTGGAAGAGCTGATTTTTTTCTGGCCCTGCCTCAGGTTCTTGTGGCATTTGGCAGCGTGGTACCGTAACGAGGACGTGCACGAGGCCTGAGCTGAGGCCGCTGTTCCAATTACGGGACTTCCCCGAGCATTGTTTGCTGGTGCACTTTAAATTCAGATGTGCATCACTATTCAGCACCTGACTGTTTATTGATCAAATACTTCCCATTTGTCAGATTTGTGTGGTAATTTTTCTGATGCGGGGAAATGGGGGGACTCGATCTTAAGCGCTATTTTTAATTTAGAGGCAGCTATGCCCATGTTTGCTCTGCACAGCAATCTGAGAGCTCGCATGGGGAGACAAAGCGTAGATAATTGGCATTTCTGAGCCAACTGCTGACTGCAGCCAATTAGCTGAAAAGTGACAATTTGTGACTACTGCAGAAAGGCGGCACAGTATTGGAATATAAATCGATTTTCAGCGTGGTATAAGTTCAGAAGTGAACTAGTTTTTATATTTGCACAACATCAAATGTTTGTGCCATAAAGCTCAATGGCTTAGTTAGTATTGCAGCATGTGAAGAACAAGTCATTTATCTCTTTCATTGGCTTTCCACACAGGAGCAACATGGTTCACAGTAGTAGGTGTGAAAATCAAATTTTAGTGGAAATTTTATTTTTATTTGTTGTAGAATATAAATTTGAGCATATGAACCTCTTCAGCTGTAGCTGAAATGTACCACATTTGCCAGAAGCTTTTCTTTTACAAGATAGCAAAGCAGCAGTCTGAATGTGCTTGGTTGCAGATTGGGTTTTTTTGAGCTTCTGGTAAACAACGGGTATTGCAAACAGGAACAGATTGGTCTAGACTTATTTCTGGGACATCTCTGCTTTCTGTGACCCACCTCTCCCAGATCTTCAGCTGTCTGATCAACTGGTGGTGTAGGTAGGGATGGTTAAAAAATGGTAGAGTATCTTGAGTTGGAAGGAGCCCAAAAGGTTTAAGGAGTCCAAATCCTGGCTCCACACAGGACCAAAATTCAAACTGTGTTTCTGAGAGCATTAAATAAAGAAGAAGAGGATAATTTTGGTGAAGTAACTAAGGACAATGCAAGTAAAATGTATCCTGCACATGCAAAATTCCCTGATCATTTTTAATGCCCAAGTAATTGCATCTTCCAATATATAGCATCTCCCAACTGGAGAACTGATTTCCTACAAACAGTCGAACTGGTAATTGAAGGTGACAAAGGAGGAGAAAGAAAAGGAACTCAACAGAACTCACGAAGAAAGACGATGAATCCTGCTCAAAACTTTTTGAAAACACGTGCAAAAACATTTGTCAGCCTTCAGTTGAGCACCTCAACTTCTCTTGTTTTGCACTCCCAGCACCGCTATGAGTTTCACAGATTCTGTGGGATTACCCATCCCTGAATCCCACTCCACTTTGTTTCTTGTCAGGGAGTTTCCAAGGTCAACCTCTGCCTTCCTTCTTTCAAGCTTTTGGTGCAACTTTTCAGTCTTAAGCTTCAGTTTGCTTCCATTGTGGGGAATCTTGCCCTGGGGAAGAGTTTTGCTAGAGGGAGGCAAAGTGACTCTTGAAAGCCTGAATCCAGATTTAAGTTCTTCTTCCATTTGGTGAAGTTCTGTAATTTTCATTGAATTTTCTCAGCTTTTAACACTGGGATGTGCTGACCCAGTTTCCAGTCTCTGTGCTTCTTGACAGAAGCAGATTTAATTAATCAGTCTTTGTTGCTCTCCATTTGATCCAGTTTCTCTGTGCCTTATCACAAAGCAGCTGCATTCAGTCCAGCAGCATGTTGTGATATTCGGTGCCTAACCATGGGCAAGTAGCACCAAGAGGATGGCAGACAGGACCCATAAGGACCCATGTCCTTCTGGTGAGCAGCCTGAGGCCAGCTGAGATGTCCTAGGGCCAGCTGAATGCCAGTGGGTTATCCTTGCATAGGCAATGAATGGAGCATGGATGAAAAAGAGGGCAAGGACGCGTTGTGGAAATTGAAACCACCTTCATGTTGGGGTCTGCAAAGAGATGTCTTCACGTGTGTTAGGTTTCAAGGTCTCATGATAGATGGAGTCACAGTCACAAGTTCTGGAACCGTTTAGGTTATTGTGTAGTAGACACCTACACTGAAGCACTCCTTAGGCTCAGTTGGCTGCATACATAGGAAGTTTCCATTGAGTATAAAGGGTCAATAGGCCTCAGTGCTCCCCTGTTCCGGTGTCCTAATCTCATAGAGTCACACCCCTAGTTGGAAGGAACCCACAAGGATCATTGAGTCCAACCCCTGGCTCTACACATGACCACCCAAAAATCAGACCGTATGTCTGATGGAGCATTGTCCAGATGCTGCTTGAACTCTGGCAGCGTGGGGCTGTGCCCACTGTCCTGGGGCAGAGCCTTCTCCTAACCCCCCCTGACCCTCCCCTGATGGCTCCATGCCATTCCCTCAGGCTCTGTCGCTGTCCCCAGAGAGCAGAGCTCAGCACTGCCCCTCTGCTCCCTGTGAGGGGTCTGTAGGCTGCCATGAGGGAGCTGTAGGCCGCCATGATGGAGCTGCAGGCCGCCATGATGGGGCTGTAGGCTGCCCTGAGGCCTCTCCTCAGCCTCCTCTGCTCTGGGCCAAACAAACCAAGTGACCACAACTGCTCCTCACACCTCTTGACCTCCATACTCTTCCCCATCTTTGTAGCCCTCCTTTGAACACTCCCTACGTTTTATGTCGTTATATTGTGTGGTGGAGCTGGGTTGTTATGTTGGCTTGGTTTTTCCCCAAACCTCAGTGCTGAGCCTTTAGGAGTTGGCTTAGTGCTCCTGCCAAGTACCAAGAACAATATGGGGTTTTGGCCATGAGTTTCACAAGGGCATGATGTGTTTGTGCTTAAAGGAGAACTGCAGCCTGTAACGATGCTTCTCTCAAGCAGAAGAGCACTCTTTCCCCCCATCGTTATCGTAAAGGGCAAAACGAGTGTTTTGATGACTTTGGCATCACTCAAGACTGCTTAAAAAAAAAACATTTGTTTTTCAGCTGGTCCTCTGACAGTAGTGCAGGCACTCAGCATTCAGGCCACAGCTTCCTCTTACTGTTGTCTGTATTCTCCAAGGTCAGATTGAATCCTTGCCTCTAACCATAAAAAACGGGAAAAAAAAGAAAAGGGAAAGTGGAGATGCTGAAGAAGAAATAGAGGGAGCTGTGCATAAATGCCATGTGCAGCTTGTTTGGCTGTTGGTTTTATCTCTTTGGAAGCCCTTGGAGCTTTCAGCCTTCTGTGCTGCTTTTTTGTTCATTAACTTTGGCGCTGGGGCTATGTTTAAGTAGAAAGCAAAGCAGCCTGAAATCTCTGGATTTCCCTGGCTTTCAGTGCTGTGTGGTCCCATAGACTTAGACAACACGAGTGCTGTAGCATTCTCCCACCTACTAGGCTAAGTTAATGGATCTAGCAGTAGGGACCCTTTTAAAATTCTTTTGAATTCAAAGCGAGCACCAAACTGTGGTGGTCGGCTTCACGTTGCGCCTTCTCTTCTGTACTTCTCCGGTTTCCTGAGTTAATTAAGTTTTGTTTCTTCCCTCCTTTACAAGTGCTTTTCTAGGAGGGTGCCCTGTTCAAAATATCGTTTCCAGTTTCACTTTCTCATCCCTGATGTGAAGTGGGGTTGAAAAGAAAGGCAGCACTGATGTGAGGCACTTTATGCATAAGTAGAAAAAGGCAAAAATCGCAGAATCAGAATGGTTGAGGTTGGAAGGGACCGCTTGGAAATACAACAAAATCATCCTGAATTGTGAGCAGGAGAAAGAAGAGCTGCAGAAACAATGTTTTCTGTGTTCATTCGTGTTTTCTCAAGCACTTAGATACCAAAATGCTCCAAATTAGGTTATGACACTGCCATGCTGGAAACATTCTTTAATACTTTGGCATTTCTTCAGACTGATGCTCCTAGTCTGAATGAGTTACGCTTAATATAAGGAATTATTTGAGTCTGAGGAGAAATTTACTCCATCTCCATGATGGCTAATAATTCTATTTGTTGAAAACAAGCAGTAATTTCCAGCATGAGGAAAAGGAATTGTTTGGTGATGATTTATCTGTAATTCTCTTCACTATTTCTCACTATATTTAACAAAACAAAACAAACTTATTTTTACAGTTTCTCATTAGCTTGGTGGTACTAATTTTTCTTAGAGGTATTCAAAATTCAGATACTTTTTCGTGAATTCAAAGCACTTGTAAATCAAAGAGTTGAGGCTTAAATCGTCTTAGATATGGTTGCACGTGCAGGCTTAAGGTGAGCTTGCTTCAAAATAAGTAAGTTGAGAGTCACCTGGACACTTTTTGGAAAAAAAATAATAAGAAGAAGAGAATTCAAGTTATTTTGAAGTTTCTCTTCTCTTGGAGCACTGTGTTACTAATGCAAACCAGTTCCTGGTATGTAATCATCCCAAGGTGTTGGTCAGCCTTTGCATCAGTCGCAGGCTGTACTTTCACTCCAGAAGTATATTGAGCTTGAGATGCCAGCTGTTACTGCAGTGTCAATTGGGTTCAAATTGCTTTTCCTTTACACTGAATATGTTGTGGCCGAGTGCTTTGCTGTAACTCCTTTGAAACTATTGCACTTAGGCGATGCTGGGTAGTAGAAGTAGACCATCGTTCTTCTTTGCTTTGTACTTTCTGTTAATTGTATGATAAAGCAAAGCTCTTTATTTGCACCTTTGTAAGTCCATATAGCTCACTATGCATATTTGTGTATAAACTAGCCACATTTGTTTGATACCTCAAATGCTGCAGCATTAAAAAAAAAAAAAAGTGAGAGGTGAGAGGCTGCTGTGTTTCTTCAGATACCTTTTTAGATCAGGTAAATATAAACTTTATAATATCCTGTTGAATTAGCAAAATTAATTTCATGAGCTGATTTGATCTTAGCTATTTAAGGATACTGTATGATTTCTAAGAAGCATCTTTTGAAGGATGCCTGTGCAGTGCAAGTGGAATCCTGGCCTCAGAGCTGAAGTTCTGCCCCGTGCCTGGAGGAGGCCCTGCAGACCTCATGTGTGTCATGCTGTGTTTTCCTGCACTTACCCTGCTTATCCTTTCGGTACAAAATTAGATTTTGAGAATGGATAAATGAATCTTCTGCTGTCGTCTAAACTTAATTAGAAATCCATACCGCTAAGAAATTTGTGCTGTATTTTCCCTATATTCGGAATGAACAGTCTACTTATAATGGCTATTTCTAACCAAACTTTCTATGTAACTGAATTAATTAAGTCCTAGGAACAGATTATATTAGTGGAAATTAAGCTTTAAGTAAGCAAACCATTAACAATTATGATACTAAATTGCCTGTGACACAGATTGGTCAGGTTTAATAACATAAAGTGTTTTCAGCTTGTGAGAAGTAAATTGCAGAGCCCAACCTAGGCATCCTTTCAGTCTGTGTGTGATGTGCAGGTCCTACATGGATCTTTGCAGAAGAAGAGCTCCAACAGGTGGGCCAATAAGCACCGTGGATAAAGTATTTATAGTGCTTCTTCATGAAACAAATCCAGGTTTTCCTCCTGTGTTTTGCTTCCTGTATTTAAGAAAGAAGAACCCTATTCTGGTAACAGCATAGAGATGATTTCCCAGTCTCATTAAGTGGCATGATATAATTTGAATTGCACTTAAACATTTCAGTCTTTTGTAGAATCTGTCATTTTGTAAACTTAGCATATACTCGTTTCTTCTTCACGTTGTAGTTGGAGCAAGCTTTTGTTTCCAGGACAGAATCTGCACCTGACTGTTGTCTTCAGAGAACATACCTATTAATGATCCCTTTGTGCTTTTAATTTTTTCTTTTTAAGACAGCCTATTTAAATATAAATTGTTGATACATAATGTGGTCTTTGTTTGGAAATGCATCTTTGTATGTCAGCATCAGAGTTATTCTCAGCCCCTCTTCCTAAGCACTGGAAATATTACATTTGTATTTTGGGATGTGGTGTTTTAGTACGAAAAATCTTTGCCTTACAGAAATGCCAAAATAGTTCTGCCAACATAAAACCACCTCAGTTACCATGCTCATCTTTAAACTAAAAAGTGAAATCTTAGTCGCACTTCTCCTAATTAGAAAGATATTGGGAAGCACTAGGAAAAAAATCAGCCAGAAACTTTGTTTTCGTGTCTTTTGCAGGCTGTATTGAGATCACAAGCATCTGGTCTGCAGGTTTCAAGTTAGCTTTCCAGCAGGACACAAGTTGTGCACTGCAGAGGAGATTTCAGCTTAAGAGCATTTCAGTATCTTTATGACAAAATGATCTTGGTCAGCCTCAGTAAGAAGATACGATGGGGGTTTGAAGCAAATGTGGTAATGGAAGGGGTTCATGAGCAAAAAATCCAAGCAAGAAATCCAAGCAATGACTCATTTTGCGTATTTTGTGATTTTTAGAAGGTGACTATTGCTGGGAGGAGAGATTTATGCTAATAATACCGTATCGTGCAGTTCATTAAGAGAGAGAAATAAAAGATGCCTTAAGTGAATTTAATGTCCCTGAAAAGCTTTTGTCACTGAAATGTGGATTTTGGTCGTTTTGAATTAAATTCAGATACTTCATGAAAGAGTTAATTTCCTATTGTGGTGCTGAGATTGATAGGCAGAGGAAATAGGAGGTACCTGGAAAGAACTTCTGATTCCTAATATTACAGAAGTTGCCTTTCTGTTGGCTTGCCTCCTCTCTGCTTTGTTATTTTTAACCGGGCTCCCTAATCTTTCCTCTTGCCTCTAACCACCTCCCAATTTCCTGTTCGCTTCTTCCCTCTGTTTTTTGTCCAAAAAACTCGGTTGTTTTTCACTTCTCTTTGCACTTTGTGTGGATTGCAGGGAAGGGAGTTAAGATGAATGCCATTGCTGTTTTTACAGTCTCTATTATCTTCTGTATTTCATGCCTCTTTGCTGCTCTCGGCGTAAGTTGTTTTATTCAAGGAGATTTCGATGCAAGAATATTGTTTGTGTAGGGGCGTGCATTTTGAACCCTGTGGTGTTGTGCTTGGGATTGCTGTGTATAGGGTAATTGCAAACACTCTGCTTTAGCTCTCTGAAACTTCTGGGTTTGGGTTTTTTGGAGCAGTGTCTGCTCCAGAGTGGTTAACATGGGCTGAATGCTATTCCTTGAACCTTGCTGGGAGAGATGTTTGATTGCTTTTGGCTACGTATAACTTATACAATAATAATGTGAAGCAGTAACATGCTTTCTTTTCCCTCAGAATATTTCAGTGCTTTTTCAAAACTGACTTAAAGACACGTTTCGTTGTAATTTTTGTGATCCCAGCGACGATGCACGTTGAATCTAACTTTACTTTTCAGTAAGTAATCGAAAGCATTTGCTTTTCTTTTGCAGATTGCATTCTCACAGCACAGCAACTTTATGGACCTGGTACAGTTCTTTGTGACATTTTTCAGGTACATTTCAGTAAAGACAGCTAAATATTTCTTTAGGAAAGATCTTTGTTTTTTGGTTTTCGGTATAGTGTTTGGTTTGCTGTTGTTGTTTTAATTAAACATCCTGCTTACATGACAGCCTAGAAAATGAAAATTCCTACTATGTTTAAAGCTTTTAATTAGCGATTGTGTTAAGAAAATTGTCTGCCTGTATTTACAGATGTGTCTTGTCCTGTGCATGCTAAGAAAGGGAGATCAGAGGAAGGTGGGAGGTTCTCTGGTGTGCAGAAGTTATTTGTAAAATGATACAGAAGACAGTTTTTGAGTCCCCACATCACACAAATAAAATGGGACTCAGAGAAATTGCAGCCATTCACACATCGTCAGACACAAGTTATAAATCAAAGAAGTGATTTCACAAAGAGGGAAACGTGGGCTGATTGCAAACTCTACAGGTAGCACCTTTTGATTTCAGGCTGAACTCTGAGAATATGCCAAGTTGGATACAAGCATATGTTTTAACACAGTTGAAGCCAAATACTTTTCTGTCATTCAGGAACTGCTTGGTAAAGCTCATTTCTTAGTGTAAAGTGAATGGATGCCTCCATAGGAGTGGAACCAACAGACATAATTGTAGTATTTGTTTCCTTTTCCCTCCTCCAAAGCAATGTGGCCATGTCCAAGAGGTTAAGTGTACCCCGAAGCACAGCGAGCCATCTCCTTAAGGTTTCATAATCTGATGTCTTGGTCTCTATTTTAGGAACTGTTAATGCTTCACCAGCATTGATCTGTATCACAAATTGATGAATAGGGAGAACTCCCACAGGAAGGATTTACACGTCTGTTTAGTCCAGGACTTACAGCCCGTTTTCCATGATGCAATATTGTGCCCATTTGAAAATGAGCAATGTGAACACTACCTTGCTTGAGATTCCATGCTAAATTTAATTAAAGCAGGCAGCTCCAGATGGGTCCTTCAGACAAGTGGTTTATATCAAATGTGGGGGTTTTCTGTACATAGTTTTTGCAGTGTGCTGTCATAGAATCCCAGGGAAACACCAGCTTTGAAGCCCTGCCTTGTTGGCATTGGTATGCAGAACGTGTTTACTCCTTGATCAGACTTAAGGATTTGGTTCCACTGCAGTCAAGGTCTCTTCTAAAACTCTTTGTGGCAGGTTAATTACTTACAAGGAGAACTAATAGGGAAGTAGTTGCTTCTTCATTTCCTTTTTAATGGCACACGATTGATTCGTACTTTCCAAAGTAGTCATTAGTTCTTTACAGAGCCAGGTCCACCTGCACCAGAGAGTTTGAAGCTCTTTAATATGAGCAATTCCTCCAATCCTGTTATTAGGAGACAGCCACAGCTTGAAGTGGAAGATGCATGTGTTAAATATTTCAGTGAGCACATGCTGTTGAAAACACAGAAGTTAGGCAAGCTGAAGACACTCAGCAGTGACTTTCCTTCCCTCTCTCACTGCTTTCACAGGGATCTCCTTGAGGAGTGATGTTGCAATGTCACTTTAATAACATCTTAACGTGCCAGAGGAATAAGAATGTATGTGTTAAGGGTAAAGCAGTTTGCTGGTGTTTGCCAACCACCCATTTATAATACATTAAAAAGTCTTTGATTCTTCTACTATAACTACTGCTAGGTTCCTCTCCCAGTATTTTATTTTACATTCACTATAACTTGCTAAGTAACCCGTGTGTTAGAGCAGCCTGATTCATCTCTGCTGTTTGTAGGGGGAACTACTGAAACTCCTGTATTTTTAATGCTCTAGGGTGCACTCTTGTGTTTTTAATGCTCTAGGGTGCATCTCATAATCACAGTTGAATGCAAGTTAAAGTATAAAATAAGTAATATCTGATAGCCCCCTGTGGCATTAATGAGACAGAGATTTGCACACTGAGCAGAGGCAATGAAAATGCTTTTTGCAAAGCCTAAAGACCGTTGGTAAAATCACCTTTGAGATACAGACCACCTCTAAGGCAAAAACTGAGATGGATATCGCTTCTTTGAGTGCAGTGCACACAAAAACAGACTATTTGTTCTGGAAAATGAATGTTCAGAATGACATGTTCAAGGGTCTTGCTTCGTTTTGCCATTCACATTTATATAAATTTTTGCTGCTGGTGATGATGTGGCACGTTTCCATCCCATAGCAGCCGCTCTCTGCTCTGTTGTAACCCCATCTAAATGTGCTCTTCTGCCATGCTACTAAAGAAACAGCTGTGTCTTGTGGTTTGTGGGGAACCATCCAGGGAAATAGGAGTTTTAAATTCTCAATTTCTTTGCCAAGATTTGCGATGATTTAGGTCAAGTAAATCCCTCCATTGGGCACTGGAGTGCAAGCCACCTTGCATATCTCCAGTGCTGCTTAATTTATGGAGTGTCACAGGCAGGACCCTGACTCTCTATGAGGCACACAAAGTGACAGAGAAGCCAGGAACCTGGCAGTGCATTTAAATGGCACCAGGCAGGACGAAATGTGACTGGATTTGATTTCCATTTAATTTAAGAGTTGGGCTGCACTGGGTCAGCGTGTGTGTGCGTCACATTTCGAGGTGCTCCTTTTACAGTCAGTGTTCAGCACGAAGGCGTGTGGCTGTGTTGCCATTATTTTATTTTGCAACACGTTTAACTTCTTATTTTAAGCGAAGAAAATGTCAGTGGCTAAAGGTTGAGGTACAACAGTGAAGTTGCAGGGTCATTAATATTGCATTATAATTGGAGCTGCAGGAGAAGTGGTATTCTAACCATTGTTAACCTTTGTAAATCTAAATGAATTGCAAGCAAACTGTTTTTTCCCTATTTCCTTCTCTCTGCTTTCCATAGTGCAGCTCTTTAATATAGAAATCTTGCCAATTTCTTTCGGCAGAAAGTTTGAGCTATTTTGACAGTCTCTAGTAAATGTTTTTGTTAGTATCTGTACTAACTTCCAAGAATCCCTGTGTGCCATCACACCTACCCATACTATGTATTTTTCACCAGTGTCTTTTTGCACACAAAATACATGCAAACATCAAGCCTTCTGAGCTCATTGTGCTGACCTCTGATCTGTTCTGTTCCTTTTTTCTATTTAAAAAATTGCATCTGTATTTCAGCTGTGCTTCTCCGCATTGTTGGCCAGTTCAGTAGATATTTATAAAATAAATATTGATTGGTTTGAATGAAATCAGGATGGAAAAGCACGTGTAAGCACCAAAAGAAACAGCAGAACAGAAGCAGGAAGCGTGGCTGGGGTTATAACTCATGACAGCTGACTGTAAAGCTGGTGAGGATCGTGCTTGTAACCCCCATGCATCACAGACAGCTTCTGGGGAGGAGACTATGTGCTCCAAATCCAGGGGAGTCTGGCAGCAAGGTCACAGCCCATCACCACTGCCATTCCTTTTCCTGTTAGCATCCCTAAGAAACTCAAAGCAAGGAGACAGCGGCTTTCACTGACTTGCCTAAAAGGTCAGAAGAGTGAAGTGAGCAAAACTGTAAGGCCAGAGGGGCTGCCAAAGAAGCTGTTGAGCCCTGCACGGTACAAAAGACTACAAACCACGCTTGCTGTCTCCAGAAAAGAAGCCAGGAGATATGGCAAAGATGTGACAGCCTGCATCCCTTGTCCTCTGTGTGGGACAGAAGTGAGGTTGGCCAGATCAGCTGGCCGCGTACGTTTGGTAGTTTGAGATGTGAGGGTGCAAGGGTTTTTTGAAGTATGATCACCTTCTCCTTCCATAAGATCTCACCCTCTGCTTTATTCCATTCATTTACCATATATTTCTCATTTTTTCTATTGCACTTCTGCTCTGTGTCCTCATGTGCACAGTTCACACCATGTTTTGGCTGAACCATCCTGCCTGGGGTGCTCAGTGCTGCCTCTCTCTCGTCCCTGTGTAGCCTTACTCTGATGGTTAGAGATAGGGATCTGTTGCCCAAATGGAAAAAAGTTGCAAGTTTTATGCCACACCATGATGCAAATATTTATGGCCTGTACCCGAGGTCTGAATATCAAATTGTGTAATTTTGCTTCGATGCAAATAATTGCACTTGTTCCTCAGCAGAACTTGAGAGGGAGCTGTATTTATCTCCATATGATTGTCAAGCAGGTGGTTTAAGGTGCTTTATATTGGTTTTCATGGCTGTAAACATCTGCCCAGTGTTTTTAATAAGAAGGAATGACCTGTTGCAATAATTCAAACCTGGAGTCATGCTGCAGATTTTTATTTACTCTTTTTGCTTATTAAATAGTTTATTTCTGCAACAGAAAGGCTATTACTTAGTATGTGTCTAAAATACAGTCTGGATCTTCTTTTTTCCTGTTTTTTCCTATGGCAAAAGAAAAGCTTGGGAATATATGAATGTTATTTTGAACAAAATGAGGAAAAATACGAACTTTCCATTCCTAACTTCCTTTCTTCCATGTTCTCTTCATCCCTCTTCAGTTACATCTCCACAGTGGTCACACCTAGACAAGAAGGGCCATTATCTGGTCTCTTAGTCCCACCATTAATGAGTTAATTAGTCCCACTGTTATCTGCTTATTTATGCTTTTGGCCTGTGCAGTCTCCCGTGGTGACACAGTGATTCGGGTTGTGATACAGCCTGTTGACTCAGTGGATTTACTTTATAGTTTTCGAGCTTAATTTAGGTTTGCGTGTGTGTTGTGTCCATGTTTTTATTCCAGTCAATGCAGGTGATGGACACCAAAGAGCAGTTGAGTTACAAGACTTTGGTGTCCGCTTCAGGTGAGCCACATGGGTCTCAACATTCCACTGACAATAATTCATTTAGATAATTTCCATGAGTTCATAACACCACAGAATCATAAAATATCCTGAGTTGGAAGGGACCCACAGGGATCACTGAGCCCAGCTCCTGGCTCCACACAGCACCACCCAAACCCAACCCCAATGGCTGAGAGCGGTGTCCCAACGCTCCCTGAGCTCCGGCAGCGTGGGGCCGTGCCCACTGCCCTGGGCAGCAGTGCCATGCCCACACCTCTGGGGCAGAGCCTTCTCCTCACCCCCACCTGACCCTCCCCTGACAGCTCCATGCTGTTCCCTTGGGCCCTTTCACTGTCCCCAGAGAGCAGAGCTCAGCGCTGCCCCTCAGCTCCCTGTGAGGGGCTGTAGGCCGCCATGAGGGAGCTGTAGGCCGCCATGAGGGAGCTGTAGGCCGCCATGAGGCCTCCCCTCAGCCTCCTCTGCTCTTTGCCAAACAAACCAAGGCACCTCAGCTGCTCCTCGTGTCTTCCTCTCCAGACCCTTCACTGTCTCTGTAGCTCTCCTTTGGGCACTCTAATAGGTTTATGTCCTTATGATATTGTAGCACCCAACCCGCACCCAGTGCTCGAGGTGAGGCCACACGGCACAGAGCAGAGGGGACAATCGCTGTCCTCACCCGGCAGCGCTGGGCCTGACGCACCCCAGGGTTGGCCCTTTTGGTTCCAGGGCACACTATTAACTCAGATCCAGCCTGCCTCATCCCAAACCCCCAGATCCATGTCTGCAGGGCTGCTGTCCAGTTCAGTTGAGCTGCAATCACAGCCAGGTTAGTCTGGAGGCTGCAGAAGGGGGGAGCTGAGACTGGAAGCCGTCTGTGAGGCCAATGCCATTCTCAGTCCCTGTTGTAGCTACATCTGCTCAGACATCCCTGCCTTCAGAGCACCTTGTTCTCATGCCTAAGAATAATAAGAGGGAAAAATCTTCAAAACAGGGTCAAGAAAACATTTTCCATGCCAGTTTCATCATGTTCCCCATGATTTTTGATGCATCTACTCGAAACTCCACCTTTTAGATTTTTGCAATTACTTTAATACCCTTTCATTAAAGGTATGCCCTTTGTGATAGCAGAAAGGCTTGCACATCTGAACCTTAAGAAACTCAGAAAAAACAATTCAGGCAAATATATTAAAACTTGCTTTCCAAAAAGACCTCAAACCCCTGGTTAAACTGATCCCGTGACAGTGAAATCTGCCATGGTTTTATGGGGTGTCAGATTCGTTGTGCTTGTGAATAAGTAGATTTAGATTTAGATTTAAAAAAAAAAAAAAAGATGCAAAAGGAAAATATCACCTGCTGCAACTCATTTGGGTTGTGGCTTGTTAAACGTTGGTGCTTCGTCAGAAGGATTAATTAATTAAAAATGAGGTGATTTATCATTAGATCAGGTCTGCTGGTTTGCTGTGGGCTGCAGAGAGCTGTTTGGCAGAGCCCCTCAGTGCCAGCTCTGCACACAGGATTACGAGCAGCATTCAGCCAGCCTGCTTTTGCCTAGCATCATTATATGGGCATTTCCTTCAGCATTTTGTATTTGTTCCAATTACTCTGAGGTTTAATGCATTGAGTGGTTAAAAATGTGTCCTACAACTCTCCAGCACATTAAAAGTTTCTTTCAGATGGCACTCTGGGATGTGTTTCTAGTAATCATTGCAGTGCTTTCTGAAATTATTAAACGACCTACGTGTGTTAAGGCACATTAGTATTCAAGCTGCTGTATATTTTGGCATTTAAAGCTGCCATTTTTACTAGCAACTGTGATGTTGATAAACATCGTAGGAGAGTTTAATAATTGGGCCCTAATATGCCAGATGGATTTTCTTCTCTCTTCATGAGAATGCATCCTACCATAGTGCTGATGAAGTTTTCCAGCCATTTAGAAATGAAGGTGTGCTTGTTTGGAGAGCTTTAAGGGTACCTGGAGTGGAGAGAATCTCCTTCCTGCTGTAGAAGGGAGTTGAAGAGTGTGGTATTAAACCAGACAGGGTGTTCAAGTTCATGTTTTTGTATCAGGTTGGAAATAACCTGTGGCATGAAGAGTGCTGGAGGCTTACCAGGAATCGATTAATGCATTTGTTGGGGCCAAATGAGGGAAGACTACTAATAACCATTGCTCATTTATTACGCTTAATTTATTGAATAATTGAGAATTGCTTAATATGCTATTTATCAAATTGAAAATTTTCCATAAAATGCTAATGTAACCTCTCCCTAGATTGCAGTGTTTATGCTGCGTAAGGGACATTTGTAACTTGTGTCAGCCAATGGAAGCTGCATTGGGCTGAACCCAACCCCTGTCAGGAGTTAACGTTCAAATTTCCCTGGGATGAAAACATCTCCAAGGATCTTAGATGTGACTGGATGATTCTTTTTCCTTCCTGTCTGGTTTCACATCAGAGTTTTCCAGTGTTGTCTTTGTGAGGAGCTGAGTTTTTCAGACCAAAAACTAAGCTTGTCTCTGGCCTTAGGAAAATGGGAGTGTAAGAGTTGGTGGTTCAGGAACAGCTGCTCAATGTGCTGCTTCTCCTGGTGCCTCACATTTGCAGGTTTTGATACACACTGTGTTGGGTTTTTAGAAGCCCAGGAACATTTCTGTCCTTTTTACAATTTTTTTCATGAGAGGCAAATGGGGAGAAATGATACCAAAGAGTTGTTTGAGGTGGGAGAAGGTGCAAGGAGAAGGCTTGAATGAACACTGGGTTTCAGGGTGAAGGAGGCTCTTGGTAGGCAGTTATTTTTGGAGAAGGAAGAAACAAGGAGAAGGTGAAGCAAGTCCTGTAGCAAAGGTTTATTTTTAAAGCCATTTTGAAATGGGTGCTTATTCACAGCTGGCAGAGAGAACCTTGAGGCTGTTCAGGAGAAAGCAGGATGGAGCATGGTTTGACCAGGACCCTGCCAGCTTCCACTCCAGATCCTTTTCCAACACAGCACTCCTTCCACCCAGCTGATTCCATCCACTCCTTCCATATCTACACAGTTGCTTTCAGAGAGAAGGCATGGAAAAAATCTACTTTAAAGCTACTGACATGAGGACAGGTCTTTTTAACTTATTTCAGGATGGTTTAGGCTGAGTAAACCCAGCAGATAGATCTTGACTTCGCTCTGCCCCTGGGGCTCTTCCAGCAGATGATGGAGTGCAGCACAGCAGGCAGGCACTGAGGTTTATTCCTCCCTGAATGCTGCCAAGAGGAGGTAGTGCAAGGGGGAAAGATATTTCCAGACTGTCTTTATGGCTTTTGTGGGTATTTGCTGCCTCCTTGTGACAACACCAAGATGCATGGTGCTATTCCTCTGAAATACAGGGTGCTGTGGTGAGCATTTTAGGAGTATTTATTGGTCTTTAATTGTTAATTCCTCCCTGTGCCTTCTTCAGAAGTTTTTGGCTGTGGTGCCAGAAGTGAGGCAAGAAGCAAACCAGTGGAAGACTGGCACGTACAAAAATGTGTGAAGTACACATTTTTGAAGTGGAATTTCATGAGGATAAAAACAATCCTTTTAATTCTTCACTCTCTGGCTTTTTTCTCCAAAGGAATAAATGAATACATAGAGAGATGTGATCTTAGTGAGTTGTGAATTCACATTTCTCCCCAAGGAGAGCCATCCTGGTAGGAGTTCACTAGATTTTGACATGCATCTTCAGTTTGGTGTGTGTGTTCCTGGTCTGATGGGTGCAAGGGAATGGAGCTCATACTGCTTGTAACAGCCTCCTACAGCAAGGTGGGGATCTCACTCGCTTTGCTGGCTGTGCATGGCCCAAAGCACCCAGGTTTTTTGTATGCTCGAGCTCCCAAGAAGCTCCTTCTGAAAGTCAACCTGTCTGAAATGGATCTACAGCACTGACGAAGCAGCTGGCTCTTTCCCTGTGCCCTTTGGACTTCCATCTCATTTCCTCAAATAAAGAGGTGGCAAGGAGGTAGAATAGGATAAACCACGGCAGTGCATCTGAAGTGCTTTATCCTGAGATGAAGTTCTGGCTCAAGTCGTGAAGCAAACGCGATCACCTGGCAGGGGTTGGACTGGCAGCTGTCCTGGGGGCTCCTGTAGGTGTTCTGGGTGTTGTTGCTTTGTGATCAAATTAAACACGCAGCCAGGACGCTTCTCCCCACTGCCTTGAAGATTTTGTTTCATCTCCACCCTTGCTGTGTATATGGATGCTGAATTTTTCTTGAAAACGAAATAGACAGAAGACAAAAGGTTGAGCTCGTGACCCTAGCTGTGCTGGTTTTGCTTGGATGCATTTTGGATTTTTGTTCTTCAGGGAGCACTGTTCTTTTTGGGCCTCGAAGATAAAGCCAATGTTTCACCTGAGAGTTTGTTTCTTTACGGAAAAGGGAGCTTATAAGAAGATAAAAGCTTATCAAAGCCACTGATGGAGTGTAGTGGCATTCCTGCTGTGGGGAGCTAAAGGGAGCCCCGAGACAAATGTGGGCACTCAAAAATTTTGTTAGTCCATCATTCACTTGTGTCTGTTGAAGTGTGGTATGAGTAGAAATCCATTTAGTCTAAGTGTGACCTTGTCCAGGAGAGAAATGCTGTTTCCAGGTGGTACAGATAGTTGCTTTCACATTTAATACAGCAGGAGGGAGCTTTGGGAAAGGAAGGGACAGCTGAAGATATGACATCCTCCATCATCAGTAATGCACGTTTGCTTCTTTACCAGAACAGCAATTAAAGATTTGATGTATGCCGTTTGCTAGTTAATAGATGGCACAAAGTTTTTCACTACAGAGCTCTACAGTAATCCAATACCTCTCAAAAGGAAGAATAAAAAAAACCCTTAAAAGTGCATGTCTAAACTGTTTGTTTGCAAAAAAAAATGACCATGTATTTACAGTGAACGAATGTCAGATTTTAATATTTAGAGAAAGTGTGGGGGAAATGGTTTGGGATATGCATCTCTTGAAAAAGGGCAAACAAATCTCTCCATGGTCCTGCTTAAATTTATAAGGAAGTGGGCACCGCAGGAGTCCTTCAAAGCTGTGCAGACATTTCAGTGCTGAAGTCACACAAGTGCCAATTTCTTAATATCATAGAGCATGTGGTGGTAAGGCATACTTCTGTATGCCACATTTCTAAGCCTGAATAATTTAACTATATAAACACTGGCTGCCCGTGGAGTGCTCGGTGCCCCATCACATGCAGTTCTCATAATATATAAGCTATGGATAATGATATGTGACCAGGAGCAGGCCCTCCTTTTTTTCTCATCTCAGGGATCAATTCCTGCTGTCTTTTTTTTTTAATGGTTAATAATAACGCTGCCAAGTCTTTGCACTACTCTCTGCTAAAGAATTTGCCACTGTAGAGGAGGGCTTTGGTTGCTCAAAGGACAAGATGTGGAGTCCCTCGTAAAGGCAAACAGCACAACACGTATGAAAGGAGGAGGGGAAAATAGAGAAGTGATGGGATACAATACCTTCAGACATCATAAATTGTGGTCTTTCAGTCAACAGCACAACTGTGGCTTCACATCCAAGCAGAGGAAGTCATTGGGGTTGTAGACATCTGTATGAGTATGGGAGAGCACGGTGGAAACGGCGGTGTTGTTGGGGAATGGGAAAGGTTAGGTTAGATTTAAGGGAAAAGTTTTTTACAGTGAAGGTGGTGAAGCACTGGAACAGGTTGCCCAGAGAGGTGGTAGAAGCCCCATTCCTGGAGATGCTCAAGGTCAGGCTGGAGCAAGCTCTGAGCACCCTGATGGAGCTGTAGGTGTCCCTGTGCATTGCAGGGGCGTTGGACTAATGACCTTTAAAGGTCCCTTCCAACTCTAAGGATTCTGTGATTCTATGAAATTCGGGGATCTGCGAGAAGGATGGATGTTTGGAAGCAGGGCTGAGGTTATTGCTGAGGGCAGGGAGCACTGAGTCTTTCTGCCACGGTCTCCATGGGAGCCCCAGAACGGCAAGAACCAAACCACACCGGCGCCCGTCCTGCAGAAATCCCCTTCAGAGCACAGCAACTGGCATAAAGGATGCACTTCAGGAAATAAGTTGTCTGCTCTGGTTAATCTCCCTATAAGCACTCTCTTTAAATAGACTCTGGAGCATGAGGAAGGATGTTTGGGGACTTTTTTTCTTTTACCCATCGCTGTGGTGCTTGAGAAGAGAGGGTTTCACTGGGGTAGTTACACAAAGGGATGAATTTTAATCTTAGAAAGCCTGTGTGCCTTGAAGTTGCTTGTTAAGTATTCAGTCTGATAGCATCATAACTGTCAATAAAGTCGGCTTTTATTATGATTATAACTGCTTTTTGTTAAATCTGCTTTTTTTTTTTTGCCTTTTCCCTAGAAGTTGATAAACCTATTCATCTGTTTTTTCCTCTTAAGATTTAAGAAAAGGAATACAGATTTGGGGAAACCAAGAAATGCCTATAGTTCCACAACAAGCAGTTAAAAAGAATCCAACTACTATACACTTTATCTTATTTTTGTAATTCGAAAATGAAAAAAAATCAATTTTCTCTGCCGCTTTCAAGGCTTTTCTTTTGTGGGTTATCTTCTCGGTTTAAATATTGCCAAAGATAGTCAATAGTGGCTTTTCCCATGTGATGAAATCTTTCTGCCTCGCTGTTTTGATTTCCTAGTGAAAACTGGGAGATGTCATCTAAGGAGGTCAAACAGGTAACTTTGGAACAACAGTTTCCTCTGAAAATAGATGTCCATCGTTCCTCACCAGGTGTCAGGAGCACTGAACTGTGCAAAACACTTTGCACTGCTGTATTATCTCTCATCCAAATACCTCTAAGTATGATATGAACTTTTAGTCTAGTTTTTTGATTTGCCTAGAGTCTTTCAGCTGCTGTTGTGTTATGAGCAAGGACAATAAGATATTTCTTTTCTTTTCTCCTTTGCAGTTGCTTCCTGTCTTTGCTCCTGGTGGCAGCTGTGGTGTGGAAGATTAAACAAAGTTGCTGGGCATCACGAAGACGAGAGGTTAAAATGACAAAATTGAATGCTATCTCTTAAATGACTTTTTTATAGTTCTTCTGCCTTGTATTTATTCGCATATGCATCGTATTAACCTTCAGTTATGGATAAGCTCCACTAATCTATGAATGCTTCTGTTTAGGCATTTATAACAGTGTATTTTCAATTGCAGTTTCGGTGACAAATGATTCTGTTTTAGTATCCTGATCCTGCAATTTTTGTGAAGCACAAAAAATAGGGGTGAATGTCCTGTCTTCCCAGAACTCAGGTTTTAGGCAGCGTAAATGCAAACCTGCAGCAAGCTGGGGGACTCTCCAGATTTGTTTTGAAAGAGGAAATAATCTGTGTTCCAACGCTGCCCACATCAGTTCACACGTTAATGTGTTAAAAAGAGAGAGTCTCCATTTTCAAATGGATGGCTTGGGCTCGTGCTTAGGGGAATTTTATCTGATATGCTTCAATTTCAGAAACACAGTCGCATTAAAGGTGGAGGGAGCCACACAGGATTTGGAAACTATTAGCATGCTTCATAAAAAGCAATTTTTAGTGCTACAGCTTTCTTCCTTTCATCTAGCTGTAGACCATACCAGCTTCCCAACTTCCTTGTGTTTGCAGCGTTTAAAAAATGCAACCTCTAAACCCCCCAGAGCACCTTCCTTCCATGCTCATCCCTGATGCTTGTGGTGATTTTTCACCACCCTTTTTTCTGCTTCTCAGTTGAAGCTGTCATGACACATTACATCCTGAGCACTCAGGGTGACCAAGATAGGACAGCCAACGTGTTGTCACCTGGTAATGTAAAGAATATGTCCTTCTTTCTGAATTTTTTAAGCACAGATGCAGAATTGCATGGTAGAGCGAGCTGTGTTTGCAGAGAAGCAAATCCTGTGTGCTGCCAGGCAGGTGGCCACATCGTGTTCCTGGGGTTTTCATGCTGTGGTAGGCACTAAAACCATGGAAAGCAGAGCCCTGCATCACCTGCAAATAAAGCACAGGTTGGGCTGGGCTGAGCATAGGGTTATTTTTAGGAATTGTGCCTTGTGCTGTCTTCTTGTATGCAAAATGAGAGTAGCTAGACTACCTTCAAGTGCAATTTCTAAATGTAGGTGTCTGTATCTCATCACCTGGCATCACATGTCTTTCCCTAGGGGGTATCTTGTGTGTCTTCCCTGCTTTTGGGGTGAAATCTGCCCATTGCCATCACTCTCCTTCCCAGCCATTCTGCTGGGATGAAGCCCTTGGCAGCTGCAGGCTGTTTCATTCAGGGGTGTTTTATTCATACATAATAGGTGATCAAGGATATTATGGGGATTAATTTCTACAGAAATGAAGTTCTGTGCAAGTGACTATTTCTCACACACCTTCAAAAACCTCTGTCTGGTTGTACTTCCCAGTGCAGTAGTGGGAGTATTCTAAAATTACTCAATCAGTGGATCTCCTGTCTTGTAATAAAGCAGGATGATGTCTGATAACTCTTCTCCCATTCTTCCTCTTTCTGCTTCAGTTGTTTTTGCTCTTACTAGTGAACTCAAATGCACAATATAATGTAACCACTGTTTTTCAAGCAGATAACCCTTAATCTCTGAAATAAGTTAAGTCTTTGAGGCTTTTCGTATTCTCTGATGGTAGATAAATTTTGACTACCATGGCTATTTTTTTCTTTTTTCTTTATCACTCTTGGCAAGGAAGTAAGATGGAGTAAGCATAACGTTCCCTGCTGGCTCCTGGGGTTAAATGTTATCAAGGAATGCATAAGAAAAACAGACCGAGAAATAAATACGGTGCTTTTGAGCTCAGTTCAAATATTTCAGCAGTGGCCTAAATGAAAAATTTCTCTATAAATTATTTGGAGTCTAGGACGTCTCTTAAGAAAAAAATGTAGAGTGCTAACAAGGTACTGGCGTGTTCGAGTCTATTTAAGCTCAGTTTACATGTGCAGCTCTTTGACAGGCAATTCTTCAGTGTGTTCTTTTCTTGGCAGATTCCTGTCTGTCACCATTATTTATCGTGTTCCTTCTTTACATCCCGTGAATCTCTCTGGTGGTTCGTGGGTCTCCGCTGCTGCATCCCTCTCTTGCTGTAAAACTTGAGGAAACTGCTTTAAATCTTTGCCGTGCCGTTGATTAAAGATATTAATAAAGACTGTCCCCAGAAATGAAAGTCTGCTAAAAAATTATTTGGCTTTTTTGTAGAAGCTAAGATGGTTTTATAGCTTGCAGTGTTCTTTTTATGCAGAATTTCAATAAATCCTATTAAGGTTCCCTATAAACATTAGTAATTAAAATAATGATTAACAGCAGTTTGCTACACTGCGAGTTTTAGGTGTACACAAATTTATGCCTCTATTGTTCTGAGGATGGTTTTGAAGGATGCAATTTCCAGGTTTGCTATTTCTCCTTTCTTTATTAGTGGCTGCTCTCTTTATTTTTCTCCATTGCCCTTACAGGAGCCTTGTGTCACAACATTTGCACAGTGGCCTGGGGAAAACAAATTCTGTTTAATTACCTTTTTTCCTCCTTGTATCAAGTGCTGACACATTTGGAGACCGCCTCTTCCACCTCCTCCTGCCACGTTACAGTTCAGAGGCTGGGGGAAGGGAATGGTGATTGGCAGTGGTGGCAAGACATCCAACTGAGACAATGTATTGTAACCTTGCACTTAATGTACAGAATCATAGCATTGTCTAGGTTGGAAAAGACCTTCAAGATGATGAAGCCCAACCACGAGCCTTCTGAGTCCCATCACTGCACCATGTCCCTGTGTGCCATCCATGTTCATGCATTTCTCGAATGCCTTCAGGCATGGGGACTCCACCACATCCCTGGGCAGCCTGTTCCTGTGCTTGATCAGCCTCACTGTGGAGAAGTTCTTCTTAATGTCCAGTCTAAACCATCTCTTCCAAAACTTGAGGCCGTTTCCTCGTGTCTTATCACTGTCACCTGAGAAAAGAAACCGACCCTCACCTTGCTGCAACCTCCTCCCAGGTTGTTGCAGAGAACGATGAGGTCTCCCCTCAGCCTCCTCTTCTCCAGACTAAGCAGCCCCAGGTCCCTCAGTAGCTCCCCATAGGTCTTGTTTTCTTGTCTCTTCATGAGCCTTGCTGCTCTTCTCTGGTCATGCTCAAGCAACTCAATGTCCTTCTTGTCGTTGAAGGACCCAAAACTGAACGCAGTACTTGAGGTGTGCTCTCACCAGGACCTCGTACAAGGGGACAATCACCTCCCTGCTCCTGCTGGCCACGCTATTTCTGATGCAGGCCAGGATGCCATTGGCCTTCTTGGCCACCTGGGCACAGTGCTGGCTCGGGGTCAGCCAGCTGTTGAGCAACGCTGCCAAGTCCTTTTTTGTTGGGCAGCTTTCTAGTCACTCTTCCCAAGCCTGCAGTGCTGCATCAGGTTGTTACGACCTCAGTGTAGGTCCTGGCAGTGAGCCTTGCTGCATGCCACACGATCGGGCTCAGCCCATCGATCTCTCCTAGCCAAATCCTTTCTACTCTCAAGCAGATCTACACTCCTGCCCAACTTCATATCATCTGAGATCTTAGGGTGCACTCAGTCCCCTCGGTCAGATCATTGATAAAAACGCTGCAGCCCTGGCGGAAGAGATTTCTCTGGTTTTCCCTATTAGTTTAGAAGTGGTCAAGTTGCAGTGACCTGTCTCCCGTGGGTTGTGCTGTAGTAATTCTGTGCTTGTTCTCTAATCTTAACCCAAAAGGGAAGTAAAATATAATGCAATCTGTGAGTAATTCCCAGCTATCAATCGCTCCTTCCTATATAAGCATCGCTAGTGCTCCGCTTCTTATCACAGTGCTGAGTGAAAAACAGATAGCTGAAGCTTAATCCAAGATATGGGTAGAACAAAAAAAAAGAGTAGGTATAGTAGCCGGAATTATTCAGGCAGTGTTGCTTGGAAAAATGTGCTGGGAGAAATTGTACAGCTGTGCTTAGTCTACGAGTTTAGTGGAACAGGGCAGGGAGGATTTATAGCAGCATCATTTGGTTGCAACTACATTTGCATTACTCCTTCCTGAGAAAGAGTGATGTGTTGCAAATCCAGAACCTACCACAGGATCTTAGGAAATGCATTAGATTCTTCATAATTTTTTTTTCCTTTCTGCAGCTAATCCCCCTTGGTCAGCTGCTTGGCACGTGTCAGTGCTGGTGTTTATGACATAAAGGTCTTTTGGGTGGCCAAACACAGCGTAGCAAATGTGTAGTTCTAGGAAAATGAGTTTGGAGCACTGAGCAGAAGTTCAGGCCTTGCAGAGTATAAAGCTTGACCTGAAGTAAAAATGGGAACGATCTGTGTCATATCAGGCAGGGAGGAGATGGGGTAGTAAATTGTGTGTTTATGCCCTGTCCAGCGAACACCAAGTTTAAATATCTTCAGACACCTTAAAGTGGGAGAACAGAAATAAAAAGGCAGCTTTTATAGGAGGCTTAGGATGAAGCGAATGGTGTTAGGAAATGGGGATAGGGAGCCTTTCTGTCTCATCTCTGGAAAATGGCATGTTGAATGTATCAAGGTGGTCATAGAGAATAATGCACAAAATATGAGTGTGGCATTAGAAATTTAACATGCCCATCTGCTCTCTTGATTTTTCCATCTATTGTTTTATCTTAGCAGCCAAATCGTATTCTCTTCACCCTCAGGCTGCTTTCCTGCTCCTCCACTTTGGGCAAGAAATGGCTCCTGTTAACGTTCCCAGCGAATGGAGCATGGATTGGTTTGGCAGCTGTCTGTGTGAGGGTCAGCTGGATTGCCCAGTGCCCCACTGGGATGCGTTGGGAGCCTCGACACCATGCCTGCACACAGATAACTGCAGTTAGGTGTCCAGAGCTCAATTCCACCCTTAACATACATAAAATTGGCTATATTTTGCCTCCTTTGCTGCCAAGCCTGTCCAGGGCTGAATGTTTTTACTGTGTGCAGTACTCACCTTAGTCAGGATGGGGTTTGTGTATTGATTCACTGCAGGGATTATCCTTCTCCTTCACGACCTCGTGGCTGAAACCTTTTTCCATCCCAAGTGTATTCAGAATGTAGCAGTGCTTCTGTTTTCACTAGCATCTCTGCTGTAACAGCCCTGAACACCAAATACCATCTAGGCAGGCTGTTTGCTGTCTTCATTTTCACAGCAAAGGCTTTCCAAAGGATGTGTGCTGGGGGTTATTTATTGCCCTACCTCTGTTTCCATCTCCTTCCAGCTCTCACCTGTTAGCATTTCATTCATCTCTTGCATCTTGCCTCTTAAGGTGTAATTTAGGATATCCTTTGTCAAAGCAAAAGATTCAGGACTGGAATATTTTCACACACACGCTGGAAATCAGGATCTTCATCACTGCCTAGAGTTTCTGCCAGTGTTTTGAGAAGGTCTGATCTCAGCCTGATGGTAGAACATAAAAATGTCAGACTACAAATCTGCCCAGATTGGGCCGTGGACTTTGCTGCTGTGTTCATCACATTCCCAACCATCTTTTGGCTTGTGGACCACCTTGTTCAACAGCAGTGACGATGCTGTTTGGCATCTCAGAATAACTCATGAGCTTGTTGGCAGTCAAGTGTAGATGGAACACAAATTGGAGGGGTGAGGAATCTTGATAAGCTGATGACTTCTGCAGAAGTCAAGATTGTGTGGTCAGCAGGCTCGGTTGTCTTACTACAGCATCAAATGTAAGTCAGGATGCAATATCTCTTTCTCAACAGCTGCAGATTTACCTCTAAGGTTATCTGTACCCTGCAAAATAGGCTGAGATGATGGTGGTCGTGGTGATTTAAGAGCTGTGTGTAAATTCCCAGTTCCTGCATTTGTAAGTGGAGTCATAAACTCCAAGCACAAGATGGGTATTTTCTGTAGCTGCTTACTGGAGCTCTGCGTCCACTCTGGTTTCTACCCTGGCTGTTGCAGATGGCTCGGAAAAACGCTCTGAGCTTCATTTGTTATCTGAAAGATAAGCGAGAGACTTCAAGCATCACCAATTACTCATTCTGTCCAAGGGAAAGCATATTGAGATTTGATGATGTGAGTGTCAGTGAAAAAGAATCACAGGAGATTCGTGGTGGGATGAGGCTCTGCTAAATAACCAGCCAAAGGCACAACGCCCACTGTCTCCAACTGGGGCTAAAGAAGTCGAAAGCTGCTTTGTTTTTCTGCTGCTTTTAATGGCAAGAGCAGCGATGCCAGCAAATTGTTTTAAAAACACAGATCTCAGAATACGAATGCTTTTGGAAGGATCTTTTCTAGGTCAGTCCAAGTCACGTGGTTGTGGATGTCACGTGCTGAAATTTAGTGGCTCGTAGTACACAGGAGGTCAGATCACATCATCGTAACTCTTCCTGCTACCCCTGAATTTAAAATCTATGAATGGGAACCAACTCAGAGTGCCTGTAGGCTTTTTCCAAAATAGGAACGCTGAGTGCTCGCTGCGGTGATCTATGTGTCTTTGTCATCAACTGAAGGAAATTACAGCAGAGATAAGCGATGCCCCGAAGAGGAAAAACAGCCCAAAATATTAACGTTGACAAGAGATTCCAGCTTAGGGGGAAACTGATGGTCTGTTTTGGTTTGAGCATGCCACTGTCACCTCTGTGGCTCATTGAGCTCGGCTCTGGCTGGACGTGCAGATGTCGGGTTACTGCGGGCCGTTGGTGGCTTTGCTGTGTCCATGTTGGGTGCCACCATGACACACACATGGCAGCACCCAGCTGAGCACTTCTCATGCAGGATTTTCCAGCGTCACTGCCAAAAAATTAAGAAAGAAGCCACAGTTGTGTGTAGTATGACCCAAAAAAAGGGCTGTTGGACTGGTTTTGGTGGTGTGATAATCTAGCTTGAGGAGAGCTCAGCCTCATTTTAAAAAAAACAAGTGTGTGTATTGAAGCTGTTGTCATTTCAGACTCCCAGGCCTTTCTCTGATGATAGGAATCAGCAGTACAGGTATCTAATTTTGCTATTTGGAAAACTCAGGGAGGGAAGCGGCGTTGTGTAATTATGCTGGAAGAACTCTAGTCAATCAAAGGTGTGCTCTGCTATTGTGTAATTATCTGGTAGCGATGTGTGCTCTAGTTTGTGTGGACTGCATATCCTCTTGGTCTTTTCAAAAGCAATGATATCTTATTCTTATTAAAGGTCAGTTTTTCTGTGCCCTCCTACTGGGCATGATTATGATAAATAACTTGCTTATCTTAATCAGCCCTGGATTAAATATATTCTGTCGTTTCAGCATGAGGCAACTTCCCAGCAGCTTTGCTTTCTGGTTTGTTAAGAGTTTTGAAGTGTGGAAATGCCTGTTGAGAAGCATTTGAACATTAATTCTCTCCTCTTCTCTCTTTCAACATAGCCTGCAAAGTCAGTTACAAAACTAATTAGCTAACATTAATATGTGCAGTGCTCTAGGGGCTTAAAAACTTAATTTTCAGTGATGATGGAAGTGTCAGAGAAAATTGTTTGTTTGTTGACTTACATGGGAGTTGATGTAATTGTAGCTAAATGCTTTAAATCACTTATTTCTGAAACAACATCATTCATCTGTGTGGAATATTTATTTCTTACATCTCTGTGTCTTTGCTGGTGCCCCTTTTTGTTTTATAGGTAACTCCACTGATTTTCTCCCCCTTGCCCCAAGGTTACCAAGTAACTATGACGTACAGCAAAGGTTCCCACACTGGGATGTATTCAAAGTAATGTTTTCAAAATAAGTGTTACTTCGAGATAAGTCTGAGCACCTCTAAGTGCTGACTGCGTAGAAATTCAGAGTGACACCTTCTCCAAAGGCCCTTGGGACCCCAGGAGGGAGGGGTCCCATTGAACATTGGTTGTTGGGAGCCCACAGGCTGCAGTTGCAGCAGATGTCATTAAAGGAGAGCTCTGGGACAGGTTCTCAGGACAAGGTTGTCTCAGTCATGCAGCAATGCCTGGAAATAGGTAATAAATTCAGGACAAATAGGACAAGCCAACTTCTGAATTCAAATGGAGCCTCAATTCCTGCACACTTTGTATTTCTGTAAAGACAAAAGTTAGTCTGCTACTCCAGCCAGTCTTCTCAGTATGTTTTGGAAGGACAGAAGTGCTGCCCATCCTCTGACCTCAACAAAATCACTGTGGCATAGGTTAGAATAAATCTCGCTGGGACAATTTTCTTACCCTTTTACATATCCTTAGCGTATGCAGCGAGACCTGTTGTGTTTGATTTGTGCTTTGTGTGTTGTGCAGAGCCTTGGACAGAATGTGTAAGAGGATGGACTCACTCAAACAACTTTGCAGAACCTGTGCTATTTAAAAGATTGATCAGGAAGGGGGAGACAGCCTTGTTCTATTTTTCTATCACCCTTTGTTTAGCCTTGATTGAGCTGGGATGACCAGAGTTGTTAAATCCACGTTGGAGAATTGCATGTCCAGCACTCTGCAAGGTAGAGCTGCACTCTTCACCGTGACCCAGGAAAATCCCAAATATCCTGTTCTGCATCCAAATCTTTTTCTTCTAAGTGTCTCAAACGACAAGAATACCAATCAGTCTGTTTTCTCATAGAATCATTAAGGTTGGAAGAGACCTCTAAGATCATCAAGTCCAACCATCAACACGTCCCCACCGTGCCCACTCACAGAATCATAGAAACTTTAAGATTGGAAAAGACCTCTAAGATCGATCACCAACTGCCAACCCATCCCCACCATGCCCATCTTTATCTTTTTCCTCTTTCCATGACACTGGAGCTGTTACTTTCTGAAGACTCGCTGTTCCTTGGGAGGTCTCTGGGTATCAGCCCATGGAACCCGTTCGTCTTTGTAGGGTAGTGATTCAAAACACACCACTTATTTCAGGCTTTTGAAGTTGGTTGTGGACAGGATGGAGAATACAGCCGCTGGTTATGTTCATTCATCATAGAATCATTAAGGTTGGAAAAGACCTCTGAGATCATCTAGTCCAACCATTGGATGTGTCCTGTCTGCTCAAAGTATGTTGCTTCCTTACCCATGAGATCCTGCTTCCTTCTCTTTTACTCTGCCTTAAAATGAAGGCTCATCTGTGCCCGTTGTTCACTTTGCACACCCATTTTTGTTTTCATTCTTGAGCTTCTACTCTTTTCCTTTCTCATCTCAACTTTCAATTGACTCAGTTTTCAACTGAGGTGAAACACTCACTGACAAACTTGCCTTCGTTACCACTTACAGATAGCTGTTCTGGTTAGCCATTCTTTATAGGGAGCAAATAAAATCCAAACAGCGTGGCTCTCTTCTGGAAAAATTGGCATCCTTTCATGCCTGAAAATATCGGAGCCTGATCCTGAAAAGAGGCTCTGCAGGGGGCAATTGCTGAGATTGATGGTAGCAGGACACTTACACAGAAACCAATGACTGGTTTATTGCCGTAAATAAAATGTTCAGGCTTTCCTTGTCAGAAAACACAGCACAGTTTATATTAGTCAATTAACCTGGTAACCCGAATAGCCGTTTTTCTTTTGCATGAGAGTCTGTGCTGTTGCACAAAGGGAGTGGTTTTCCTACATCCTCGGGTGGTTTTTCTCCCATCATTAACACACCATTCACTGGGGATTACCCATTACTCCATGGGTATGAACTCAAAGAACTGCTGGGATGAAGCACTGCCTGGTCTCCCTTCCTCCCTGCTGTTGTTCTTCTCCACCACAGACAGTTCATTCTTGGGTAATCCCAGTGTCTGATCACACCGAGTGTTGTTCCAGCTCTTCTCATTCTGTGGTTGCTTTTACTCATGGTTCTTGGAAGGAGATTTTCTACTGAGAGTGGCAGCAGAAAAAAAATCAGTGCAAATGAAAGTTGTCCAGGTTCTCACTGAAAGTTTGCAGTTCCTTCAGTATTAGGGGTCCGTGGTGTGCTCCAGTGCACTCTTTGGATGTGTTTTTGTTGTAATCTGTCAGATGTTTTAAGATCCTCTTCAGACCAAAGTGATTTAAAATATTCCCAGGTTGTCCTATTAATTGTATGATGTGGAAAGCAAAGCTTTGCAGGAAGAGTAATTCAGGTTAATTGTTTTAAACCTCAGAAAGCAAATCATTAGGAATGAGGGTAAGCTGGCTTTGGGGTATCTGACATTAGCTGCTGCTGATTTCTAATGACACACTCCACATCTTGGCCAGGGAAATGCCACAATTTCTCCTTTACAACGTAATAAAACCTTTTAATTAAAATTTTGATCCACCAAACAAATATTGAAGGATATATACATGCGTAGGTTAAACACGCACGGTGCGTGCCTTGGGGGAAAGAGTGACATTCTGCTTATAGAGCAATTATTTCTCAAATTTATTCTTAATTTTCAGGGAATTAGGTTTGTAACATGACTTGCACTACACAAGAGACCAGTGCTAGAAAAAGGATTTCCTTCCTTCATCGTTTGCTGGTTTGGTGGCAGTTTGGATCTGTGGTTTGGCCTGGTTTGGCCACTGTTGTGTTGACTTTGGGACAGCCCTGAGGTGGATGCCATCCCTGCCCAGTGCAGAGAATGAGAGCAGGAACGTTGCCATCAGCACTGCTTTTCCCATTGCTCAGCTTCTCCAGTGCTGCTCAGGATTTTGTTTCTCAAAGCTGCTGTTGACTTCCATAGGAGTCACGTTGCCAAATGGCACATTTGCCTCCGTCGACTAAACTTCCTTCAACAGAGCTAAGAGCTTATAGTTCACGAGTCTCCTGGACATCTTCATCAGGACAGCTTGTTCTTTCATTTTATAGCCATTAAACAAAGCGCTTTACGATAGCTGAAGGGGACAATTGCAGGAACAACAACCCAGCAATCTGTTTCACACTTGCTTTAGTCTGCAATCTGCTGGTGTGCTTGAAATATTCAAAAACTCCTCGACTTCTTTTTACCCAAGCGTGAGGTCCGCACGAGTTTGCTTGCAAATGCTTTGTGCACCCATTTGGGTGAATTTATTGGGTTTTTTTGCTTTGTGACAGTATCTACAATCTGCTCTGCTGTGCTTTAGTTATTTATTTTTTGGCTTTACAGAGATCAGCATCCCCTTCTGCTATGGTGAATGCGGGCAACGTGGCACCCTTGGGTTCTTGGGGGTCATGATGCTTTTTGTGCTGTTTTCTTTAACTCTGTAAATGATCCATTAGGGCTCAAAGTGTCAAATCACCTAAACTTAAAGGAGGAATGAGGATGGTGGTGGTGGGTAGCATATAAGGCATTTGGTAGTGCCTCCATCTAGCTTAAAAATAGAGCGTGAGCAGTAGTGCTTACTTTGCCTACTGCTGTGTACAAGTGGGTTCAGGTTGTGTGCTGCACTTCAGGGCAGGTTTTTACAAGCTGTACAAGGCATACCTCTCTTCCCTTATTAAAAAAGGGCACTGAGTCACATCACACCTATTGCTCCTGGGAATTAGGGTTCTGCCTTCTGCATCCTGTGGCTGCCTGTGCAGCTCGCTGATAGAGCTGGAACCAAGGAGGAGCGTGCCCACAGCTCAGCTCCAACCCAAGCACTGTTTCCAACTCAGCAGTATAGAAAGTATCATTTTTTCCCTTAAAAAAGGGAACTGCATCACAGTGCTTTAAACTGCTTAAGAGTGCAATAAAAGATGTCTCGTGTCACGAAGGCTCACGGAGATTTACTCAAGAAAATGTTTTCTATTTTAATAAAACATATTGCAGCGAGGCCATGTTTGCCATTTGATCCATTTGCTATGTTTAGAAAGGAAACAAACAATTAGAAGAAGATAATTACTCGATAGCTGCCTGACATTTCCCTAGTGCTGCTACCAAAAAATTCAGATTGTTTCTTACAGTCTTGATGCACTGCTGCTGGTTTAACTTCAAGAAGGCTCCCACAAATGCTATGGAGTGCTCCCATGTCCCAGGCAGGTGATGGCAAACAGGGAGGGGACCACAGCCTGAAAAGTTTATGGCAACTTGAGTCAACGTTTTGTCCTTCCTGACCAAGCCAGGCTGTGACAGTGCTGTTCAGCTTTACCTGCGTCGACTTGTTAAGCTGTAGTAACCTGAATATTCACAATTATCCCCCTGTTATCCCATATTAAAACACCAAGAGGTTATTTATCCATATCCATCAGTACCCTTTTGCGTTGGGCATGACCTGTGATTTTCCATCTTTGTGTTGGAACAATGTAATAATAATGTTTTTCTGTTTATTACATTAGCAACTTCTCCGTGAGATGCAACAGATGGCAAGTCGCCCCTTCGCCTCCATCAACGTTGCCTTAGAAACAGATGAAGAGCCGCCAGATCTCATTGGGGGGAGCATAAAGGTGAGAGCTGGTGCTTCAGGATGGTCCTCACCATCGTGAATCGTGGCTGCTTGTTTTAAGCTGTGGTTAATGCAATAATCCAACCTCTCTGTTTGTTACGTAAATCTCTGAGGGCCAACAGAGCTCGTTTTTGTCTGATTTTATCCCTTCAGGCATATGTGTACAACGTGGGGTCTGGTTTAGCTAAAAGCTGCGCTGTTTGGAGGGTTTTGTGCTTGCCTTGTTGGTTTTTATGCCTTGTAATAGAGAAGAATGCAGTTTTCCACAGCAGAACGTTTGGCTAGAAATAGCTGTAGGTGCTGCAAATAGAAACCTTTTCTCTGTGATCTCTCCAAAAAACAGGAGCATCACGTGTCTGTGTACTGTAATAGTCCCAACACACTTCTGGCTATAAATACATGTCCAAATACATCTTGTGATACCTAAATAGGAGTGTGGGGATGTCATTGTCCCAAACCTGCCTGGCACGTTCTTAGTCACAGCACGTTGTAGTTTTAGGAAAAGCACGTTTAAAAGGGGATTAATACATTAAAAGATCTTTTTTAATGTGCTACTTCCACTGATGCTCAAAAAGGAAAAGTGAAGAACCTGAGAATACTGATCTTAATTTTTTTCCCCCCCTATCTAAGGTAGCGGTTTTATTTTATTTAATTTCAGATTTTTGAATGTCTTCTTTGTTAGTCAAAACTCAAAGTTTCTCGCCTTCTGTTACTGCAACAAGAAAGCAAGTTACCCTTTTGTATCAAATATTTGTGTATGTTTGTAAAGCATGCAAAAAATATCTGAACCCAGAACATGTTTGGTGAATATTACTATTTAAATCTTGGCCTTACTATCAGGAAATGCCATAATTAAGGCAATTCTGTGCATACATGTGAATGCAGTCATTCATGGCAAGTTGCAGTACTTCTTCCACCCAGTTCTTGTCATGCAGATCTGGATGTCATGCAGATGTTCTGGATGGAACAGTAGAAGAAAGAAGGTTTTCAACACATTGTCATAGTTTCATTGTTTGTCCTGGTTATTTACTGTACTTTGTCCACACCTTTTGGCCCAAGCTTTGAACGATTCCTGTGACTGCCCCAGATTTGAGTGCTTCATGAATTAATCATCACCACGTCTCTCTGAAGTCAGGGGCTCTTGTCCCAGTTTGCAGATGTGAACCTTCACAGCTAGGAAAATTAAAGGAAAATTAGCAAAGACAATCAGTAATTTGGGGTAATGGAGTGGCACAGGGCAGCTGAGCTGGCCTGGGAGGCACTGGATGACCGTCCTCTCCCTGGACTTTCATTTGTTTCCAGATCACTGAGTTATTCTTTGTCTGTCTAACTTCTGTAATTTTGTTACGAAGATGGTAGGGCTTGGAAATCATCAGCCACAGATAGTTCACCAAGACTTTGAAATACCTGCTTGTAAAATCTGGCTGTCACCCAAGACATTAGAGCCTTTTTTTCATTGCTTCATCGAAGCCATTGGGATGGAGACATATTTGTGTGCCTGTTGCCTGGCTGCTGATGCTTTTGGGCTGCAATCTGTCTGTCTGGGGGCTCTTCCCTTTCCCTCTTTCCATTATTTACACTAATTTTCTGGAAATTCTACGATCACAGAATGGTTTGGGTTGGAAGGGACCTTAAAGCCCATCCAGTTCCAACCCCCCCATCTTTGGCAGGGTTGCCACCCTCTAGGTCAGGTTACCCAGAGCCCCATCCAAGCTAATGAAAGCACCTCTCCTATAGAATCAGACCAGAGCAAAGCTGTCCTTAACTTTGTGATCTCTGACAAGTTTGTCTACACTGAAAAAGTCCAGTGCCAAACGTTGGCTGTCTGGCATTCTGATGTGTGTATTATTATTCTTGTTCAGCCAGCAGTGCTTGTTTCTTTTCATTTGCTCTTTGTTGCACATTTTCTCCTCGGTACCTCTCTGCTTTTTATTTTCCTCTCAGTTTCTTTGATTAGAGGAATGTAGAACTCTCTTTTGAAGTGCTTCCACGGACAGCAGCTCAGACAGGATTTTGTCTTTCTGGCACCAGCAGCTACATTTCCTTGCTTTCCCATGTCTGCTGTCATCTTCCATATCTCACTTGTCTGACCTCCTTGAGCTACTCAAGAAGAGATGGAGAAGCCACTCTTAATCATAATAAGCAAGACTGTGGACAGATGGACATATGCCTATTTTCAGACCCAGAAATTGTTACCAACTGCTAATTACCCTCTGTGCTGATAAGTCAGCGAAGCAATTCATGCAAACATTTTTTAATCCACTTCAGACAAAACCAAAATAATCTAATTCAGGGAAATGGCACAAACTGTGTACAGCAGCCTGAAGCCAAACAGGGAACGTGGACCGTGCCAGCAGGTGACTTCATCCACTGGAAGAACTACATGCATAATGAGGACGCTTTTTCACAATAAGGAGAGAAGCTAAATTTATTTATTCTGTTAGATTGCAGAATTTACACGGGGAATGGAAGCATGTGTAAAAATGTGGAATGTTTCAGGGATGCTGTTGCAATTGAGTGGACAGAAAAGGAGATACAGGAGACCTGTGGGTTGTGAGCATCCTGGGGAACGGCCCCTCTGAGATTTCCTAGCCTGCTAGATGCTGCGTATAAGTGATTTCTTGTAGAAGTGAAAAAGCAGTCTCATTTTGTCTCTTCTTTACTTATTAGCCAAAGAAAAAGTGGGGAGAAAAGTTGTTGGACCATAAGGCGTTTTCTGGTTGCTCTACCATTCACTGTCAAACTTCCAGCGCTTTCTTCTTATATAAGAAATCCAGGCCTGCATCATCAGACGTGCATTGATGTTTTTCTTTCACACGTGAATCAGAGCCTTTGGTTAATAATGAGTTGATTTGAGGTTTACAAAGTAGAAGTGGAAAAAGGAATGTCTTGTCTGCAAGAGATTAATTTCCTTTTCCATTGTTCATAGCCACTTGGCAGCCAGTGTCAAGCCAGTTCCATCCTAAGCAAATGTTTTCCAGCTGGACAGTATTAGAACCGTGTTTTCAATTAGTATTTTTCCTGGGGTACTTAGAAGTAATAGAAAATGATTTACCTGCAGGGAAACTATTCATAATACAGTCTGCAGCTAGGCAACACGTAACTAGCTTCTTTGGTTTATCTCCTGCTCAAAAAATACTCCGTGGATCACAAATCTACCACTAAATTTGCTTAGTTATTACAAAATCCATTGGCTTTTCTCTGCAGCTTTTCGTCCTTTGCAAGTTCTTCTTTGAGTATTTAACATTGCTGGGTATCGAGGACCTAATCTGTCTCTGCAGTGACTTTTAGGAGGAGGTTTTCTGTAAGGATTCAGAAAGTTTTTAATTTTGACTGTGATTTTCACCTATCTTGGAGATGGTAACTTAATGAAGGTAGTGCTTGTAGATTCCCAAAAAAAACCGCAAAGTGTAGGAAACAAATGCTTAGCTGGAGCAAAACACCCACAGCATCAACAAGAAAATCATTGTATTAGAGATGTTCAACCTTACATTGGACAATATTGTCCTGGAAGCTCTCAGAGGCCTTGAAGAACTCTCTCATAGAGCAGCATGTGCCTTGCAGAGCTGATCCCTGCAGCAGCCTTTGCTGTGCTGTGTTAGGGATGCAGCGTGTGAAGCCAGTGCTTACAGGTGATTATCTTTGCCTCTGCGATTGACAGACCATCTGCATTTGTAGATCCCTCAATGGAGAGAAGCATTTGGTGAGCAAAATCCTGCTGCAGTTCATTCAGTGTGTTTTGTACCTTTGTGTGGGCGCACATTTAATTCTGCTGTGTTAGGCTTCCGAGGGCAAAACAGCTTTGCTGCAAATCCTTCATCAGGAGTCAGCTCGCCAAGCTGGCTGACTCCTTAAAAATAGCAGAAGTTTGATGGAAAATAGCATCTTACTCTCGTAATTAGTTTATTTTGTTACAGAAGAGAGTGTTGTTGAGTGGTTTAAAGACTGCCAGAAGGTCCCATCTGTTCATGAAGTACAGAGCTGTAGTGGTGGGCAGATTTAGGAGTGGGCAGGGGATACTATGGATTTATATCCTCAGCCTCCTTGTATTCACGTCTGAGCAGTGCCCTTGGTGAATTCTTTTTATATTGCAATGAAGCTGCAACCACCAGAACTAAACCACAACGAAAGCAGTGGGTTTTAGGGCTGTTATCCTATTCTGGTTGTCACTCATGGGGAATCCTTCCCCTTGTTCCTTCCTATGTTGTTTCCTTGCTGTTTGTCCATCACATTTGCTGGCAGTGCAGCCTCCCACCCCGCTTTGCTTAAGAGGAGCTGTGTTAATAGAAGCAAGGTGGCTATAAACTGAAAGAGGGTAGATTTAGACCAGATATAAGGAGGAAATTCTTCAATGTGAGGGTGGTGAGACACTGGAACAGGTTGCCCAGAGAAGTTGTGGATGCCCCCTCCCTGGCAGTGTTCAAGGCCAGGCTGGATGGGGCTCTGGGCAACCTGGTCTGGTGGGAGGTGTCCTTGCCCATGGCAGGGGGTTGGAACAAGATGATCTCTAAGGTCCCTTCCAACCTGAACCATTCTATGATTCTATGAAGGTGAGCATGGAATCTCCAGCTCTGCTATTTCACCGAGCTGAGCTGAGGATCCTTGTGCAAGTGGATGGATTTGGCTCAAAAAGTGTGCATGGGCTGTGGCATGGAGCAGTGCTGAGTAGAAGCGACCGTGCCATCGAGATGCGTCGCAGCAGGACCAGGTTAGCATTTTCCAAAGCTGAAAGGGAGAATTGTTCTTTGAAGAGTCCCAGAAGAGTGAGTTTGGAGGAAGGGGATGAAATTGAGGGGCAAAAATAAAAACTGATTAATCTCAATCTGATGTGGCTGGAGCTGGTCCACGCTCGGCCTTTGAGGCCAGAAAGGTCGGTGTTGTTTTGCCTGACCTGTCCCACACAGGCTTGTTAGCTTTGCCTTTTGAAACAGAATTTCTAATGTATTATTTCTGGGCTTTGTCATGTTTGTTGGGAGCGTTTCCCTGCATCAGAGCCTGTCAGCTTGTTGCTGTCCCTTTGTCATTACCAAAATCACTTCCACTCACTGGAGCCCTCCTGGTGCGTGGCGGTGCCGCAGAGCGAGAAGTGCCATCCCACCTTGCGCTTGGTATTCAACATTAATCCTTCTCGTGCCACTTGATAACTCAGAGCAAAGTGTCCAATCCCCTTTGAACAAGCCTTGTGCTTGGGGAGCTGCCAGCCATGAGAAGGAAGGCGTTATCTGGGCGGCGGAGGTGTGCAAAATGGATTAGCTGCACTGGAATTGGGTAAAGCTCTGAAAAAGCCTTGCTCTAAAAGCAGTGACAACAAAAACACCTGATAAAACCTTCCCCTAATGAATTATTTCCAGTTAACTGGGAATCTTGTTTTCGTTCCTGTTGCAAAATGAGGTACTTGGGGGAAGACTTCCGTGCTCATGGTAAATATTTGGAAGGGATGTATCACGAGATCATCTGCTAAGCCTGCCTCCTATTAGGGAACATTTGGCTGGGAGTTGAACTGAGATTTAGCTGGGTTTAGATTTGAAGACTGTAGAGTTTTCAGCAGAACAGGCCCTGATTTTAGCTGATAAGGAGGAGTTTGCTGGAGGGAGAGGAAGCAGCACAGAGCTTCCTACAGAAAAGGGGATTGTTAAGCTCTTTTTTCCCTTTAGCGCCAACAGTTGCCTCCTCTGATTGAAACACTAATAATAGCAGCTTTGCAAAGACATTGTAGGGACCTGTTTGCATTCATTATGCCAAGGAGCTGTTTTCTGTGCCTTGTGTTTGCAGCCTTAACTGCCTGTCCTGCTTCCTCCTGCTGCTTACGCTCCGTGTCCAAAACTAGCCAAGTGGTTGAACAGAACAAGCAACAAATGTTGGCTCTTCACCCAAACAAAATCAAATAAACACCCACCACTCACCATAAATCTTTTTTGCCCCAATTTGCTGCTCGTGGCCTCGTCCATCCCATCCCCTCCCTGGGGCATCAGCGGGGAATTGGAAACCAGCGACCAGCGTTCACCAACGTGGCTGGAAACGCTTAGAGCCCTGACATGAGAGTTTTGTCATTTCAGGGTGGCTGCTTTATGAAACAGAAACTTGCCTGTCAAAATCCTTCCCTTCCCCTCCAGCTTGTGTTTTGCCAGTTTGACAACGTGCACTTGAAAATAGAAAACAGTTGTTCAACGCTGTGGGAGCGAACCGCGTGCCCCGTCGCGTTGGTTTGCGTGCGTGCTCCAGGTATGGGGACTCAGTGTGTTTCCAATTTCAGGCTGTTAACATTCATCTGAAGGCTTGACTATGACTTTTATTGAGTTCCCTGCACGTAGGAAGGCAGAGTTGTGGCTGAGTAATGAGTGATTCGTTCCCAGCCCCTGTGTCGCTCCCAAGGTAGATATCAGGGACAAGGTAAATAGAAATTTTTCATCTCGACTCATTTGCTGCCAATGATTGCTGGACGTTCGTTCATCTCTGTCTTGGAGGACACCCATATTACCCTGAGAATACGATTTTTAAAACTTAATACTCTATTTTTTAAAGAAGATTGCTTGTAACTTATTTTACAAATGTTCACTCAGCTTTTAATGGCGCAATTTAAAAACTTGCAAATGGAATTTGACCCTTTTTCTACAGAGTGAAATCATCTGAAGAAGTGAAATCAAATAATAAAGTTAAACTGTTTCAATAATGTTCCTTTTCTCTTCCCCCACCGTAAGACTTTTGTTTTATTTTAATTTCCTTACTGGAAATTGAAAACCGTGTAAGAGTTATTTGATCAAACCACAGAAATATGTTTTCTTGTTAAGGAAAAATAGTCTCTACAGTATTCTACATTTTGAAAAGCAATATTCTGGCAGCATATTACAGAACCTAAATAAAATTGATGCTGTGTTTTTTAAATTGCACAAAATATTTATTGTTCTAGCCATTAGTTTTATGTGACATCTTATTAACCTTTAGAATTTGTCAAATGTAAGCAGCATGAAGGGAAATAATGACAGGAAATTAAAAAAAAAATTTTTTTAGGTTGAACCTCATCCAGTGGAACTTGATTTTGGAAAGCATTTGGCTGTGAAATTGTCTCCCAAAGGAGCTGGTGGTGCACTCTACACCTGGGTCACTTAGAAATTGCCCAGAGTACTGGAAAATGCAATATCTGTATACAAAATACTGCAGGAGAGGGCAGACTAATTAGATGACTTAATAGGTCTCTTACAGCTTTTAACTTCTATAATTGTTTAAGCTTTACTCATATTAAGTACGTATCAAAACTCATAAACAACTGGAATTGCTTGGTTTTTTAGTGTTGCTCTTGGCCAGTAAAGCCATCTCTGGAAAATTGCTGAGGATGGGTTCTCAGTGCTTCCAGGAACAGTGGGCTCATATCACTGCTCAGTAAAACACCCTTAACTTCATGTTTCCACCCAAAATAGAGCAGTCACCAGTTCCAGGCACTGCCCAGTGCAGAACTCGGAGCAACGCTTCCTGGTTAAGAAGCAGACGCTGCATGGATTTAGATCTGTGCAGCAGGTCGTTGCTGCTTTTTGGTCTTTGTTAGATGTTTGTGCTATCCTGAGCTTTTTTCACTGTTCCTGGTGATTGTAGCTTTTCTGGTAAGCAGGAGCAGTCCAATCCCATTGCAGAAGGGTTCGGGCTGTCAGCTGCACAGTTGTCACTCTGGTGCAATCACAATATTGAAGAATGAGATGTAGCTTTAGGGGAAGGTACCTGATGGATTGACCAGGAGCTTTCTTGTCCATGAGGACACACTGCTGGCTCTTGGTCACCCTGTTGGCCACCAGGACACCATTGACCTTCTTGCCCACAACGGTACGCTGTTGGCTCATGATCAACCATTGGTCCACCGTTGGTCAACCCGTTGGCCTCCAGGACACCCAGGCTCTTCTCCGCAGAGCTCCTTTCCAGCAGCTCAGCCCCCAAGCTCTACTGATGCATGCAGTTATTCCTCCCAGGTGTAGGACTCTACCCTTTCCCTTGTGCCCATTTCTTCCTACTTGTAACCCTGCTAGCTTGGAGCAAGCTCCAAGCCCCAAGCCAAAGGCACGACTGCTTTCTTGTGAGCTGTCGGGCGGCACTGTGGCTGCTCCCAGTCGACCCAGTGCACTGAAGGTGAGATCTCCTTGTCCCATTAACTGCACCCTTGCCCAGTGCTCCAGCAGCCAGGCTCAGTGCTCCCCTCCATGCCCCTCTAGGGTGGGACACTGCACTTTGGGCACCGCATGAAGCACGTGTCGTGTGCCAAGTGTCTGAAGGGTGCACCTTATTTGCATAGGTTTGAATAATGTGTACTTTATTGTGCCATTAAGCTTTCAATAAAAAGGAATTGCTTTATATAGTTCAACAACGGGTTTATCAAAACACTGCAAATGGAAGTCTCTGGCAGAGGCTGCCTTTAACTGTCTGATGAAAGGTGTTAGAAAGTTTGGAGATCTACTGGGTTTTTTTATTTTTTTAAGTGGGCTATTAACAGCCACCTGTCAGACTGAAGCACAGGCATTTATAATGATCTGATCTCTGCTTCCCAAATCCACTCCAAACTTTCTTGTAGAAAAGCAGCTTCCATCTTCAGCACGAGCACTTGGGCAGGAGGGGGACAGGCTGCAGAGGTGAGGAAGGAGAAGAGATGGGATCCCCCCATGAAAATGCAACTTGAGGAAGGCAGCCACCTTGTCCTGAGCTGCTCTACACCTTGGTAGCTCGTGCCAAACCATGAGCAGCCTCATGGTGAGATGTGCAGTAAGACAGCCATGAAATTGGTGGGTGAATTATCCACATTTTTCCTCCATGTCCCAAAGCTCCAAACCCAGCTTGCTCTGTATCTCGAGGAGGGCATGGGATGCCCTTTGCTCCCAACTCTTGCTTGCATGGAATTCAGCATTCCCATCACTTGGTGCATGAGTCACTCCATCAGGCTTTGTCCCCTGGCCTGGGGAGTGTGCTCTGCGATGAGGTGTGAGTCACAGATCAAAAAACTGATACCAGAACTGATGCTGTCAAAAATAAATTCACAGGACTTCATTCTTTATGCCGTTCTTGCTGTTACTAGCTGCAGCTTGTCTCAGGAAATGGTTAGTTTTGATGGACACGAGACTGTTTTTCCACTTCTTGATTTAAGACCAGGATTAGCTGCAACAAGATAATCTTGTTCTTACTATATTCCTTTCAAATTAGCTTGCAACCGCCTGATAGATTTTGGATGCATCTCTATATAAAGTAAATGTCCTTGCTTGGCATGATAAACAGAAACAGAGTCCTGCAGGCAGTGAAATATTAACAGTTCCTCACTAATGCTCCTCTTTTCTGAGCAGGTTGAGACAGGAAGGGAGGAGGCCCAGAGGCATATCCTCTGCCCCCAGCTATCCATGGTGCTTCAGATGGAATAAAAATTCATGGCAGCACGAGGGCTGGACTCAGCCCTGTGTAATAATGCTGAGGTTTGGGTATCTGCCTGGCCAGGGTCTGCTGCCATGCTTGGGGACAGCACCGGTGACACCGGGGTGGGAGCTCTTCGTGGGTCCAGGTGGGATCAGGGGAGCAGATGGGAGGAAGGCGTGTGACCTTGAGGAATGAAATAAAAATGAAAATCCCACGGAAAGGGGAAGGTCGTGCCCACAGGGGCTCATCATGAAAGTTTCTGCTGCACGCTGCGGGTTCATTAATTGGAAAGGGCAGAGCAGGAGAAAGGTTCCTGCTCGGGGCTGAGATGAGCTAAATTACCCTCCAAGTCCCTTCAGCCCCGTGACTGAGAGCTGCGTAATGAACTTGATTCTCCCTTCCTTACCTTTTCAGCGTGCACAGGAGGATGGGGATGCTTTAGTATCACTGCAGAGTCCCTCTCAGGTCACCTGTGGTCCAGAGCAGCACATGAGGGGGACTGCAGAAGGGAACTTTTGTGCTCAGAGAAGAAATTCAGAGCGTTGCTCATTCAGATGAGCCAAATGGAGGCCAAGATGCAAAGCACGGGGCGAACGTCAGGATGCAGAGGAACATGAGCTGGGTGGATGAATTGTGGTGGGGAAGAATAGGGGTTCAGAGAAGTTTCTGGTGTCAGAGCAGTGAGGTCTGGGAGCATGGGTCTCTGGAAAGATCTGGCATAGGTCTGGTGAAGTTCAGAATCCCCCATCCCTGCGTTGGCTGGAGGAGGAGCAGGGGCTGAGCATCGCCGTGCCGGCGTCTGGGCTGCATTGAACAATTTGTGCTGGGAAGCAGCAGAGCTGCCGAAGCATTTTGATTAATCCAGTAGGACTTAAAAGCAAATACATTAAAAAGAGATTAGAGAAGATGATCTCTTGGCTTGCTCACTTGCTCCTTCGTACTTTTCATCCCCCTACTCCTTCTCTGCTGTCTTACTCGGTTTGCTCTTTGCTGCTCGACGCTGAGGATGAGGCTAAGAGGGTGCTTGGTGCTCCCTGAATGAAAATAAACTTTGTGCTCAGTGCACGCTCCCCCTCACGTGCCAGGAGTCTCGGGGCTGTGTTTCTGCAGTTGCCTTCTCTGCTCTCTCCATTACCTCTGGTAATTGAGTCGCCTGTGGGATATAGTACCAGGGGATGCTTGGGTGCTTTGTGGGAACAGCATTATTTCCAGCCAGATCCCTTTGCTGGGGGTGGGGAGGAGATGGAGAAATCTGCAGTCATAAAAAAGGCAGACTGCAGCTGACGTGGGTCGTCTGTGCCGTACGTATTTATCTGCCTTGCCCAGGCCAACGAATCGTCGTTGCAATCGTTACGGTAAACAGGAGATACGAAAAACAGCTTTAAGTTTCATTTTGCTTGCTGTCATCTCTCTTTATTTTTTTTTTTCTTCTTTATTGCGCAGCAGTGATTTAATTGTGTTGACTCCTGCTCCTTTTTTCAGCGCCTTGGATTGTATTGAGTTTCTGTTGAGCATTTAAGTACAATTTTATGCCTAACAAACAAAGCAATAATTATTTCATTAATACCAGGGTAGAGCTTGGAGTTTGTCCATCCCAAACACGAAATCACTGAGTGTATCAGGTAAAACTGCTTCTCAGCTTTTTATGTATATGAAACCAAAGGCAACAGACTCTTGAACCTGCACTTACAGACTTAAACTTGCATTTTTGACATACTCTTGTGACACCCCCCAATGAAGCTGGTGGCACGTCGTTGTGGGTGGGACTGGGACCTGGCTCAGGTAGGACACGACAGTCCATCAGGCTGCCCACAGCACTTTTTTCAAGTCCTAGAGCAACCAGCTACCTAAGAACGTTGTCCAGAGTAATCCAGGAGACCACTGGAAAATGAACACAGCTCCTTGGGCAAGAATGGCTTGGGTTGGAGGGGACCTCAAGGATCATCGAGTTCCAACCCTCCTGCCACAGGCAAGGTTGCCAACTTCTAGATCTCTAGTTCTTTACTGAGAGAGTGGTGAGGTGCTGGCACAGGCTGCCCAGAGAGGCTGTGGATGCCCCGACCCTGGAGGTGTTCAAGGCCAGGTTGGATGGGGCCCTGGGCACCCTGATCTGGTACCAGATCTGGAGGTTGGTGGCCCTGCCTGTGGCAGGGGGGTTGGAACCTGATGGTCCTTGGGGTCCCTTCCAACCCAGCCCATTCTATGATCTAGTGGAGAGAGATGGAAGACAAAGCTGGGGGACAACAACAACCAGCCAAAAGGAAGCAGTGTTCTGGGAGGCAGCATTCTTTGCCGTGTTCGTGCAGGGTGTCACGTGGAGCTGAGCTCTGGCAGCGGGGCTGGAAGCACGGGGTCGCCGGTTGTGGTAACGCTGCTGATGGGTTCGAAGAGAAGAAAGGTTTAATCCCATTGTTTAGAGTAAACTGCTCTGTCGTTATTGAATTTAGGGAGAAACACAGCCCTGTGCAGCGCTCGACTTTTTAATAGCTCTGTTTTATTAAGTCAATGTGTTTTTTATGATGACTGGGGTTTTGATTGTTGCTAACATTGGTTTTAGCTTTGCTAGCGATGCGCTGGAAATCTGCCAGGCGCAGAAACACACGGTTCATGCCCTGGAGCTTGTACAATCTCAAAAAAGACGACGCTGCAGGAAGAGGGAGGGCCTAACATGCTCTCTAACATTCGTTTCTCCTCTTCCTTCCCTCGCTGCAGACTGTACCGAAGCCGATCGCGCTGGAGCCCTGCTTTGGGAACAAAGCGGCCGTTCTCTCTGTGTTTGTGAGGTTGCCTCGAGGAGTTGGGGGCATCCCACCACCAGGACAGTCAGGTGAGGAATATCCTTGTCTCCTCCAGTGTGAGTGTTTGTGCTCCTTCCCCGGCTCAGATTGACCTCCCAGTTTCACCCTTGATCCCACAGTGATTGCTGTATCCACGCTGCAGCTGCTGTGGATGTGCTCAGGTTATTTTAAGCTGCCGTGGGCCCTGCTCGCTTTCTACCTGAAGTTTGACTCAATTTTTTGGGTCAGTTGGTGGATGAACATTTGATATTTGGACTAAACTTCAATTTACTGCTGGGAAAAAGTGAGATACATTGCACGCAGGCTCTCTGTTGTTAATCATGAAAGTAATGTCTCCCAGCCTGTTCTCTGCATTCCCAGCTCCATCAATGGAGGGACATCAAGTCATACAATCATTCAGGTTGGAGAAGACCTCTCAGACCCCCAGTCCAACCCCAGCCCATCCCACCATGCCCACTGAGCCGTGTCCCCAGGTGCCACATCTCCATGGTTCCTCAACACCTGACAGTGACTCCCCCACTCCCTGGGCAGCTGTGCCAGTGCCTGACCACTCTTTCAGAGAAGAAATTTTTCCTAATATCCAACCTGACCCTCCCCTGACACAACTTAAGGCCATTCCCTCTCATTCTGTCACTGTTACCTGGGTGCAGTTACCTTCCAAAGCCTCCTCTTAGCAGATCCATCCAGGCTTTTCCATCCAGCTTAAGGTCTCCCAGCCCCTTCTCACCTAAACCTTATTGCATGCTGCTAAGACTCGATCTGCTGGGCAGTTTGGGGTTTAACTGGGGCTTTCTCCAATGCCTGGTGCATGTGGATCTTAGAAGGTTGTTGGTTGGCTTTGAGATGGGATGGTTTGGCTGGGAGCTGTTTGTGGTTATGCTGGGAGGAGGCTGCAGAGCTGAGGGATGTCCAGGAAATGCAGTGAGACCTCTGTGCACAGCTGCTTGGAGCATTTATTGCAGCACATTCACTGGTGTAGAAAAGGACCCCTCCCTCTAGTATCCTGGGTTTCACATCCATTAATACCCACACATCTTATTTCCAGCTTTTTCTCCTGCTTTCAATAAAACATGCAGTATTTAAAAGCTTATTTCAGAATAGCCGCCAGAGTTTAATCTCTAAGCCAAAATGCTTTTCGAGTTTGCTTTTTTTTTCCTTTTTAAGAACTCAAAAAATGATATTCACTTTGTGGCTTGGAGGGTTTTTCTCAGCTGGGGTGGAAGAATTCGTTTCTGTGACCGTTTTGTTTCGTTGCCTCAGGTCTTGCTGTGGCCAGTGCACTGGTGGACATTTCACAGCAGATGCCAATTGCCTACAAAGAGAAATCGGGTGCAATACGGAATCGGAAACAGCAGCCCCCTGCACAGCCAGGAACCTGTATTTGATGCATGGACATCAGAAACTGTATAGGGTTTTAAACAAAATGGAGAAGTAACACCTAGGAGGAGGAGGAAGATTTCCAAGTTGTGTCACAAGAGACTAGAAGCACTCAGAAAAACACAGCTTCCTTGAACCCAGCCTTTTCTCTCATCTACGTGATAGTTGGCTTTATTTGACAACTGCTCCACTTAAGTTTTACTGACACGTGGCTTCCGATTGCGCCTTTGTTTTCTTCGAGTTGAAAGTGAAATGATTTTCTTGCAGGTCCAGTCCCATCCGATCGCCGCCGTTTTCATGGTCAGTGTAAAATAGAACAGCAGTCCTCTGAATGACACTCAGGTTTATACATGGAAAGTGCTTTGTAGTTCATGTATTTATCAAACTGTACAAAAAAAAAAAAAAGATGCAGTGTTTACAGGTGTGAGCTCTCAACCCATAAACACTACTGTCAATCCTCAAAGCATCTTCATCCCTTTTTTTTTTTTTTCGTTTAATGTACACGTTTATTCCCACGTTATTTAAGTGGAACTCTCTTCCAGATACAGTTTTTGTGGTCCACAACATCAGGAAGGCAAAAGCTAGGGTGGATTAAAGGGTGATTTGTACGTTGCTCAGATCGTTGTCATCCCTGGAGGAGCTGAACGTTGCTGTTGAAGGACTCAGTGTTTACAAAGTCTTAACCTACTTGGAGTACACCACACACAAGTGCCTAGACTTGAACAGATCTAGGGAGTGAGGAGACTACTACACACATTTTCACAAAATTATATTCCTTTTAAATATATATATACACACATGTGCATATATATATAGTGACCCAAGGCAATCTGTGCTCTTTACAATAGATCACGTGCAGTCAGGGGAAAATGGCATTTTCCTGACCAGCAAACCACTCAGCCAGATGGAAAATCTGGAGGGAAAGCAGAGTTTCAGTGTCTCATAAGAAAACTCCTGGTTTCACCAGCGCTTTTAATCGAAGCAGTTTGTGTTCTGGGTCAGATGCAGTACATTTCTTCTGTGTTTCTCTGCACGTTTGGCCTCTTTCCCTCTCCCTTTGGGCCATTTGTCTGAGCTGTGGATGGGCACAGAGGCTCCTCAGCTGTGAGACTGCCCCAGCTCCTCACTGGGTGTGAAGAGTAACACTCCAGGTGCCAGACATTCGAAGATGAAGAGTTAAAAAATAAGTCTTAAAAAGGGAGGTCGTCTTCATTTGGCCACAGGTTTGAATTTTCCATGATTTCTGTGATTAATTATTGATATTCCCCATTGAGGCTGAACTGCCTTAGGTGTTGAAGAAGGTGGCTTGTTGGTGGAAGGGGCTTGCAAGGAGCAAAAAAGCTTGGCTTTTGGGGGCTGTATCAAACCACCCAGCTCTTTTTAAAGCAAAGTAGTTGGGATTATGCCTAGAGACTCAAGGCTGGACTGTGCCTATCAGTCTGTGCATGCTGCTAACCCAGAAATCCTGCAGTTTGCTGTAGGGGAACATGGTGCTGGGACCATGTGGAGTTGGGATGGCCAAGCTGTTGGGAAGACGTCGTGTTGAGGTGCCAAACGAGGCGTGTGGGTTCCATTCAGGTTGCTGGTTTCTGATGAGGACATCAGGTATTTAGGAAAAGGAAAGGTAACAAATTGGGGGGAGCGAAGGGAAGTGCTGTCAAATCTTTTTTTCCAGAATGAAACCCAATAACTGCATCTTTTTTTGTGCACGTTTTGGTAATCGATCACATATCAGCCCCCTGTTCCTTGCTGTTAGTTTTGGAGAACCTTCTTGGGCGTTGCAATAAAGGTGTGAGCTACTGAGTGCCTCTGACCAGTGGTGATGGGTTCAGCTTCCTGCAGCTTTGGTGGATCACCATTCTGGTGGGTGACATTGAGCAAATCCAACAGAACTGCAGAAAAAATATTGTGGGAAGAGTGCATGCATACATATATATATGCGTGTATGTATATCCCACAATCTGTTTCTGTGCCAGAAGCGTAAATGCCCACTGGGGAAAAGAAATTGAAGGAGGAAAAGGGATGAGCAACGTCTTTCAGAATGAAGGGTTCAGGCAATGAAGTTTTCACTTGCACAGATTACCTCAGACAGATTCATCTCCTGAACATACTGTGTAACTTTCTGTGTGTATAGGGCTAACCTGGGCTAGGCTGTACCAGAGAAATACTACTGGACTGAAATTCCTCCCCTGTGCTTGTTTCCATGCTTTTGGTTGTGGTGCCCATCCTCGTGCTCAGAGATGTTTTCTCCCGTTGCTCCGACCCTTTTTGGGAGGAGAGCTGCCAACCCAAACTTGTGCTCAAGTCTCTGTATTCAGGACAGCACTTAAGCAGGTGCCTGAAGTCGTTGCTTAGGTTTTCCTGGAGAGAAACAGCTTTGTGAACAGCAGGCCTGGAAGGGCGATGTGTTGTTAACAAAAAGGAATGATTTTCCCCCAGAGAGAGCTGGGTGGTCCGGTCTCAAAAGGAGGAGTCGGATGACTCGAGAGAAGAGCGAAAATGATCAATGATGAGCAGAACCAAAACAATGTCAACAGAGGGACAAGGCTTATTTCTGTAAATCAAATCAAACAGCTCCTTTTGGATGTAGCTCAGCTCTGCATCTCATCTCCATCCTGATGAGGGGAAAAGAGAACTCTCACACACATCTCTGCTGCAGTTTGTCCCAGCTTGGAGGTAAAAGTGAGACGAAGGTGGGAAGCCAATGGGGGAGAACGGGTGGTTATCACCAGGCCAACGCCAAAGTGAAGGGTTTGTGGGGTTGTTTCACTTGGAGGTAAAGGGGAGAAAAGAGCAACCTTGTTTTGTGGGAGAACCTGTAAATAAATGAAAAAATAACACACGGATTTTGCACTTGTACATAACCTATACAGTAGTGTGCAGGACGTTGGAGGATTTAAAGTGTATATAAACCAGAAAAAATATTGAATGTATTTTTGATGCATTTTAAATGATGTATGAGTTTTGTCTTAATAACTTCTTCATCTGATGAGTGTTAGGTAACTTTCCAGAGCTTTAAAGAAGCACCAAGTTATATTCCTGATATCTTGCGGTACAAAGCAGGGAGGCAGAACTTGACTTTTATGTATTCAAATGCATTTCACTTAAATGTACAAGCAAAGTAAAATAAGGCTCTTCTGTTTGAAAGGGAAAAAAAAAACCAACACTTGAAGGCAGGTAATAATTGTACTTAAAGTAGTCATTACTTGGAGGATGTAGTCAGCAGTTTAAGCCTCTACTATTAAGATTGTGCCAGTGATTTCCATTCAAAATCACTCTTTTCAAGCATTTATAACTGGCTGAAATTCAGCATTCAAGGTCTCAAAGGTCTCAACCCTTTTTATTTTTCGAGAATAGCCTTTAAAAAAAAAAAAAGAAATGTTTCAGCCCTCTTATTCTAGAAAGCAGCAGTGCCACTGGATCTCCAAATAACGCTTGTCGGTTCCATGTTGCCCGTTTTTTAGCCCAGAATTTTCTCTGGACTGTTGCAACGTGTGTGATAGGAGACCCTGCCACAATGTGGGTCAGTGGGGTGGATGCAAGATTTATGGGATGCAGCTTTTGAGTTATCACCTTTCTCGTGGGGCTTAAAATGGGCTGTGTTGAAAATGCCAAAATAAACCCCAGTGGGATGGGGTAATGCCTGTGATCAACGTGAAGTCGCAGTGTATGATGTACCAAACCGTGATGGCGTGGTACCGTAAAAGCATGCACGAAGCCTTCTTGGCAGGTACAGGCTTCCTTAGGGGTAGTGTGTTTGCTAAGTGTTGCTCTGAAACATCATTTTCTCTGTGCTGAATGTTTACCAAAGCACGTCACCTCTAGGTGTATGGTGTGGTTTTAAAAGGCAGCACGGCTCGCTGCCCTGAACCAGCCAAAAGGAGCTTCGATGGGATCCGCGCTCACCCAAGGGGCCAAACTAAGACTTCAGGCTCTTCCCATCACAGCCAAGCCCGATCTCCGTCCTGAAGTCAGCTTTTGCTGCTTTTGCTTTTCTGCAAGACCCCAGGTTGGGGGCAGAGCCTGGGCTGCATCATCCTTCAACAAGAACCTTGACAAAAACCCTTTTATCCCCACAAACGCGGATTTGTCGGCGCCGAGCTTGCGAGAAAGCCAAGACTTGGACCCTGCATGCCGGGAGCGACTTCTAAACCAACCCATCCAGCTTACAGTAAGCTTGCTGGCACCTCTTCTATTCCTGTCGCCCTTTTATCTCCATTTGGGAACGCTGCAGGGAAGGGAGGGAGTGTTTGGGGGTTTCGGAGCCCCCCGAGCTGAGCCACGAGGGTCAGTTGGGAGCGGGGCCATGGGACAACGCGCATGGGATGCGGGACCGAAGGGGAGGGAGAGCTGTGCATTCCCCATTTTTGGACGTAATGTTGGAATTTCAGTCACCTTCACGCTGTTTCCATTGCTGGCTGCTTGGATGAGGCGTTCCCCATGCTGGGAACCCCACCATACTGTGCTGGTTTTTTCCACTTTGGCATCAGGGCAGGTTGTGTTCAGTTGGTGACGTCCTCCCAGTGCACATGGACAATGTTTGTGCGTCTTCCAGGTACTGTCCACCTTTAGGCATTTCCTCTACACTTGTCATTGACTCCACAAACCTCACCAGAAGAAAGAAGGAAAAAAAAACAAACACACACATGGAGGAGTGTGACGTATGTCGGTCCATTTTTTAAAAAACAAAGCAAAAAGAACATAAAAATAGGTTTTATATTACTCGGAAATTTGTGCACAAGAAATGTTCTTTACACTAGGATCCTTGAATTAATTGTATTCTGGATTTTTTTTTGTTGTTGTTCTGTAATTATTTACGATTCTTATCTGTGTTCAGACTTGAGCTTAGTTTGTTAATATGTATAATTTAGCATTTATTGCATTCATATGTAAATATGAGCAAGTATTGTAAACTATTTCATTGCTGGGGACTGTGGGTGTTATACATACACACATTTAGGACTGCAGTTTTTGGTATAATTTTTTGTATTGTAAAATAACAGCTAATTTAAAGCAAGAACGAGAAAATGATCGGGAGGTCTGTGCATTTTAAATACAAATGTGAAGTACGTGTATATAAATAAAAGTAAATAATGCAAATCTTTCCTCTGAAATAAAAAGTAGACGATCTGGTTAAAAACTCTTTTCCTTCACTTTCTTCTTTCTTTCCCCCCTTTCTGAAGTCAGGGTGGAAATAGGGGATTTGTAGAGTCGGGGAGGAGGAGGAGGGATGAGTTTCTGCTGTGCTGGGTCTCAGGGTGTTGGTGTCTCCCAGGCAGGCTGTGTCCACCGGCTGCCAGATGTGGGAGCAGGGAGGAGAGGATGGATGCTGTGACCATGTGCTGCCTTGTAACGTGCCCAAACCATCTCCTTTCTCTCCAGGTAGGAAGGAGGATGTCTGTGAGCACAGCCTGATCATAGAATCACAGAGTCATTAAGGCTGGAAAAGCCCTCTCAGATCCCCAGTCCAACCCCAGCCCGTCCCACCATGCCCACTGAGCCATGTCCCCAGGTGCCACATCTCCATGGGTCTGGAGCACCTCCAGGGACGGTGACTCCCCCGCTCCCTGGGCAGCTGTGCCAGTGCCTGACCACTTTTTCCAAGAAGAAATTCTTCCTAATATCCAGCCTGACCCCTGGCACAACGTGAGGCCATCCCTTCTCGTCCCATCGCTGCTACCCAGGAGCAGAGGCCGACCCCCCCCTCACCACAGCCTCTTGCCAGGAGTTGTAGGGAGTGATGAGGTCTCCCCTGAGCCTCCACTTCTCCACGCTGACCCAGCCCAGCTCCCTCAGCTGCTCCCCATAACGCGGTTCCAGACCCTTCACATCTCCATTGCCCTTCTTTCGTGTCCTTGTAGTGAGGGTCTCTCAGCCCTGAAGGATGGTGGAAAGAGAGAGCATCCTGAAGGCATCTCAGTGTCTTCATTGTTCAGAGAACAGGGCTCATCCTCCATGCAGCTCACCTGGACCATGGGATGGTCGGGGCTGAGAAGGGCTCGTTTGCTCCCAGCTCCTAGTGCTGGGGTTATCAGCCCCTGCTGCAGTGCTGCAGCTGCTCCTTATCTCACCACGTTTGGTGGCTGCATTGCTCTCCTGAACCTCAGGGCTTTGGATTTAAGCAAGCCCAATAGAAATGTGACATCTGAGCTCCAGCCCTTCTTTATTTGTTTTCCCAATAAACCACTCCTTCCTTTGAAATAGGAGAGAGAAAAGCCAACATCTCTCCAATTCCCACCCCATGGAAGCTCATGTGGTCCCAGCAACCAAAGTGGGATCGCGCGTCTTCACAGTCCCTCCTTCCCCATTGGCTTTTATTGGCTCTTCAGCTTTGAAATCAAGCAGAGCTGAGACAAAGCAGAGCTGAGCCCAGTGTTTACGAGCCGTGAAGGTTTTGTTCAGCTCCATCCCCCAGGACCACAGTGCTCCTTCATCCCACGGCGTTAAGCTCAGATGCTGGAGCCCAGTGCTTGGCGGGTGAGCTGAGCTCGCTGCATGCTGTGCCCAGGCCTGAAATGAAGTGGGCAGGGGGTAGAGGCTTTACAGCTCATTTCAGCACGTTTTGGCCAGCAGGATGAAGGGTGGAGGTACGGGGCAATGCTCTGATTTTTCTGCTCGTCTTGTAGCAAAGAAAAGAGATTTGCAGGTGGGGAATGGGAGGGAATGAGATGCTCCCAGGCTCTGCATACATCCAGGGATGACATTCTTCATTGTCATGTGTGTTAATGAGCATCAGCAAGGCATGTGCCATGCAGCCTTTTGTTTCCATAGCTCTTTAATATCAATAATTTACTCAATATTAAGTCTTTTTCAAAACCAATTTAACAGCAAGCCTGGGTGGGGGATGGGTGTTACCTCTCCTTCCCCAAGCAAACAATGGGATTTGGGCAGCTCTTGGGTGAGTTATGCATTGGTGGTTGGTACTAAAACCATCTTTTGGTATGGTGGAAGCACAAATATCTGATTTTTTCCCATTAATGGGAAAAGGGAAGGAAAGAGAGATGTACAGAGCACCGCAGCTAACGCAGTTCACCACTTTGGCCAAACCGATTTGTGGAGGGTTTTGTGTTTCTCCTTGTGGATTTTTGTTGTTTTGGTGTTTTTCTGATTTCTGATCTAAGCAAAGCAGGGGATCAAGTGACAAAAATGATAACTGAGAGATGCGTTCTGAGGCATAAAATAGATGGGGGAGATCTTTTAGTGAGATGGCAATGGGATCTGCTGCTGGGTTTATGGGGTGGAGGTGGTGCTCTGAGACCCATGTGTCAGCATTGGTGTAGAGCTGGGGGGGGTTCCCAGTGTTCCCCATTGCAGGGAGCAGCAGCACCTCCCCATGCCGTGTCTGCAGCACAGTCAGCCCCGATCCATCGCTCACACAATGCTGTGGAGCCAGCAGATGCCTCAGGGCCTTGAGGTGTTCATGGTCGCCAGCCCTCACCCTATGCCCAGCACTGAGCTTAGGTGCTGGATGCCCTCGGGGCACTGATTTCCCCCCAGTGCCTCCAGAGACTCAGCAATAAGCTCAGGCCTGGGCATCTGGACGAGGGTTGTTGGAGAGGAGGTGCAATCTGCACCCAGCCAACAGAGCAGGACCCAATGCTCCAGGCCACCTTGGGATGCACGACCTGACCCTTCCATCCCCATCCACTTCCCCTCTGCATTCTTTGGTCCCGTCTCAGAATTCTGGTGCGTCTCCCAGAAGCCCCATCTATGGGGAACTGAGCAAAATAAACGACAAAAATCTGCCAAAAGTGCTCCTGGCCCCACAGCACTGCTCTGACTTTCATCGGGTCTGGTCTCAAGCCTGCAGTCACCACATGTCCCCCACAGCCAGACCGGCAGTATTCCCATTGACACGTTCCCTGGGATGCCTGTGTCTACAAGAAATTGTTTTCACCTCTCTTTAGAAAAAAAAAAAAGAAAAAGAAAAAACACACTTTGAACATTTTTCATGTCAGAGACAATTCTGCCATGCTTCCCTTTGGCTAACATCCGCCGCTTCCGTGCTCAGCACGCAAAGACAGCATTTTAACAACCAAAGCAAGATGCTGCCACCCCTCTCAGCACTTCAGCACTGTGTGCACGGAGAGAGAGAGGATGGGAAATTGTTGTTTCTGCTTTAAACTTCCCCTCGCAGCGCTCAGACACCAGCTGCAGGATTTTGCTTGTGCTGTGTCAGCATTGAGCATCGCTGGTCCCTCCCTGGTGCCATCCATGGGTTTCTTTGGGAGATGCCCCTTTGAGGTCTCCAGATGTTTGGTTTGGGGGTATTATTTTCCTGGAAACTATGGAAAATCGCTTATAGAATGATGAAATGTCTTAGGTTGGAAAGGACCCCAATGATCACCCAGTTGCCCCTTTTTGGAGGGAGTGGGGCTCAGTTTTGTTTGTGGCTGCAGCTGGTGTTCCCCAAAAGCCAGACCTGGAGGTGGGATAGAAACGAGGGTCCAGTAAAGCCCCCTCCATCTCTCAGTGGTGCCGCTGCTCTAAAATCTCTTTTCTGACCAAATTTGAAGTGATTCTTTTGGAGATCCCCAAGGATGTCCCTGCTGAAACCATGGGCTGGGCCCCACCTCTGCTGTCCATCCCCAGCAGGGATGGATGCCCCACACCGGTCCCAATGGGCTTTTGGGTGCTGACCTTGAGCCAAGCAGCAGGGAAAATCCATCCAACCTGCTGTGTTTTCACAGCACATTTCACATTCAGCTGGCTGGAACTTCCCCAGAAAATGTTCTGTGTGTCTGGAGATCCTTGGTGAACCCCTCTGCTGCAGGGGAAGAGAAAACTGGAAGGGGCCTGGCTGCCAGGGAGGGACGATGGGGTGGACATTGGGGCAGGAGCCTGGAAACGTGGTGCAGGAGATGGCATCAGAAAATTGGGGTGGGAAGGAAACGGGGCCCCAAGGCCAGCCCCAGCCTCAGGCTTTGCTCCCTCTGCACCCTCAGCTGCTTCATACATGCAGGAAAACAGACTGAAATTTGGGAGGAAAAAGTGCTGTGTTTCTGGGTTCAACCTTGAACTCACTTTGTGCTTAGGAACTAATGTGCACGTCACTCCTTATTATTACGTAAATTTTATATACATTTGTTTTCTGCGTTTTTTAACACCCAAAATTGGCGAGAAAACACTCAATTTGCCTCTAATCAATTTCCATGCAGTTTCTTTCTTTTTTTTAAGAGCCAGAAATATCTCACAGATGTTGGTGGCACGAACACGCGTCTCTCCAGCCGATGGCAACTGCTGCCCTCCACCTCCCCTCCTCCCCTGCTGGCATCAGCTTTGTGCTGAACCCTCCCCAGGGTGCTCCCAGACCTTGCATGCATCATCCCCATGCAGTCCAGGACTTGTGTAGGTCCCCGTCCCCTTCCTGGTGAGGCTGGTGCCTCTCTTTTGGGCTGTGTCTCAATAGAGATGGATTCTCCTCGCTGGGATGCACCAGGTCAGAGTTTCCCCCAAGAGCATTCCCCCATTTCTTCCAGCTCCCTTATGGTGCAGGACCCAACGAGTTGGGCGGACGAACCAGCACGATGCATGGGATTGGCCAGCCCAGCATTGCAGACAGGAGCAGGGGGGTCAGGAAAATGCATGTGTGCTTTATTCATGGATATGTTTGAATATTGACTCGTACAGAAGAGATACGTACAGGTACACCCCAGCAGCACAGGCAGACACCACGCATCCTCCCCGACGTGCACACCCACTCACACACACCCACACACCCACCAGCATCCCCTGCCACCCACGGGGTTGTTTTTCCAGCACCACTTTCCCCCCAAGTCGTGCTCTTCCTTGGACAACGATGCGATTTTTGTACCTACACGATATCTCACGGACTTTCAGGACGCAAGGAATGGCCAAACCACTGCCAACGGTGCTGAGCAGCCAGAAAAACAGAGTTCAGTGGCTATAGAAAGTTTGGCTGGTCACTTTTTTTTTTCCCATGACTCTTCTTTGTGCTTATGGAAGTCCCCAGGTATGGAGTAATTACTAAAATACGGTCTCCCTTTCTCTTGGCTCACTCAGTCCTTTCCCTTTACAAGCTGTGACTCTGGTGGGTGTTCAAGAGGCTGGAAAATGAAGACCTGGGGTTCTCTTCATAGAGCTCAACAGAGTTGAAAGTTCTTTGGAAAAATCCCTTTTTACAAAGGAAAAGGAACGGTCTGTGCACCCATGTGTCTGTGTGGTGGAGGGTTCCTCACGTTTCCAGCCTTCCCTGAAAAGCCATTCGGTTTTGCAAAGTTTGATTTGTGAATGGGCTGGGAGGGGGCGTGGACATTAAATATTGGTAAAAAAGGTGAAATGGTCAGGAAAATTCATGCAGATTTTCTGATACATCCTCAGACCTGCAATGCCAGCTCTGCAGATGCTTGCCAGACCCCTCAACCATGACCGCAGCGAAGAACCCATTTACAGACACCCACTCTCACTAACTCTGCAGTTTTTGCAGGGATCCCAACAGAACATTTGCCTTTTTTCTTTTTTTTTTTTAACCTCCTCATGCAAAGCCTCTGTGATATGATCCATAGTGGTTTGCTGTTGCCTTTCAGCCTCAGGGCGCTTCTGCCATCCTCCCAAAACTGAGGACTCGAGAAGAGGATCAGGGTGTCAGGGTTTTATCTTTTCTCCCCCATGGCTCAGAGGACACAGGTTTTGGGGAATTACACCCAAAACCTGCGCAGATGGCTCCACGATCTCTCGGGGACCTGGGGGTACTGGTGCCCCAGATAAATGGGAAATGTTCCCAGCAGCTCCATGCATGGCTATGGCACTTTGAAGGGAGCTCAGGGACTTTCCTGCCTGTGCCACTGCCTCCCTGGCTGCAGTTCCAGCACCAGAAGAGCCTCCTGGCAGGGAAGACGTTGCACTCACATTTCATTTCAACACGTCACCTGGCACCCTGCATGCAGGGCTTGGATCTCAGCGTGTGCCAGGATCCCTTGTCCTGGATTAGGACAGCCCCAAGCAGCTCCCCGAAGCAGAACTGCAGCCAGGACACAGCCAGGAGGGTTTCTGCCCATGTCTTACACTTCCACAGATGTTCGTTTGCAAACAAGACTGGTTTTGTACTGGACCAAAGCCCAAGAAAGCCACTGCAGTTTCTCGGCAAAACCTGAAGCATTGAAGCAATGGAAGGTGTTTTGCAGGGAATGGGAACAAAAAGCTCTGGACTCTGCCACTTCAGCTGCTGCTAAGCTTTTCTCTACCTCCAAATGCCAAACAACTAAAGTTGTTCCTTGGAGAAGTATAAACCAAAGAGTAAATGGGTTGCTGTAAAGCTCACTGGAGCTACTGCTGTGCCTCCTGTGGCTCTTAACCTGGGAAAGCATTTTCCTGGGAAACCTTCCTACCTCTCCTTACCACCTTCCCTATTGGCTCGATCAGGGTTCAGCTCCCCTGCAAGCTCTGGGAGACCCCAGCTCACCTCATCGAGGGAAGACTCCTGGGTGCTCGTGCATCACAAGGTCACACCTTTTCCTTCCTGAGCCCTGAGCAACCAGGGAGACATCTGTCCTCACCCTCCATCTGGCTGGGTCACTCCAACAGCCTTTGCTTAAGCCACCTCTTGGCCCAGTAATTATTACTTAGCAGGAGGCAACGATGTCCTTCGTGTGCTGGCCTGGACACAAGCAATTTCCTCCACCAGCTCTTCAAGAAGAACTGTAACCACCCACTCCTTCCAATGATGTGATTGTGTCTTGTGCCACACTCCGGCAGGGTATTTATGTTCCCAGCATGGTCGCTAGAAAACCTGTTGTATCTTATCTCTTCCTTGCAAAACTGATGGCATCCCTCAGCTGAAGTCCCTCTGTTTCTCTGCAAGACCCACAGTTGCACCGAGGGCTGGTGGGAATGGGTTGTGTTGTGCTCACATCGGGTCCTACCTGTGGGCTCACGTTTATCCCACACAGAGAGAGGTTGGCTTGGAGCAGGGTGACCTTGGCCCCTGGATTGTGGGACATCATGAAAAAATACCTCCCCCAAAGACTTCACGGGACCAGTAAGTGGAGATGCTAGGGTTGGGACACGGAGAAATCCGGCCATAAAGCAAACGCAACACACTTGTTTCTTCCTGAACGCCATCACGACATGACACGGTTCCCAGGCAGGAGGGCCCAAGGAGCAGGTGACAGCTTGGAGATGGATGCTGGTTGCACGCTGGCTGTGGTTTCAAGTGGGTGGATGGGCCCTGTGAGCCAATCTGTTGTATGGCCGCTTGCTGGTTTCTTCATTCTGAACCAGGTGGGCTGCCCTTCGGGTCCTGAGCAGCCCTGGAGGTCCTCTGAACTACACATCACTGGACGGGTCCTGCCAAGAGCCCCACAACGTGCGTCAGGGCTTCAGGACACGTCCTAACAGCTCATCCAGCAAAAGTCTTTCTCCTCTTGGCTGGGGCAGGCTGAAGCATTTCCACTGCAGCTCTCAGTTCTGGACTCAGCTCTCTCCTTCAGCTTTACCAAGGGAACTGTCTGTGGCTCCAACCCCGATCCGCAGAGAGCTGGAGAGACAACAACCAAGCTGTGGGGTGAAAGGTGGCCAGGACCAAGAATGAGCTGGTTGTTGGCGATGCTGATTGTATAAAATCAAACAAATTGGCAGACGGATGAGGAGGAGGAAGGGATGCCTACACACTCACCTCTCCTTCCCATCCCCTCCCTCCTCCCACCTCGCCTCCCGAAAAAAGTTACTTGTCTGGTTGTTTGTTTGTTTGTTTTTTAAAGAAACCGACACAAAGAGAGTCACTGCCTGGCGTGTTCCCGCCCCGCTTCACATCACGAAGAGGCTCAGCACAGCGAGAGCAGGGAGAAGCCACAAGTGCAGTGCAGAGGCTGCCTGGCAGCAGGGAGCTGCTGGGCTGGAGGTCTCTGGTGCCAGACGAGTGGAGCCCCGCAGGAGCCGCTCCTCTCCGGCCACCTGCAAGAGGAAGGAGAAGGCATGGGGTGAGTGTCATGGGTTTTTTTCAGCCCATCTGAGGATTTAGGGCTTGGAGACCATGCAGCTTTCCTGTGTGTGTGCAGGTGTGGAGGGAGACAGAGCCAGTCCCAGTGCCCTGGGCTGTAGGCTTGTGGCCAGCTCAGCTCTGTTGGAGATGATGGCTTGGCAGCTGGACTACATGATCTTAGAGGTCTTTTCCAACCTTTATGATTCTGTGATGATGGTGAAAGTTTATTTTTGTAAGACGGGTGCCTCAATGCCCACTCGGGTCAGTGGGGATCCATGCAGCCCATGGAGTCACCTCGAGCCAATGGTTTGCCGTGGTGACATCCCCAGGTGGAGGTGCCCCCAGGTATTGAAGGCATCTCCATGGGACCTGCAGCCATCTCACCAAGCAGCAGCTGGGAACCACATAGGTTACTCCAAGGTACTGTGCATGTGGCTATCTGGACTGGACTGTCAGTGATGAGAGTTTTACAGCTTCTCCATCGCTTGCAGATGATGGCTTGGATAAAATTCTCAGATTGCTCAAAGGTTTGGGGAGCACCAGCCAGAAGCAAGTCCTCCAATTCTCCTGGCTGCAAATGGTTTCCTGGCCTGATGAAGGTATCCCTGTGCTCTGCATTGGCCACCAGTGCCCTGAAGAACACNGGCTGCAAATGGTTTCCTGGCCTGTGCTATGCATGGCCACCAATGCCCTGAAAAGCAGTTAGGGAAGCTGAGGCCACATTTTTGCCCCTCCTGCCCCACTGCAAGACCCGATAAATGCTCAGTGAAAACAGAGTGGTGTGTGATGCTTTGGGTGTTTTCTCAGCAAAAGAAACAGGGAAAAGGCTGTAGAAACCTACGTGTGGGAGCTCCCTGGAGGTATCAGCTAGCCAAGCACAAGGCACATGCTCAGTCCTCAGAGTCTAGTTAACTGACAGCTTATGTTACCTGTACGTTCAGCAAATCAGGGTCACTGTTAATTATTCAGCAGTAAAATAATTCAATATGAAGATTACTCTGGTGGGCGGCAAATCAAGGTCACTGCTTTTTACTTAATAATAAAATATTTAACGCTTATTACTGTCATCATCGGTAAATTAGGCTGCTATTTGTTTTAGAACAATTCCAATTTAATATTACTTTGATACTAAAAATTTGCTGCTGTGTAGATTTTTTCAGATGAGGTTTTCCGATGCGTGGTGGTCCTGGCTCAGTTAAGCCTTAATGTATGAGTTCCAACATCTGAAAATCTTGTCTGAAGCTATGAGAATGACCTCCAATGGGGCAAGGAGATGAACCAGTGGTTCTAGCTCCCTTCCACACTCTTGAAAAGCCCAGGGATGTTCCCAGTGCTCCTAGAGATCCCATCTGTCTCAATAGCACCCATGAAAGGAAAGAGATGATGACCAACAAGGCAGAGGACAGGGTCAGGGGTAGGATAGCACAGCCTTGTGCTTGGTGTTGGGTTAGAAGATGTCATGGCATGAGGAAGAGGATGCATCAGGGACTCTAGAAGGTGGAAGGTTATCTGCAGGTAGTTGAAATGACACAGCTGGAAGAGGGAGCTGAGGTGGGGAGGGCTGGAAGGCGTGGAGAGGCATGGACACAGCCAAGCATCCCCTTGGGCCAGACTGTCCTACCTTGGTAGGCTGGAGGTGATCAAAGATGTTCTCACTGAGGGTTGCCACAGCTCTGTTGGCGTTTCGCTCCTGCTTGTACATCTGTGTGGTGGGGGGGATGGACGGGGCCATGGCTGCATTCAGGTAGGTCCCATTGCCAAAGGCCTGGATGGCATTTTCTTTGGGTGAGAAAGATGGAGAAAAGCACCGTCAGGGCAATGCTCCCAGGGGAAAACATACACATCCTGTCTCCAGCCTTCTTTGGCTGCCTGACCCAGCCACATCTGAGGATTACCAGAGCTCCTTTGCTGGAAGCACAGGGAGCTGGACACCTGCAGACTCTTTGAGGCATTGATACTCACGGAGACAGATGTTGTCGGTGAAGAGGTGCAGAAAGCTCTCGCACTCTTCCTGCCGGTTGCCGCTGGCGTTGCACGTGCACCAGGGAGCTATGCTGGAAGTCGAGTTGTCGATGTAGTTGGGAGTGATGGGGCTGCCTGCCGGGAAGGATGGAGAAGTGTTACCACAAAACTAGGACTTCAAGAGGGGACAATGTTGTCTCTCTTTGCTGCCTTCTTGGCTTCTTCAGTCATGCTCCTGTGTGATGGCAGCATGAGAAAACCCTTCAGGTGCTGGTGCCACAGCTCTGCTTTGCTCCCAGGGGGGAGAAAAGGGAACATTTTCAAGCTTTTAGTACACCCCACCACCAACGAAGCATTTAGTGAATTAAAGTGTGCCATCAGTCAAAGGAATGGGCAGCTCCCGGGAGCTCAGGTTTCCTAGTAACAGGCAAATATTATTTATGAATATGTGCAGAGATTTTCCCACTGCCATCAGAGAAGCCAAACTCAATCTCCAGAGACAACAAAGGAAGGATTAAACCAGAATGAAATCTTGGCCCAAACAGCTGACAATTTATCCCTTCCCTTTGGGATGGACCAAGTCCAACGGCCACTGGTGCTTCTCTTTGGGCTCCGGCTGTGTTTGTGCTAACAGCTGCCAGTTGGGTCTCTGCAGCATCTGGAAACCCTATCTGACACCCTCTGAAGTCGGCAGGATGGCAGGGAACAGTGACTTCCAGTGGCATCACTGGCAGTGGGATCAGGGAACACCCAGCAGAGCAGATGCTCTGGGACAGCCCATCATCCTGAGCTCTGAGTAGAGCCTTGCAGCACCTCATGGTGCATGGTTTGTCTCCTTCTGCTGCAGCCATCCTAAAGTTACCCCATGCTCCTGGCTTAGGTTCCTTCTTCAGACACAGCAGAGGGAAAACCTCCTTGCAATCCCACTTTCTGATGCCCACCTTGCTATCCTCCTAGCTTTTAGCTGGCTGCAGAGCAAGACGTTTCCCACTCAGGGAGTGGGAGAGAGAGCAGCTGGAGGACACGAGACCTTACCTATAATCCCGGTGTATGCCAGCAGGCAGGCAGCATAGCTGTCCCTCCGGCAGCCGCTCGCAGTCTGCAGGGATGGTTGGCAATTAAACTGGAACTCTGCGTAGCGTGACCTAATGGGGCAACAGCACAAAATTGGGCTTAGAGCACAGGTATTTGGGGCAAAACAGACATAACGGCACACTGGTGGTGTCTACTGCGTTAGCATGGAAGGGGATATATTCACAAGGTTGTTTTCTGCTGTAGTTGTTGCTAAGCCTCTTTTTATAAAAAAAAACCACAGGTTTTCTTCTCTCCTGCCTGCTCCAGCAAATCCAGAAGTGGGTTTAATCACTCTGATGTGAAGAGGTGCTGCAAGTCATGTTTTACAAGCTTCCTCTGGGACTGCAAGAAAGGTGAAATCGTAGAAGAAATGTTTGTTTTCTGAAGTGCAAAGCTGATTTTCAAAGGAAGAGCTGTTGTAGACAGCAAAGTAATTCATTCTCTATTGCCGTTACTCCTGGGTACTAATATCCCCTGGAGACCTAAGCCTTCATTTTTGGACTGAATTGCTGAAAGAGAGAATCACTGTGGTCCAGTTTCTCTCTCTTCAAAGATTATGCTTTAAATGTAGCTGGGGACATCTTCAGATAACAAGCAATGCCCAAAGGCTCGGGTATGCTCTGAGCATCACTGGCTGCTGCCACCTCCTCTGCTGCAGGCACCCAATGTCAGGGGAAGATTGGACTCTCTGGGGTCTGTGGAGCAAGAGGTGATGCCACACTGCTCTGACCACCGTTGTGCCTTGGTTTTTGCATGGTTGGGGTGAAAGCATCAAAACTCTCAGTACAAAGTGGCTTTGACACCCAGCCCTGGGCTTGTTGGGGCCCTCCAGGCCACGCGAGGAAATAGGTGAATCACCCAGCCTCGCCAGATTGGTTTTTGCGTGTGGCTCCCCTCCTACCTTGCTTGGATAAACTCTGCAAATCATGCTGCCAAACAGTTATTTGACACCTGTTTCTTTAGGGATGGGTCAGTTGTTGGCACATCCAATGGCATCACAGGGTATCTGAGACATGGGGCCTTCAGGTAGGACACGGGACCTACTGGAGATACAGGTGCATCCAGGCAGGCAGAGGCCAGGTAAGATGTCCTAAGGCACCTCACATAGCATTTGAGCTGCTCAGGGAACTCAGGCAAGCACTAGCACTGCTGACACTTGAAGGTGGAGGTGACAACCTGCAGTGTCTCAGCTGTGAACTGGGTACCTCAGGAATTTGCTTTGCCTGGGAAATCTCAGAAAAACAGAGCGTGCTCCTGCTCCCAGCCTTTTTCTTCCAGACAGACAGCTGGGGCTCAAGGTCAGTGTCAGCACTCCAACTCAATTTTCCCTGCCCACTTCCCTCCTCCTCCCATTTTCTCCTCTTTTTTTTTCCCATGCTTTTTTCCCACTTTTGCCTCACACCAACCTCTCTCTCCTGTGCCATGGCCAGGCAAACTATACTTAGAAAATTTCTGTTGTATTATTTGGGGGAGGGAAGGATCGATTGCAATTTTTGTACTATTCATATTTGCAGAGCCCACACCTCCAAGGTGGGAAATTCAAGGGCTGATAAGAAGCTGCAAGAAGACCTAGCAGCGCAGGCAGGGCTAGCCCTGGGGTATTTTACTCTTGGAAGTGCCATGATTTGTTCCTGGCTCTCCTGGTGGATTCTGCACTGCTGGCTTTGACCGGGTCACACGTCAACCCCTTGCTCCTGCCATGTCTCTGGAGGATGTTTTATATTATATATTCAGAGACCAAGGAACCAGATAATTAACAGCTGTGCTGTTTGCAGGAAACAGTTTTCAGCCTCCTGGGAAGCCCCTTTGAACCTCTTCTCCTCTGCTGGCCCTCTTGTCTTGTTAAGGAGAGGGCAGGACCCATCTATTTTGGATTCCCTGGGTACCAGCAAGAGCTGGTGGGGCTCAAGGGCTTTGCATCTTTCAGAGTCAGCTTCAGCTCTGGGTCTCAGCTTTTTTGTTGTCAGCATATCTGGATGCAGAGGGGTGAGGGCATTGATGTCAGTCTGCTCTTCCAAGAGGATATGTGCTACGTGCAGCTGCCCTTATGAAAAAGCAACTTTTTTTATTGTATTTTAAGGATGATGTGCTGGTGGTGGATGGCAACTGGGTGTTCAGCTCAGAATTCTCAAAGCCCAGAATAATTAGAGGTTTGGACAGTTCTGGGAGATCTGTCCTACATTGGCCTTGATCTCGTGCTCTTCTCCAGGTGCACATAGGACACTGGGCTGGAAGCATTGCTATGTCTGGTGCAGTACAGCTGCTCTTATGGTCCTACACCTCATGGATGGATGGGCTCCACCCCGAGAGCTGTATGTGGATTAACCTTCTGGAATAACAAAGACTTCTAGAGAAATAGAGGGTTGTGGTGGCCCAGAGAGGTGGTGGACCAGGCTCTGAGCAACCTGATCTAGCTGTAGATGTCCCTTCCCTTCAGAGGTCCCTTCCAACTCAAATGATTCTATGATTTTATGAAAAACACCTCAGGAGTATGCATGTGAGTGTGTGCATTAAGACAGGTCTGTGCATGTGTGCATGCATGAGGCTGGAATGGACTCCACACTGCAACCCTGCTTAGCTTGCACCTTCCTGGAGCTGCTTCCATAGTGGGTCTTTCTTTGGGATCAAATCCAAAACTGATAGAAAAGTTCAAAAAAGGCTCCAACACAAGCTTCTCCTGTTTGTTAACACTTAACAGTGTATGAGACAGTGACATGGATCATGGGAAGGAGCCACTCATGCAATGGCCTATGGTTAGTAGCTTGTGGTGAATCAGTCATAGAATCACAGAATATCCCAAGTTGGAATGGACCCACAAGGATCATGCCATTCTCTTGGGGAAATGGTGCGATGGGTGCATCCAGTCAGGATCCTACAGGTGGGTACACCAGCTCTGGGCTGCCACCACTGCACAAACCCCAATCTTGGTTGTGTGCTGGCTCTCCATGCCACCCACCCCACTCCAGGAACACACCTACAGACGTAGTTCTCCCGGCAGGAGTCCAGCGGCGCCAGGCAGTTGGGTTTCTCCTTGGACTCGTAGGAGCAGGCCGGGACGATGGTCTGCCGCCGGCGTTCGGCACAGGCCGTGTCGTCGCAGGGGCAGAAGAGCAGCTCGTGGGTGTACTCGGGGGGCACGCGGTCGAAGAACTTGCGCAGGGCCTTGTGGCACTTGGAGCGGTTGCAGGTGTCGGCCCGGGCCAGGCGCCGGATGCAGAAGGAGACGTACTCCGTCCGCAGCCGCTGGCACATCTCGTCCACGTTGCAGGCCTTGGCGGCATCCAGGCACCGGTTCACCTGGGTCACCTCGTTCTCAGACCCTGCGGGGTGGCATAAGATGGTGATGGAGGTTAGTGTTCACCTCATGAGAGCTTCCTCCCATCCTGTTCCTTGAGGTCACCTTGAGTTCCTCGAGCCACCACTGGCTCCAGGAAGGCAATGAAGTCCACATTTGCTCTCTGTGTTGCAGTACAGCCAAATCCCCTTTCCCTACTCACCCTTCCTGACAGGTGCCATGGCCACGCAACAATCCTTGCAGCTAAAGACCTGCTCCATGTAGCTCCTACATTTAATAAAAGTAAACTTTGCTCTACCTTGGGCATCTCATAATGCTTTGTCATCATGAATTAGCCGCGCTGAGGCCTGGTGAGGCAGCACTCACTATAAAGCACATCTACATATGGCCATGACTGGACCCACCACTGTGATGGGATCTGTTCCAATGGACTTTCTTTTTCCAAAAAGTTGCCCAAGATCAAACACTGAGTCAATGACCAAGCCAGATCTCCTGGTACATGTCTCATCTGCACAAACTCTTGCCCCACAGCTTCTCTTCCCTGTGCAGTGAGGTTCCCCAGGCCTCTGGAGCACAAATCTGGCTTTTGATCCTGGAGCTATTTCAAAGATGGGTGGAGCTCTCTCTTATATAGGGAAAAATGTGACAGAGTCACTGGTAGGAATCAGTTGAGATATTAAGCCTTTGCTGATGGGAGAGATAAGAAGAGAGTCCTCCATGTGCTAGAGAGAAAATGAACTTGAAAACATTCTTTGTCTCTCTGAGTTAAGCCCATTACCTGAAGCACACTAGAAGGACATTTTCCCCAGCAGAGAAGATTTTTTGCGGAGGAATAATCCCTAGAACAAAAAATTTCTGATGCAGAGTCAAGCCCTGTCTTTGACCAGGAGTTAAAACCAGCCAGTCACCAGTGACAAGGGCTGAAGCACTGACAGTCACTCTGAGCACTTCAAAACTGGCTGTCCTCCTTCATTTTCACAGCCGTTATCAGATGCTCCTTCCCTGAGCTGTCTACTTTCCCCTTAGTTTTGTCTCCGCTGTTTACAGAGTGCTAGAAGATGAATTTCAAGTCTCACAGTTATTTTACAATGGATGAAGTTTCTCCTCAGTCTATTTTTACCCCATAGGTGCTTCCTTTTAAAACTGCCCAGGGATGAATATTGTTCAGAGCATCAGTTTACACCGGGGAGCTGTCAGCAAATGTATAAGAAACAGGTCCTTGGAAGGGTTTCATTACCCATTCAGCGAATGAATCACAGGGAACTTGCTAGCTGTTCTCCTGTTCCCACGCAACAACGGAGGACGTACTTTTAAAAATCACTACTACAATTAGGGTGGAGGGATATAATTGTGTTTATATATGTTTTAATGGCGGTCGTGTGCTGTGTTTGTAAAGCTGGATTAAAAACATCTGCCACTCTGGCTTGGCGTGGCATTGTGGGAATGTCTTATATTTCAACAAGTTACTGGGAATTTTTTTTTGGTGTATTTGAAAGAGGATCCTTTGGCAACACTGATCCTATGGTTCTATGCACTGAACAGGCACAGGGTGGCAGGTCATGAGATGTGTTATAGACTGTGTTGATGTTACAAATAGGAAAGAAAAGTTTAAAGCAAAAGCCTTCCTGTGCCTAGATGGATGCTGAGTCCTTTGGTACGTATCCCTGCTGCTCCAGGCTCATTGGCTTTGCTGCCCAACCACTTTCAATCTGCTTTAAAAACCTGTCTGTGTGTTAATCATGCATAAAAATCCCTGGATGGATTTTGCCTTGCTCTGAAGAGCCCTGTAGGACTTCTAGAAAAAATGGAAAAACTCTATTGAAGAAGGCCATGACCTGGCAAACAGCCTTGTGCACGCTTCACTTTGCATGCACAAATCAGTCAAGTGGAGTCAATAGGAAGATGTGAGGTCAGGGAGCATCCCCCTTCCCTTTGCTGGTCAGATTGTCAAGGGCCGATGGGTTAATTTGCTCCTGGACATTTTCACCTACAAGTGCCTCGCTGTCGAGGAGAATGCAGACATCCATCAGCTGCAGGGATGTGCTGCTCTTTGCTCTCTTGGGTTCACTCTGGCTGTGCCTCCACCTCAGTGCCAGGTGCACAGCCAGGAAGAGCTGCAACGGGGCTGCTGTTGTGGCACATCTGCCAGAGACACATGGGGAGCACATCGCCTGCTCCAGGTGGGCAGTTTGGTGACAACCAGCACTGTTGGTGAAGCTTCCCCACGGCTGTGGTGCAGGCTGGGTTGCAGCCGTGACGTTGGTGATGGATGGCTTAAAAGCACCCACGCTGACCTTTAACTGCTGAGCAGAAGGTTCATGCCCTCAGGGGGGTTAAAAGGTGTAGGGCAGCTCCAATCATGTTATTAAGGAGATTACACGATGCAGAGCAGAACATGGCTCTGAGCCCATGGGTTGACCTCAGGGCATGGGGTTAAAGGTTGTGATTGGGGTCGAGCCAGTAGGCTGGGTACTGACCTTTTTGCCTTTGGGGTGTTTGACCCCATGATTGATGTGGAAGCACCTTCTAGCTCCTAATGTTAACCAGCTCTCCAATGCCCACCAGGGTTTCTGTACTGCACAGGTCATCCACCTGCTGTGGAGAACTAGCCCGCTCATGATGGCTCATTGCAAGACACTTTCCTACCTTGTCCCTCAGCCCCAGGCTTTCACAATATGGGCATTTAAAAGACAAAGGATAAAAATTGCAAGTGCTTCCACTGAGGACATGTTTTCTACTGAAGTTTTAGCACAAGATTTGTACACAGCTCCTTGAAAAAAATGGTTGCAAGACTTTAGCTATGCAATGCTTTGTAAAGAGACCATGAGAGACCACGAAGGACTGCCTCGTCCTTGTCACTCAACAGCCAGTCCCCCCCGCTTCGAACCAGTCAGTGTAAGAGCATCTTCTCACCCACCCACCTGCAGTAATGGAGGCCAGCCGGACGTAGTCGAAGCCCCTGATGAATGGCTCGTAAGGAGAACTCTCCAGCACGTTCATGCCTGGTGTGGAAAGAGGAGCTGGTGAGAAGGCAGCTGAGACCCTGGGATGCACAGGGTTCAGCAGTCACAGCATAGGTTGCTTGGTGGGCCAAGAGTAACTGTTCTCTAAAGGCCATGAGTCAAGGGGGTCACAGGAACCGATGTGGCCGTGTCCTTAGAGAAAAGAATAGAATGCAGCTGGCTTTGAGAAATATGACTGGAGTAGGTCAGCCCCTCAGAGAACTGTTTGGTTGTAACCTTGAGTTGCTCGAGCCCTGGGCCCCTCTCTGAGATTGCTGCTGAGGACACCAGACTGCAACACAGGCACCAGCTAATGGACAGAGTTCTGCCATCACCTCGCTACATGCATTGTGTTTCCAACACCTTTCTTCCTATTTTTCATCAGTCCCTCCCCAGCAGTCATCATCTGTTTCCAGGACTCAGGTAGGGCTGCACACAGGATTGGATCTGGCAACACACACATTGTCATATTTATTAACACCTCCTCTCTTCTTGCCAACAGCCCTTTCTTACTTGGCACGGAGCTAATGACCCACAGCTCCTGCAGACAATTCCCCTCTTCATTTTTAAGTTGCTGGGAAGCTAATTTTATTCAATCGGCGCTTCCCTTTCATCCGTTCAACGGTCTGCAATGCCCCGTCACCCTGATAGATCCTAGAGAATATTATCGAAGCAAACAGCTCGGTATCATTTTTTTTTTTATTAGACATTTAGATGGATATGGACAGCAGCAGCAGATGTACTGGCTGGGATAAAAGGACTATCAAACCTCTTGCTCTGGGCATATGCTGATCACCAGCTGTGGTCAGGAAGAAATGGCTCCCGGGGTACACAGCCCTGTGCAATTACCACAGGTGCATTACAAGGCAGCTTTACACCTTCATTGAAATATCTTGCATCGTTACTGACTGGAGAGGGGCCCGTTTGTACGTTCCAGCATTGCAGTTTTATGTCCTGGTGATATAGCACCTTATCAGAGAATTGTTATCGGGTTGTCATCATGTTATTGTGTCTCCAAATGGGAAGGTGGCTAAACACAGGCGCGCTCAAGAGGAGCTGAGTAAATAGTGCGCTTTGTAAATTCCCTGAGCACACACTTCCACAATTGATTTTATAAGAGGGCTTCTAGGAAGCTTTTTACAGCCTCCTGGGTACGTATGACTGAGAGACAAAGCTCGACAAGGAGCACGTGGATTGGCTTCCTTTCTCAGTCGATTAAACATGTGTAAGGACTCCGGAACACGTGATTGTTATGAAATGTATTTCCCCCAGGAAATTAAGGTAAGGAAATCAAAGGTTTGAGAGTGTGAATCTGCATTAAGTGAGCTTGATGCTCGCAAAAATGCAGGGCTCAGGACATGACAGCAGAGGAGAAGCAGAGCAGAGCCTTGGCAGTCTCCAATAACTCTTCTACAAGAGGAGGTCCCAAGCTGCTGGACCAACATCCCCCCTAGCCTGGCCACCATCCATCTCCTACTCTGCATCTGGAGATGCACACCTGGCTCCTGCCTGCTCCCAGTTCTCCTGCCATGCTCTCCCTGCTCTTCCAGCAATGGTCCTGGAGCAGTGGGAACCCTCCTGGCACGTGCCCTGCACACCCACCTCTCTCCAGCCCACTTGTTACCCAAGCCCTCCACTCTTCACTCCTCTTGTAAGCATCTTGAGTTTCTCTCCTCTTAAAAAGCAAAATAAATTTCCCCAGAGTTGGATCCAAACAGCTTTCTTAGGGTTGTGGTGGTCCCACAGTAGGGCTGCCCCACCACAGCTGTGTCTTCTCTACCACTAAAGCCATGCCCGCTCCAGAACTGATCTGCACAGCTCCCGTCAAAAAAAAACGATGAAAGAATGAAAGGCCACCAGGGAGCCATGGGAGAGCTATCAGGGACCCAGCAGTGTCTGTTAGCACAGCCAGGAGATGGGAGCTGCTCTGTGAGACAACCAGAGGGAGGAGGAGGCGGAGATGGACTGTGTTCAAAACTTCAGTCCAGGAAGGTCGGCAGGGAAGGGGCTATGACTCAACCCGTTAAGATGAGCAGAGAGGCTGGATTGCTGCTCTTCCTCAGGCTTCAATGCAAACAGCTTCACTTGGCAAGTAATTAGGGGAAAGACTGGATCCTGGGTGGTGCTGGGGCCTCTTATTTCCCCAGTCATCACGTACCGCCATGCTCTACACCCTGCAAGCTGTGCTACTTGAAAGCGTTCCGGGAACTTGATCAAGCAGTTCCCATCCTGGCAAGCCAGTGCTTTATGGTCTCCATCCTCTTTGTTTTGCTTGACCTTTTGGCCTGTGTTATCACCCCTGCACCTTTCCTTCCAGCTTTCAGCCAGCGGTGTTTTATTAATCTATTTTGCAGCCTATGGTTGGAAGGTTCTGTTTTATTCCCCATTTTAATTTTCATGGTGCATAAAATACTCACCAGCCTGACAAGGAAGAGTTACGGCCACGGAGGTGCAATTTTATGACGACTCTTAAAAGACGTCAAAATCCAAACTTACTAAATACTGGCTCTGGGAACACTTTAAATTCCAACTTGATGTCACCAGCCCCAAATCTTCACTAACCCAAAGACACTGGTGCACTTGAGATCCTCCAAGAGAGTGATTTGTTTTAAATTCACGCCATTTTTTCCCTCAATGCACAAACTTTGTACAGTGTTTCTATAAAATATGCAGCTTCAGGTCTTGGCTGGCATACTTCTGTTTACATACAAAACATACCATGCATTTCCCCAGCAAATACCTCAGGCTATACTGGGAACATCATGAATAAAAAGGACAACTTATGAAGAAGAAAGTAGGTGTCTCCAATTTTCAGGATTTCTTTCCTAAAAATGCCATTACTGTGGGGGCCATAGGTCTTGTGATGGCATATGATATGGTATGGATGACCTTCATCTCACTGACCTTTGCTTTGGGGAGCTCTACAGAAAGACCTGGCTTTTAGGAAGACCATAACAAAAAGAGCACTGTGCCCAACTGACCTTCCATCAGCGTGTGGTGGATGCTCCAGTAGACGCTCAAGCAGTGCTTCTCCTTCTTCATGCCTCGCTTGCACTTGCAGCCGTAGAGCTGGCTGGAGAGCAGGGCCGTCACGGTGCTCCGGCACTGGCTCTTGGCATCGGGGCCCAGCTTGTTGGCTCCGTTGCCTGCGATGCATTGCCGGAGGGTCCTGAATTTGGAGCTGCAGATGGGGTCGTTGGTGCAGGACTCGCCTGCCTGAAGGCAGTCCCTGCTTGAGCTGACAGCTTCCGCCATACCTTCTGCAAGAAAAAGAGAGAAGGGCTGTGAGGGTGACGGAGCAACCCCAGGTGGGAAATGAGTTGTGTCTCCCATGAGCTGGGCCAGGCTGGGATATTCACCTTCACGTACAGATGAAAGTCAACCACATCACCACCGATTCTATGAGCAAATACGTTTCTTCTGAAGTTCTCAAGCAGGCAGATCCCTCCCCAGAGGGTCAGCTGGAGGGTTTACACGCCCAGGCTCACCACCCCTACTCAGGAATTGCTCCGTGATAGGGCTGAAATGCACTAGCTGGTGGGGTGTGCTGCAGCACTGACCAGCAGCATCCGAGAAGGGAAAAGACTTGGGTGAAGGGAGCTCAGAGGCATGGCACAACCTGAGGCTCAGCACTGCAACCCAGCCCTCTGCCCCACATTGCTGGGCCACCAGCAGCAGCGAGATGCGTGTGGCCCCCTACACTTCTGGCTGAGGATGCAGAAGGAGAAGCCATCTCCATCCTTGGGATCAGAGTCTTCCTGACTTGAGAGAGTGGCCTGAGACAGGAATTCAGATTATACATGCTTTCCTTTCCCACTTGGAGCACAGAAATCTCTCCAAGCCCTTTGCCCCCTCACCTTTCTATCTCCTCTCTGCCCTCTGATGGAAACAGAAGCCCATTCTTATGAGGCACTCCACTCTCTCCTCCTTGCACATGGTTTCATCTTGCCCACACCTCCCTGAAGCTCTGAATTGCTTTGTGTGGGGTGTTATGACACGGAGTCAGCCCACATGTGTCCCAGGAGTTGGTCTTTGCTCACTGTCACCACCTCCTCAGGACTCCCACCGTTTTGCCTTGGCTTTTTCCAAGCTCCTGCAAATTCCCCTCGGAGTTACTTGTGAAAATACAAAGTGCTCTGTTGCCCATGCTGTGAGGACAGAGAAAAGCACAGGAGGAAGGAAACATTGCTACGTGCACACCAATAAATTAAACATGCCCTGCAAGGCTTGGTGATGCTGTGTCCCCATGGAGCAGGCCATTGCTATGCTATTAAATGCTCTTCCTCTCTCCAGCAGAATGGCCACGTCCAGACTGACTCCTGGGGATGGGACACAGCCTCATGGATGCATCACTGCAATGGCACACCAGAAGCTCAGCCATGCTCAGAGGGGCATGATGGAGAGAAAACAGGAGACAAGGAGAACTGCACGCCTTCCAGTTGGCGTGGTGCTCTGGAGCACGTTGATATCGGTCAAGCACGGCTGCACCGCGACTTGGGGGAGCGGTGAAGATGGAAACCTGGTTTATGGGAGGGGAGTTTCAGTCTCCATGACTGTAATGTGATTTCAGATTTTGCTGTACTATAAAAACAGAAACTGCTGCCATGACCTTGAAGGAGGACTTCTCGAATGATTCCCATAGGAGCTCCTTGTCCCCAACATTTTGTGTGTTCCTCTGGATGGGAACACATCACAGCTTCACAGGGTGGCTAAGGTGGGGGGAACTTCTCATTTTTGAACACCTCCAGGGTAAGAACCAACTCAGACAAAATCACAAACATCTCTCCAGGGAAAAATGTGGGTCCTACATTTCCATCTCCAGGGTTTGATGAGATCTCCCCTCTCCAAGAGTCTCTTGATTTCTCCAGAGTTCCTTTATCCTTCCTCCACCTGCTGCCTCCCAGGCCCCAAATTTCTGCACCATCCCTGCCTCCCTGCCCTCCCATTGCATCCATCCCACCCATTCCTCCTCCCTCGGCAGTAGCAGGGTGTTTGCTTCGAGGACACGCTTCTGTTGCTGTTTCTGATCAGAGTAGAAGGCAGCAGCTGGAGTTCAGATATTTCAATTACGTTTATTACAAACTTTGGGTGAACCCACCAGGAGGTTTCTCCTGAAATATCCCAATGGCACCTCAAATGTAAAACCTTTCATCAAACTCCAGACTATTTCAAAGTGCCTCGTGGCCAACATCAGGCTTTCGGTTATCTCAAATCGCACAACACCTCAAATTTGAGTTCCCTGATTTATTCATAGACCTGGTTTATTTAGCACTCAAGGCTTGTTTGGATCTGCCAAATGCGGAGAGAGAAATTACTTCCAACACATAGGAAACTCTGCCGTGGGCTGTCATATCTTGGAGAACTCGGAACACAAGGAACCAGTTTCCTTGAAATATCATTTGGTCTGCAGTTTTGTGACATCTATAAAGTGAGCTGGAGCTATAGTCTCTGCTTTCAGACACCGCTGAATTTTCCGTGTGCAACCTTTCTGAATCTAGAGGGAAAAAAGTGCTTGACTTCTTTTGCCCCGTCTCTCTCCTAAGGATCTCCTCTGGCCTACAATAAAACGTGGCAGATTTTATTCTAGGAGAGATGACTTTGTCAGCCTCACGTCAGCTGCTAGAAAAGTAAGTTAGAATAGAAATTACAGCCCTCCTTCCTCATCTCTGCTGCATGAGTGGCAGAGGATGCTCCCCAGGACGGTTATAAACGCAGCCAGCCCGTAAAAGCTGTAAAACTCTTTGGAATCCCACTTTAAATAAATCAAGCAGATTGACCGTTTGAGAAATTTGCCTGCAAAAATTTTAAGTAAATATATCCTCAAGCTGAAGCTTGCTTCACAGAACAAAGGCCGGGGCATAAAACACCCTCGTGCAGACTTTATGGCCGAGGTGCTTGAAGCAACTTTAACTGGAGCGTCACGAATGACCCGCTCCGTAATCACGTCACTTAAAACCAACTCGTTCGGGGGCTTTTATTGTCAGCGATGTCTTTGCAACTGAGACAACATAACACTGCGTTTTCCTCCTCGCAGTACCCTTGTGAGAGTAATTTTATGCAACATTAAGAGAGCTCCTCTCAGGGAAAAAAAAAAACCTCTGAGACTTATGAAATAGACGGTGCTTCCCAACAGGCAGGGACACAGCAACATCAGCTCTGCTTTCCCATAGACAGAGCAGCCTTTCCGGTGTCACCTTCAACAACAGCACTTTATGGATGCTCCACCATGGGATTTTTCTCCACATCTGCCCCAGACCCCTCACAGCTCGATGGGGATGAGGATATGTGCTGGGCTGTGTGTGGCTTGGGCGGTTTGTGCCTCTGCTTTTCTAATAGCACAACTTGCAGCTCCCTCTGCTCTCCTTAAAAGCCCATTTGTCTGGATTTTTATTCCTCGCTTGCTGCTAATTTCATGCTGTTTATGGTGGGCAGATGGGGTAATGAGTTTATTTTCACATCCTGTGTGTAGCTGTGCTCCACATCTGTTTCTGCTCCTGCTTACCTCGGTGACACTTACAGAAAGGCACTCCTAACATGCAGCAGTAAGAGAAAAATGAGAAAAATTCCCATTGCCTTAACAGACCCTTGGTTCTTCCTAAGCAGGCATCTAAAAGTGCAAATCATCGGACGAGGAGATCTGACTCTCCCCATGGAGAACGTTTCCTTCACCATGAAAATGCAGCTGTGTCTCGGGTACAGAAGTGTGAAGGTGACACCACGTGCCAGCTTGGAAACAGCATCCAAAAGGCTTCGTATGGCAGTGCACCTACACTGAGCCCTGCTACACCAACTTCCTGATCCCTCCTGCAGCAGGACCTGGGTTGTAGATGTTTTAGAATCACAGAATCGTTAAGGCTGGAAGAGACCTCTCAGAAACCCAAGTCCAACCCCAGCCCATCCCACCATGCCCACTGAGCCATGTCCCCAAGTGCCACATCTCCATGATTCCTGAACACCTCCAGGGACGGTGACTCCACCATCCCTGCATTTCTTTCTTTCTGAGAAGAAATTGCTCCTAATATCCAACCTGAACCTCCCTTGGTGCAATTTCAGGCCATCACCTCTCGTCCATTTTTCATGGTGCTGTTCAGCCTGGGGTTTTGGCATATATCCCTGTCCCCTCTGGATTTTGGATATTTTAGGTGTGAACCCATGCACAGCGCTAGGAAGTGATGAACACTGTTATTATTTCCCTGACAAGCTGTTGACTGCAGATCATTTGTTTTGTGGGTTTTTTTTTCTTCTGTCTTTTGCAATATTTGCTGCTCAGAGAACAGCCATCTCTAGTAGAGCAACAGAAGTGGTTTATTGCCCGTTTAGGTTTGTTGGACGTCTTTTACGTAGTTCTTCCTAAGTCAGGGTCTTCTGCTGACCAGACATGTCATGTGCAACATGACATTGTATGTGACAGGCTGTCCCCCTACCAGCCTTGCTCCTCCTGCTGGCTTTAGTCGTGCCAGTTCAGTCTGCCAGCCCACATCATGCCATGTAAACGGCTGGGAGAGAACTCTGGGAGGTGTGCTTCCACCCTGTGTTCAGTGGGGAGAAATAGCCATCGTTGGGCTGTCCTAAAAAGATGGGACAAATTAAATCTGCAGGACAGATGTTGGTGCTTGGTAATAGGCAACTGCCTGATAACCGGCAACTTTCTGCTTACCCAGAGCTGTCTGAAATAGGTTGTCACTCAGTTTACCTGGAGAGAGAAATGATGGGAGAGGAAGTCTGGAAGGAGTCTTCATAATATTTCCCACAAATTCATGAACCAATAATGATGCATGGAAGGGTCCAGGTGACTAATGCCGGCAGACACCCTTTAACCTTGATTAGACTATGATGTTCTCATGCCTTGATTCAAGCACTCAATATCACATAAAGAGTCTCCATATTCAGACTTAATTCCACATTTACTGTTGAAATAGCTGCAGAGTGTGCAGTGGAGTGCCTCCCCGCCAAGCACATGGTTTTTAGTGGCATATACCACTACCTGCATACTTCAGATTTTCTCTAGAAGCTGTGGCTCTCAGACGTCCCTCTCTCCCAAGGTCCCATTTGCAATGGGTTTGGGTCACTCAGGAATGCTTGAGACATGCCAGAGTGGCAATGCCACTTGGATTTGGCTCTCTGCATTGCTCTAACTTGCACTTACTTGGGCTTGTGTCACTGAACAAAAATACCTGGACAAAATCCTGCCTGATCTGGAGATGCTGATGGTCCTTCTCCAGGTCTGTCCAAGAACAGCCCTACCAAGAGATCCCCCCCATGCCTTGTCCAGAGCTCACAGCTGTCATCCAGATTTCACAGTGCCCTGCAAAGCCCTTTGGGATGCTGTTTTGCTGAATTAGCTCAGAGCAGCTCATGCAGGGAAGATGTCAGCATTCATTGCTATCAGCCCTCTGCGGAATTGGAGAGGTTTACAAACATTACACACACACAATGAAATCCCCCAGCACAAGCTGATCTTCTTTTGCTAGCAGTCCTTCCTGGTCAGCGTTGGGCTGGGAGGATTTGCTGAGAACACCTCAGGAATGTGATGTCTGGGATTGTCAGAGCAATGCCAGAAAGTTTGAGCCAGTGACACGCTGCGTGTCTCCAGCAGGCATGAAAAATGTGTTTGACTGACTCTTTGTACCTACATCTCTGACCTTTCTCCCCTTACGCTGAGGTTATAAGCAATCTTTTGTCCATCTTTGCTAGGTGCCTTCAAGCAGGACTCTACACGCACTTGGGAAATAAAAATAAATACAATAACATTCACTAAGTGGTTCCTTCTCCTTTAATAGCTGATCCATGTAGAGGATAGTTCACTCACTGCACAGAATCAGAACAAAAAGAAACCACATTCCTTTACTCTCCCTTCCTGCTGATCAAAGAATACATGTCACCTAGACACCTCCAGAGAAGCTTGAGGCTTTAGGCATCCTGTTAGTTAAGATCTCTGCTGTGGCAGGATATTTACTAAGCAACCCATTGCACTTGCCATTTGGCATGATGGATCTGCACGAGTCCGATGATGGGCACATGTTTTTGGTGGGCTATCCTCTGCCCTGGGGGCACTCAGGCTGCAAAGTGAGAGCGAAATGGGTTAAATGAAAGCAAGAATCACTCAAGGTGAGTTGGGTTTTAGACATCTGCTGAGATGAACTCAACAATCCCACATTTGTCTTTGACAGCCCTTCTCGTCTGTAGCTCTCTCAGCCATTTAGCAGGAGCCAAGCGTCACTCTGACTTTGCTGAAGGGTGAAAGGTGAAGCAATTTATTTGTCCCCCACCAAGTGACTAGAAGTTGGCTGGAAAAAAAAAATAAAATAAAATAACAACAACAAAACCAACAACCATGAGTTGGGATGTTAGTTGCTGGATTGTGTCTGCAGACTTTAAGGTTGGAAGAAAGCCCTGAGCCCTCTGGATGTCTGTAGTCTGGTGAAGTCACATCACGCCTCCATTACCCTGAAGGAGAAAAAAATTCTTCCTGAAAACTCTCATGATTACTTGGAGTGAAGTCTCCTTGTTATCATTATTCCCCTACACTAGCACATCCTTTCTGACAAGACTGCAGCCTTTGTTTTGTAAAGATGCCTCTGGAAAGCCCCATCCTGCTCCATTGACTCAGCCAGATGAACCAACGACTCAGCTATAAACAATGCTTTTATGAAACGAAAATGCAAATCAAACCATCATGCTCAGTGCATGACCGGGTTGCAAATACTTGTGTACCTGCCCTGAATAAGATTCATCCATCTCACCATATGCTTAAAGGAATTGAGCACCAGGTTGTCTCCTATGCTTCTTTTCCCCTTTCTGACCTGTCATGTGCCTCATCCAGAGATCTCCTTATGAGCTGGGCATGGCTCAGATATATGATTGTTCACCCAAAATATGAACAAGACCTTTCGTTGCATGCCTTCCTGTGACTTCAAGGCTGGTATTTGACCTGTTGAAAGCACATCCCAAAGAAAGCGACTCGAGAAAAGTATCAAGAATCCTTCAGGCAGAATTATCTTTATCCTTCCCATTAGTCTGATCCCAGGAAGACATTGTGAGTACCCTGTCTCTAAGAGAGAAATTCATTGTGCATCTCCTTGGAGAGAACATGGCACAACGCGGCAGCAAGACTGGCCATGGCTGCAAAGTTGGAAGCACCTGCATTTGTTGGAAAACTTCTGTCTGATCTCTGTAGAAAGCAGAGAAAAGAGAATTTGAGCATGAAAAGGGAACTTGAGCATGAACACATGCATATGCACGTGCACCTGTGTGTGTGTGGAGGGAGGGTTGTGGGAAATGCAGAGAGTATTGCTCATACCTAGCATTTATTCAGTCAAAAACCGAAGCTGATGGGAACATATATGGACTGTAGAGCTGAGGCTTTAAGTGCATTGCTTTGAAAGTGTATTTATTGCTGGCATTTTAAAGCAACTCTTACTGGCGTATCAAAATACTTCCAATGAAAGCTGCCATTGAAAGAGAAGTCATTAACACTTCAGTTGGCACTGTATTTGGATGAAGTGAGAGTGATGTAAAAAGGAGAGCAATCGTCTGTAATGCTCCATGTGCTGGTGACTTCCATTTGCCCTGTCCAGCACTGTGACATTTTCTCTTCTTCTCTGATGTCCTTCAGAAGAAGAGTGTGTGACAAGTCAGAGCTCTCCAGTGCAATGGTGAAATGGTCCTGATGAGATCTTTTTCAAAGCAAAATCTGGTTACAGCAGCTCCAAAGATAGAACTCCATCCCTCGCTGGAGGGAGGAGGATGTTTTCAAGCGTGTGGCAAAAAGGGGCAGTTTAAGATAGGAAGCAGGAGATTTCAAAAAATCCAGTTACAACTGCACTGTTGATGACTTGCGTTGTGTCGCCATCAAGAAGGCAATGGCCAAGTCCAACGCTGGGGTTGACACATGGAGAGGAAATAAAAAGTCCCTGTCCCAGATATAAGACTAAGATAAGGAAGAAAGGGAGCATTCTGCAAGCACGTGCAGGAGGAACATGGTGAGTTTGGCATAATCCCAAGTAGAGACAACTAAAACAAATGGAGGTCTATATATAGGGGAAACGGAAGAGGTAAAGAATATTTTAATCAAAGTGGTGCTGACAACATTGGCAACATGCTCGTTGTTTACAGTAGTCTCCCCCACTCGAATTACATGCAAAAGTTCATTATCAGTAATTGCCTTGGTGCTAATTTTCCAGTCTTCAGAGGAAGGAAAGTGATATGTGCTTCGACTATTGGTACAAGCATTTCTCTGATGCTTCATACAGCTCTTCTCAAGAGAAAGCAGTGATGTCTGTGCCTCTTACCCACAGGCACTGGGCTGTGAGATCCCCAAAAGGTATTGTAGTATTTGGAGGTCCTCAAAAGTCCAGATCTGCAGCAAGATACACATTTAGAATGTTTCACAGACCTGCATTTCACTAGGAGATTGGATAACGTGCCGCTGATGCGCTCTCATGGTTTTTCCTAGGTTAACCTGAGCATAAAACCCTTACGTCCCCTCCTTTCACAAACAGAAATTCTTCTTGCATTGCAGTTTATGCTCAATTGCCACTAAAACAGCACTCAGCATTCATCAGCTACAGAGCCCATGGAAAGTGAGCTCCCCAGCTTTCACTGGATTTTTGACCACATATTTTTGTACATCTATTGATCTCTCTCTGTGCCTCAGGATCAGATCAGCCTCTCAGCCCAGGCTGGAATAAGCCAGGCAGTTTGATGCTCAGCTCTCTGAGCAAAATTTCAGCTGGTGCCCTAAAGGCTGTCTTCTGCCCAGCAGGGAGAGATACAGATCTCTTCCAGAGCCTGTAAGGGTTTTATACGCACATGTAAGTGTATGTATGTAGTTTTTAAACTCTCTTAGCTCCACTTTGCTTGAAATCATTTGACTAAATGTTTCTGGCACTTGCCGGCTCTTCATAATCTTGCAAATTCCAATCAATATGTATGGACTTCTGTAGGACATAACTGTTTCTGAGAGCCCTGGTCTGCCAAATAAAGGTTTATTTTATTCAACAAGACACTTGAACAGAAGATTCTCCAATGTGGGCAGTGGAGCAGGCTCCCCAGGGAAGTGCTCAAGGCACAAAACCTGCTGAAGTTCATGAAGTATTTGAACAATGCTCTCAGACATAGGTTTTAATTTTCAGATAGGCTGTGTGGAGCCAGGAGGTGGACACAATGGTTATTTGTGGGTCCCTTCCAACTCGGGTTATTCAATGCTTCTATAATAATGCACTCAGAATGCACTGGATAATGCAACAGGCCCACTATATCTGAGCCATCACCATCGTTTTTTCTCTTTGAAGTAGGAATTATTGATGTGTTTTACTCTGAGTCATCTCCTTCATCTCTGTGTTCATTTGTGGCCCTTGAAATACATTTTTTGAGATCTCACAGACTCTATAAAACCCATCAGGCTGTAATATGTTTGGCACTACTAATTTTTGCATCCATACTCTACAGTACCAATTACAGAAAGCTCTGATTTGAATTTATGTTGTTCCCAAGCCTTCTTCCAGTGGCAGTGTCAATAATTTTCTGCAGTTACGAGAACCTGCAGTTACTGAGCCATGTCCCCAGGTGCCACATCTCCATGGTTCTGGAGCACCTCCAGGGATGGGGACTCCACCACTTCCCTGGACAGCTGTGCCAGCGCCTGACCACTCTTTGGAGAAGAAACTTTTCCTAACACCCAGCCTGAATATGTGGAAGGTCTTGTGCAGAAAGTCTTCCTGCATAAGAGCCCAGAAAAAAGAATGTCATCTCATTTCACTCCAGGAACCAAACTGCAAATCTTTCTTATCCACTCAAGCAGCATCTCTGCAGTGGCCTGGTTTGGGCCGGAGTCTGTGTATTCACTTACACTTTTTCCCAAATATCTACATTTCTGATTTTAAATTAGATTTCTCCTGCCATGTTCTATTTTGTGACCCGTTTCAGGGTCAGGAAACATTTCTTTTGTTGTCTTCCTCCTTTGTCACTCTAGAAGAAACATCTTTCAGGACACCACCAATGTGTGTTGCAATGTCCTCATTTCCTTCAAATGACTCTTGCACTTTCCTGTCAAAAGCCTCAAGAGCAAGTTAAAACCCAGAGGGATCTTTGTTCAAACAACATCTCCCATCAAGGGCATTGGAAATGCAGACTCTCAAAGTCGTCTCGGTCAGGGCAATTTGCAAGGACCCAAGAGGGCAGCTAACAGCATAAAAGAAAATACATCTCCAGTCATTGTCTTGAAAACATCTCCCCTGGCAGGCAAAGGAAAATATTTTCTCTGAATATTCTTACTGAGTTCTTTGGGATCTAATCTCAGTCCGAGGGGCTTGTCCTTCTTTCCTACTGCTCCCAGGGGCAGGCACATGGCAGTAGTTTCTATTTTTAAAAACAATACCCAGGGTTTGCAGATAGCCCCAACCCTTTTAATTTCTATCTCATGAACAGAGGAGCGTTTCTGCAGGCTGCAGCACTGAGCGCTTAGGAGCTGAGAGCCCAGATCTCTGTGCCTTGTTCACCAATGCAAATAAGGACATTTCAATATTATTTTATTTTTCCTTTCTTTTATTTTTTTTCCTTTTTTTTTTTTTTTTTCCCAGCCGGGTTGATTCATTCTTTTAATCACTTTACTTACAAGTCATAACCTCAACTATCTCTTGATTGTGACCTAACCCACGCTGCTGGTAAATCTTATTTTTTAGTTTAATAAAGTTTTAACTTCAGCTTGACCCCCTTCACCCCAGCACTCCTTTTTTCTGCTCTGCACTTCTTTGCAGTGTATCACTTCCCTGCTCCTGATACCAACCAACGTTTCAGGTTCTTTAAGGATGTCAACTGAAAAGGGATTTAGAATGGGAAAGAAAAAAAAGAAAAATGAAAACAGTAAAAGAACTTGCCTTCTTTCTTTGTCTCGGCTTATAGTCAGTTCTCATAAAAGAGAAGCTGATGGAGCTGAGGTGAGGATGTCTGTGCTGGTGGTCCAAGCAGGGACAGGGACACATTCATAAACTGGGGACAGGAGCGAGCATGGTGTGATAAGATGGGCAGCAATTCCAAGCAGATAAAGCACTTTGGGGAAAGACCTTCAGAATGACATCCAGGCTGCTTCTTCTCATGTCCCACCATACTCTCTATACAAAAAGAGGTTTTCCCATCAAATACTGCTTTCAAATTGCCCCCATTCCACACAACTGCTTGCACAGAAGTCTGCGTTCCCAGGGACTGCTGCTACCTGCCTGAGAGTCTGCACGTACAAGAAGTGGCAGAAAAGTCTCATTTTCAGCTTTCCAATTTTCATCAAGAATGTGGTTCCAAAGGAGAGGGCAAGGACAAAGAAATGCCCTTTTTGAGGAAGCAGAAGAAGAGACAAGGTGAAGTATAGCCCAACCAGGAGAATAAGGCTGGCCAGGAGGGTGACACAGGACGATTTTATTATTGCAAGGCATTTGGCAGAGGTCCACATGATGTACCCATAAGAACGGCTCCTGTGCAATCATGGCAAAGTGGGTGCTCATGAATACTGTGCTCCAAAAGGACTGGCAATGGCACATTTTCAGACTAGAAGGTCTTCAAGGGTCTGTTCTGAGTCTGGCACTGTTCAATATTCTCATAATGACTCCGATGATGGAATAGAGAATAGATTTATGTAATTTGTGGCTGACAGAAGACAAGAAGAGGGTCACAGGCAACGAGCAGGACAAGACTGGAATTCAAAATTATCTCAATTCGTTGAAGGCAACGTCTGAAATCAGGAGGACGACACTGAACAGAAGCAGGAGCAGCAACGGGCAGTGCAAGCACACGAGGACAGGAGGAAGAAGTCCAGCAGTAGAAGAGACATGGCCATGGGGTGGGAAGTGGTCAAAGGCTGAAAAAGAAAAACCAGAAAGCACAGCTTCTGGGACACAAGTGTGCATTTAGCACTCAGTTACCCGACACTTCTCCACTCCAGTGAGCTGGAGTTCAGGTCCACCTTTTTGACTGGACGACACGTGTTAAGGAAGACGAGATCTCGGAGGAACTTCATGAAATACACAAGTGTTTTTGCAGGCCTGACCTGTGAGGAAGGGCTGAAAGCTTTGGGTTTGTTTAGTTTGGGAAGATGGCTGTGAAGCAACACTCAGATATGTAAACAAGGAGCGGACAGTGATAGATAGATCTCCACCGTTGTGGGATGTAAGACGAGAAGTAATTTTGAGTAAATGTGCGGCAGGGGAGATTTAGTTAGATATTAAGAAAAATGTTATGTGGGAAGTTAAAAAGTGGAACAGATTATGGAGGGTCTGTTAAATCCCCAGCAGAGGAATCATTTACAGAAGCAATTGTCAGAGCTGGCTCCTGCATCCTCCCTTCTCTGCTGGAGCAGAAGGCTCTGTGCATGCTTTTCTGAGGTCCCTCCCTGCTCCCAGTTCCTAGGACCCTGTCCCAGTGTGGTTTATGAAGATTTTGGGGATGGTGTGCCCTTGTAAAGTGAGAACAACTGCCTCAAAACCAAAGACACCATACTGGAGTGAGACCCGAATGAAAGAAGAATGAAGTCCGCGTGAAGCCACAGTTCAACTGACGTTAGTCTGTAGTAACTTCACTGAAGTAATTGAGATGAAGGCCTCTGAAACCAAAGCCAAGAAGCAGAAACCTTGATAAGGCTGGAAAAGGGAAGCAGAATTTCCTCCTCTGAGGATTATTACGTGTGCTCGTGGCTAGAGAATCTCTTGGGAAGTGGGTTTGAAAGCCTTCAAATAGGGGGAAGAGCTGCAACCACCACAGTAACCAGTGAAAGACAAGTGTTGTCAGAGACTGGCTGCAGAGTGAGGCATGCCTTGAGCGTGGCAACGAGGTCCCACAGGAAATTTAGCCCTCTGGGTTATCCTGGAGATGATACAGGGTGAAGCAGGTGCTGACTGGCTCAGCATGAGGCTCTGGTGGAGACCTCAGTGCTGGGCAGGTTGACGAAGCCCCAGAGAACATCCAGGTCCCAGGAGGGGTGGGGGAATGCTTTCCCATCAATGAAATGTTTTCTCTGCTGATGAAGGGCAAGCTCACCCCAGTTGTTCTCTGCACACCCTCCATCTCTGCAGGCCTGATCTTAAAGCAGAGCACGTAGCATCCCCTGGTGCACTCCTGCCAATAGCAAAACAAGAGCAATGCCTTCAAAGACAGAGGGCTCGGAACATGAAGTTCAGCAAGCTCTCCGAGGGAGCTATGATGCCCACTGAATCAAACAATCCTAAAAACATGTCAACATTGCTGGTTCATCAGGGGCCAGGACAATTTTCAGGTCACCATTCACACTGTGGGGAAACAAAGAGAAAATCACGTGTTTTTTTTTTGATCACTGGTGCTTTCTGGATCCGGGAGGAGCAGTGATGTTGTGTTTGACTTAATGCCAGACTAACAACTGTTAGCAACACTGGCCAGTATTAGCACCATGCCTTCAGGAGTTTCAACACACTCTTTTCTATCCTATACATCACCACATGTAACAAAGCACTGAAAATCTTCTTGCCCTGCCCAGCTTGCAAAGCATGAGCGCATCCAAGACAGACCGAGACAACTGTGCAGACCTTGAGCATTCATTGCTAAGAAGTGAATCTCTCCCATTTTTAAAGGGTCATTTATCAGTGAACTCCCTCCTTAATGTGCCTCTTTAAAACACTCAAATGACAGCGTGTTCTGCATCGCACTGTCATGATAGAGAGCCCAGCCATATGTCAAGCAGCAACTGTGACCCCTTTTTCTGTGATTAAGTTCGTTTTTGTTCTACCCACTTTTTTTTTTTTTTGTACAGGATTAACTGGTGAATAAAAAGGCTCCTTTCTATTTTTCTTTGCAAGGGCTGAAGCAGTTTTAATCATATATAATTCAACACTTGCTATGTGATTTGCATTCCCTGCTTTAAGATGAATTTGGCACTAAACAAGCTCTCAATTATACTCCCCCGCCTCTGTTTTCTCTGGAAGTCACAAAATTCATTCAAACAAAAGCTAAACCCCCCTGAAGTTTTATGAAGATGAATGATGATTAAAATCAAGGAACAGAGATCCTTGTCTTGACTTTACAAAACCACGGGGTTCCAAAATATATTCTCCAGTGGCACTTTTCCAGGCAACCTTGGGTTCAAAGACAAAGTTGTGTATGTGTCTGTATCGGTCCAGGTCACTGCACCCATCTATCATCCTTTCTTCTCGTGCCCAGACTACTTTGCTTGGCTTCTGACACTAGAAGCTAAGCATGCAGACTGGAGTTTGCAAGCCCAAAACATAAGTGAGGCTGAATAAGGCAGAAACTGAGCTTAGAGAAGGAAGCCAAGCTGGGAAAACAGAAGTTTCTGTTTGGAGAGGAAGGGATAAAGCAGTGAGAAATGATCAGTGATGAAAGCAGCAATATATACATGCTTATATATATAGATATGTATATATTTAAACGGATTATGTAGGTAGGTAGACACTACATTTTATAGCATCAGTGCAGAGAAGGGTAGTCAACACAGGGGTATTCAAGAGTTAAGTGTTCATAGAGAAAATTAAAGTAACTTCTTGCAGTGGAGACGCTTCTATGCCTACATTACCAACTGAGAGAGACTAAGGAACCTCACTTAGGTGTGATTGCTCCCAACGTCAACGAGGCTGATGAGGACAGAGACAGAAAACACAGAGTGGGAGGTGATGGAGGGAAAAGACAGGTTGTGTTGGAGAAGGAAAAAGACAAGGCCATGAGAGGCTATACTAAAACAAGCAAAACTACACATTAAAAGGACACTGAAGCTGTAAATGCAAGGATTCAGGAGTCGAGACATGCCATGAGTAACACAGAAATGACCTAAAATCCACACTTCTCATCCCAAACCAGCACTGTGGTGTAGTCTATACTGATACAGACACAACATAAATCCAGTTTATGTATTAACACCCCTTTCCACACTGGAGTGTTTCTTACTGCGTGTATCTATATCGCCCAGAACATCAGGAGCTGACTGCAACTTAGCCCCAGAGGTGCTATTTCAATCATCAAACTTGGGTTAAAATCCTACCTTTAGAAGCAATGCAGACCTTGTATTTGTAATATTGTGCAATATTTAGGGTGCTGCACAAAGCAGTAAGAAGCAACATTGCAAGATCTAAGCAGTTTTGGCAAGACTTTTCAAATACATGTCATAAAAAGGAGTGTGAAAGAGATATTTCATCCAGCTAACTGTTGGTAATAAAAAACATAAAAAACAATGTGGAGGCCACAGAACAGGGAAACACAGTGGAAACAACATGTGAGAAAGAAAGAGAGAAGAAAATCTATCCACGTCTCACAGTTGTTCCAGAAACAAGATGGCAGATTGACTTTCCCTACAGATGTTGAGCCAAGGCACTGGGCAGGAGGCAAACAAAGGGCAAGAAGAAAAGGGCAGATAGAGAAACATGGGGCAGTGTGTTAAAAAACACAATAAAAGGCAAATATTTAAGTTGTTATTCATAGGAGGGTTACACAGTGGAAGAAGATGGGAATCGTCTTGCCTTCATGCAGTCATTCCCAGCTGAGCTAGGCATCTCCTGTATCACTAGAGAAGGCAATATAAGGATGCTCAGTGCCATTTGAGATGCTCTAGGGTATCTGAGACATGAATAGGACTGCAGATATGACACAGTCCTAAGGGAAGTCAGCTCACTTCTGGTGTAGCAACAGGAAGCTGAACAGAGCCTGAAGTGGGGCATCCACTCAGCTCTGGGTAGGCACTTAGATGAAGTTAGGGGCATACAACCCTTGGAGATTAATCCTGGTCAAACAGGAGCAGGATGTTTGCTGAAGATGCACTGAAACAAAGTGAGATGGCAGTGAAAATTCAAGTTCCAGGTGTCAAACGTGGCCAAACCCAGGGTGATTAACTCCCTTGTTGAGGGAAGTAGCAAGCTGATTAAAGAGGAGACCTCTGGCTTGGGTCAGGAATTAAATAAGGCATCTGGAACCAGCTAGAAAGAGTCAGAGGTTGCCTAGGGTGGGATGGGCTTTCACAGTGCAACACAGCAGCAAAATGCCAGCAGGGTCATCTCCCATAAAGACTGGGTCCCCTGGAAAGCAACATTTCCAAAACACCACGAGAGGAAACATCGTCCTAAAGTCACGATGTCTTCACCTGAGTTAGACCTGCATTTTTGGCAATTACATTCCTTCCATCCTAGAGATCCCAAGGGGGTGGAAGAAAATTAAATAATAATAAATTATTAAGCAAGGTTTGAACCTTCATGCTGAACTTTCTCCTTATGCCCTCCCTATTTCTGTCCTGGCAATCCGTTTTCAGTCTCAGCTCAAATAAGCAAAGCAGAATTTTGCTGCAAGAAATGATCTTGTAATCCAAGATAACTTGATCTGTGCAAAGGTCCAGTAACTTGCTTGAAGGCTTCTGTTGCTCTGTAAAGCAAGAGTCCACTCAGAAACAAGAGCAGAATCCTAAAATTTAATTACAGGTTTCAAGTTGGCTGCAATACACATGCAATTATTTATATCATGCTTTCAATGATTATTCATGGGTTTCGTCTTGAGGTGGGTGGGGGGAAGGTCACCAGGTTGCAAACAAGCCTGAAATTCAGAATCGCTTCCTGGGGAGAGCTGAGAGGAGATGATGATGATGGATAATAGAAGAGACGAGCATAAGGGAAATTGATTATGAAGGTTTACAGGAACATGTGGACTGTTAAAAACTCTATTGCACATCGGTGAATTTCAGACCCTTAGATCGACAGGACCTTTAAAGGAAAATCACATTTTCTGTCATCTAATAAGGTAGGTAACAGTGTGGTTGGTCTCTTTCCCCTGCTCTCTTTTGACTCCATTTGGCCAGTTTAGAGAAGTTTAGTGTTTAATCCGACGCTAAGCGCCACGAAGTTTGAATAGACCAGAGGCAGCTGAAAAAGCCAGAAGTAATAAAGTTGAGCATTCCTCCTAACAGTCTGTGTAGAGTCCAGCTAATCATAGCTCTCCTTGAATGGCATTTGCTATTTTGATAACCCTTTTTTCCCCGCATCATGGTACATTGAGCTTGCTCTCAACCCTGCGCTGCTCCGCTGAAGGCAATGTAAGTTTGTTCCAGCATCTGGCTGTGAGGACCCCTCTCCTCCATCACGTGGTAAAGAGCAATTCAGAGCTGCTTGGGACCCAGCCAGGGACAATACTACCAGTCAAGTCCAGATCCTCTGCTGCTTTTCACCTTATAGAGTCATATTCCACGCCGTAAACACCACTGCAGTCAGGAGCCAGCATCCCTGGCTGTGTGCAGGGATAAACAATAAGGCAAAGGGCTGCAGCGGCTGCTTTTCATCTTAAAAGTGTTTTTTCAGCTGTGGATGAACTCCAGGTTCCTAATGTCCAAGGAAGATTTGAGCTCCTACAGTATTTCCCTACAGTGCCCCGCTCAATAGCAGCAAGATGCTGATGCAGAAGGTTGGGAACCACCAAAAGAGGTAGCGAGCACAGTGCTGTGGGGAAAGGAAGGTTGCTACCCACACGTCAAACCACAGAAATCATGTCAGGGAGATTACAGCCAGGATGGAACAGGCCTGAGGCTGTGTCCAGGTCAGATCCATCCATGAACAGCAGGGTACAGTCTCAAAGGAGGATCCTGCTGGAAATGCAATGATGGATGAGTTTAGGATATCGGTGTAGGTGCAAGCTCCCATGCTTGTGTGGTCTCGTAATGAGTTGTCGGCAGCTGCTGTGGAGCAAAAGAGACCAGAGAGAGGCAGCAAATCATGATTGGCACAGGGATTGCAGGAGGCTGTTGGTTGTGCAGAGGGTGGATGGGATCATGAAGCAGAACAGAGCAGATATGCATGGCTTAGAAGTGGGTCAGTGTCAGGTTTTTGGAGCAAAAAGCCACCAAGGGGCGGAAGGGGGGAAAGGTCTGAAGCTTGGTGGCTGTCCTGTCAGGATCTGCATTACAGCCAGGCTGTGTGAGCACTGCTGTTCTGCTGCTGTCAGCAAGTAGTTGATTAAATCCCCCAGCGCTGCGTGCATGAGCAAGGCAAGGGCCCTTTGGAACGCAAAAGGTCTGTGTGATTCACAAGTTCAAAGGCCAAGGGGCTGAGCTGACCTCCTCCATAACACAGGCCAGAGGATTGCATCCGCTTACAGTGGTAATGGCCCCTATAATTTCTCTTTGGCTCATGCATCTTTTCCAAAGAAGCACCCACCCCTGTTTGGAAGACCCCAAGAGACAAAGAAATCTGTTATTGTGGGTAGTTTGTTCCAATGGTTAATCACCCTTCTTGCAAAACTGTGCTTCTTTTGGCTCCTTTGGTTGCATCTGGACCAAGTTCTTCCCCCGCTTCTTGTTATTGCTTTCTTTGTGGGGTTTAAGAACAAACAGTAATGCTTTTCAGGTTTTTCACTCTGTTGAAAAACCTTTGGTAAAAAAATCTCTGTACCACACACCTCCCTTCTGCAACAAGTATTTTTCCTCAAAACCTCTGTCCCTGGGTGGTCTTTGTGGAATTACAGATGATTTCCACAGCTCTTTACTCCACTGATTCACTAGTTCAAAATCTGCTCTCTCTGGCACACAGAGGGGGCCTGTCCCCTCTTTATTGGCATCCAACTCAGCTATGCTGGTCTCCTCCAGCACAGAGTTTTTCTTTCTGCGTCCATGCAGGGCTTTAGACCTGCAGTCAACATATTCTGAGCAAACCATCAGGACTGCTTGTTCACCATGGCCTCTAAATCCTTTTCCCTCTGCCAAAATATCCTCATTCTGTGAGAAGGGATTGGTTTTTTCCTCCCATCCTAGAAGCCTGACCTTGCATTCAGCTAAAGAAAAGCTTGTTCCATCTGCCTTGTTTATGTATCTGTGCTGAGGATCTGTGTCTTCGGTTACTCAATACCTCCATGCTACAGATTGTTATCTCGTCAAAGAACAATATCAATATTTTTAATCATGCAATGAAAGACCATATCAGAATGGATATGCACCAGGGGAAAGGAATTAAATTGTACAGGCAGCCTTGGATCTGTCATCGCCCGCCTTGTGACTGCTTCACTTTTGTACCTGAACCTTCTTTCCCACAAGATATTAGTGGGTGTAATGTACCTCTGCTGACCTCCCACTGTCCTCAGGATCTCCAAAATCAGCACTTCTCAGCTTTCCATATTACCTTTGAGTGGGGGAACAGGCGTCTCCAAGCACTGCTGAACTTCCTCCCTCCCCAAATCCTCTCAAGGGCGCACATGGGATCAGTAGCAACCGCCATGTTGAGTGCTTTATGCCTCATGAGAACACATGTAGCCTGCTTGGGAGAATCACAGAACCATAGAATATCCCAATTTGAAAGGGACCTACAGGGATCATTGAGTCCAACCCCTGGCTCCACACAGCACCACCCAAACCCAACCCCAATGGCTGAGAGCGGTGTCCCAATGCTCCCTGAGCTCTGGCAGCGTGGGGCCGTGCCCACTGCCCTGGGCAGCAGTGCGATGCCCACACCTCTGGGGCAGAGCCTTCTCCTCACTCCCACCTGATCCTCCCCTGACAGCTCTAGGTCGTTCCCTCGGGTCCTGTCACTGTCCCCAGAGAACAGAGCTCAGTGCTGCCCCTCTGCTCCCTGTGAGGGGGCTGTGGGCCGCCATGAGGGAGCTGTAAGCCGCCGTGAGGCCTCCCCTCAGCCTCCTCTGCTCTGGACCAAACAAACCAAAGGACCTCAGTTGCTCCTCACATGTCTACCCCTCCAGATGTTCTACCGTCTTTGTAGCCCTCCTTTGGACACTCTATAATAGTTTGATGTCCTTTTTGTGTACTGTGGGGCCCAAAACTGGGTGCACCCAGTGCTCAGGACAAGGCTGCACCAGTGCAGAGCAGGGAGAAGTGATGTGTATGCCTGGTGGGCTGGTGTGGTTTGCATACAATGCAGATGAAGCCTCCTGGTGTAGCTCCTAGCAACAATACTGGAAGACTCTTGTAGGGGAACTGTTAGGTCACAGCTTGAACTAGTGACTGAGTACCTGGTGAAGGGGTGCAGCTGGCCCAGGGAGCACAGGTAAATCGTTTGCACCTGTGCTCCCCACATGACTGGAAGGGATCCAGAGTGGAGCCACTCTGGGCTCATATAAAGGCAACCACTGAAAGGGGAATGTTTTTTTGGAGCTAGGTTGCTTCTTGAAGAGGAGTGCTGTCTGACTGGAGATCCCCCTCAACAATTGGGTGAGTCAGAACTTGGGTGGAATATTTGTTTATGTCTATTGTTAAAAACTTTAATGCTTTGCTTGGGATTGCAAAGAAGCTGTCTGAAGAAATTTCATCCCTTTATTTGTACAACAACTCTCAGCCTTTCCAAGCCTTTTGCGTACTTCCAGTTGGGAGGTAGATTTGGAGATGTTGACTTCTGCGCAGGGAGTGTTGAGAGCCTGAGTTTTCTGCTGGGTAATTGATAGCTGTGGGGCTTTTATTTCTAGAGGTTTTGGAATGAATCTGGAGCATACCAGAGTTAGGTCTGGACACAGGACTATGTCTGTGTATGGCTGATTTACCTGGCCAAGGAGATTTGCTCACATGGTCTGACTGTGCCCAGGAGCAGACCCTGGTGCCATTGGTCTAGTGTTCACTGGGGCATGTAGAACCTCCTATTTTGAAGGAACCAATTCAGGAATGTCTGAATAAATAACACTGAAGCTTTTAAGCTCTTGAGGGAGGTTTTGATCATTTCAACCTGGTTTTAACTGCAGTTAGAGCTGGATCTGCTTCTTTTTATGGTGCTTCTGTGTCCATAGTAGTGACCACAGATATCTCATCTGAAATGACCACTTCACAATTAGCCAATTTCAGTTTTTGTGCAGCTCTTGTGGGTCATTTTTCTGGGAATAGACTCAGAGGCAAGAGATTTGAGGAATCTCTCCAGCCTGTTTAGCTCTCCTGGGCTCACCAAACATTGTCCTTAAGGGTTCTCTATCTCCTGCAAGTCCAGCTAATAGTCGCAGCCCGAGCATTAAACTACATCACCCTTTCAGCAGTGTTGCAGGACGGTGTACAGAGTTAAATGTAACACTGCACGCAAGGTAAACCTTTCCTACTGGCTAAAGGAAACTAAACATCAGTTCCCAGTTACGATGTTTTGGAAGGTACCTGAAAGTCAGTGCTGAGGTAGATCTTGGATTCTGATGCCCTTTCCTTGTAGCTTCTCTTAGGAAGGGAATTTTAATTTCCTCTAAGTGCCCCAAGCTTAGAGTGTCACTGGGAGAACATTTCTTGGATAACACTGTGTGGCTGCAAAGTTCCTTATCTTTAAGGTCACTGAGTTGGATTTAAAGACTGATTCTGCAAGTTAAAGTCTCAGGATTTCAGGCAGATTGCATACTGAGTTGTTTATCAGCTCTGTGTTCTGAACTGGGCTCTATTCTTCTCCATCTACTCCAAAGTCTGTCAAATAGTCCCTCTTTAGATCACTTTTGCAACCTTTTTTGGGGAAATTTTGTGCTATGTTTTTGTTGCATGTGTGTTCCCTACTTGTTGCATTGCCATTGTCTGCCAAGAAATTCCTGACTCCATGAGATGAGGAGCTGGCACATCTGAGCAAGGATGTGGCTGACTCAGACCACTCTACTGAAGCTGTGCTGATTTACATCAGCCCAGGGGGAAGCTGCTACAATTCTCCTCTCCTTTGAGTGAGTAGCCACAGTGGCAACAGCCTGAATGGATGACAAAATAAAACAGCTCATGAATCTAGAACATGCAGCTGGAATTTCCCCAGTGGAGTCACAACGTGAAACATCCAAAACAGGCCCATGAAATATGAATTAATGTAAGGACAAAGTTTTAATCACAGTTACACAACTTTAAAGCAGCAGTAATTTCACAGAGCTCAGTCTGGTGATTCTTGGTTTTTGTAATATTGCAGATGCCTCTCTAATACAAGGAACAGACCTTGGTCTTATTCTGCTGTTGTGAATTCTGCAATGAAGTCAGTGGTGTAGCAAAAATATTAAAGGGGAATAAGAGATTAAAGGGAAGTTTCATAGGCTGAGTGATTTGCTGCTGTGACTGGTCAGCTCTGCTCATCTTCTGGAGACGCAAACACCCTTAATGGGGAGGCTCTGGCCCTACCAGTGGCTGTCAAAGTTATTGCATAGTCTCTGCTCTGAATACTCAGTGATGCTGTCTTTGTTCTGCAAATCAGAAGTAAATAACATGACAATGAAAATCAGGACAGTAGGTTTTCATCTGCCACTTATTTGCAAAGGGCTGTATCTAGCGGAGCAGCACAGAGTGACCTCCTGCTGAGCACTGCAGATGTTTGGCTGCTCTGAGAGTGAACGATGTTCAGCAACAGAAAAATCGTGTGATGAGTGTGTCTGTCACATCCTGGTCTTTGAGGCATGGCCACCAGAATCAACTGAGTCACATGGGCTCACGTACTGTGAGCCAGGCTCTTCCCTGCTGTCACCATCCTAAGGTCATTGGGAAAACAACTTTTTATGCAGACAGGTAGTGATAGGACAAGGGAAACAGTTCTAAACTAAAAGAGGAGAGATTAAGTATTAAGAGGAAATTCTTTAGTCAGAGTGGTGAAGCACTGGAACAGGTTGCCCAGATAAGCTGTTGGTGCCCCATCCCTGGAGATGCTCAAGGCCAGGCTGGATGGGGCCCTGGAGAGCCTGATCTAGTGGGTGGCAACCAACCCCATAGCAGGGGTTGGAGCTGGAACAGGCTTTGAGGTCCCTTCCAACCCAAACCATTCTATGAGGATGTATGATGATTGGGTTGCGTGTGGGATCGTGTATTCTGGTTTGGGTGTAGAGGAAGCAGCAGCTTTGGCTGCAAGCACCCTGTTTGTATCTGGGTGATGATGTAGGCACACCTCATGTTTGTGTTGCATCCTGCTGGAGTCCTAACAATGGGCGTACACACACCAGAAGTGAATTCTCACTAGTTGCTCACATGCATGAGTAACTCCAGCAGCCACCACTCAAAGCATCTATACTCAAGGTAATTTGTATCCTTCCACACTAACTCATATCTCATGAAGAGAAGGAACAAAGTCACAGAGATAAGCATTCCTGGCCTGAATGTTGCCTGAGTCCTATCAGGTTGTGCATCCAAGTTTTCTTTCTACAGAGACCAAAGCACAGCTCAAAGTAGAGATCAGTGCGTACTGAACCTTTGGTGCAGTGTTGGGACATGGCCAAGGTACACCAATGGGAACAGTGAAGAGCTGATTCCTATGATCTTATAATTTACACAAAGCCTGGGATACACATGGTCCTAAAATCGTAAAACACCTCTGAAAATGAGGTGCCCACACAGTGTAAGTGCTTCTGAATTTGGAACTCATTATGTGAAAAACACAGTGGTGCTCAGGTCCAGAATAACAATAGATCAAACAGGAAATCAATGGCACTTTCAGTAAATTGAGGAAAATACTGCATCGATATTGTATGTGCAGGACTGGGTAAAGGGACTTTTTCCTGGCTTCCCATGGAGAGGATAAGAGACCCCCTGTCAGCAGGAGGATGCTCATTGCTTGTGCTGCAGAGACAGCAGTGACTTTGGGGGTTCAGTCCAACATCCCACATTGGATTTTTTAATCATATTCAAATTGGTAGCTGTGGAGTCACCCTACAAAGCAGAATTGGCTAAAAACCTCATTTAGACCAAAAAAGAGGGCTTTTCATCTAATTTTCTAACCAAGCCTTCCCTCTCTCAAATGAAGCAAACTTTCCGTCATTTTGCCTTGGGTAAGGCCTATTTTGAGGGAAAAATACTGTCCCAAACAGCAACTGTTTTAGGAAAAGCTGTCATTGTAAGCAACAAGTTAATCTAGCTGAATATTGACAGCAGCTCTGATAACTGCACTAATTTTTTTAAGCTTGTGTTGGGATAACAGGGTCAAAACAAGATATTTTTTAATTGGAAGTGGAGGTAGACTGGAGATAACAGGACTCATTCGTCTGGGATTTATGGAAAGTTGGAGAGATTGGGATGTAGTGTTTGCAGTACAGCTTTTTGTTCAAATAAGACTGTTTCATTTTCCAGTTTGAGGGAGAAGAATGCAGAAGCAAAATGGGCTTAAAAATGCTTTCACTGAGAGCTGTGTCCCATGCTGCTGTGGGATCAGGTACTTTCATTTGCTCACCCAAAACCCTGGCTTTACATGAAGTGGTGGAGATACACAGGCAAAGAGTTTTGTAGATGGTTTTGCCTTTAAGTTGAAAACCCAAATGTCCCCAAACCAAGATGAGTGTGGACTCTGAACTATGGTCATGTTGAGTCCTGTGATCTGGCTCACTTCTGCTCTGAGTTTCACAGCTGGATTTCCCCTCCCAACATGCTCTACAGATGCAGTTCAGGATCCAAATCAGCTCTTTTTCAGCCAAAAACATTTCCTCTTTTGCCAAAAATCCAGCAGGCCGCTGTGAGTGTCTCTCTCGCTTCTGGTTTTGTCAGTATTTCCCACAGAGGAGAAACAAACTCCAAAGGCTTTGCGACCTGTTCTGCTCAGTTAGAATAAATGCCTGCTCAGTGGGTTTGGTCATAGGGCTGAGGCTGTCCCATGGCCAACATCTGGAGGGCCCCACAGCAAACAATTGCCTTGTTTTTGAAGTGATGCTGCTGAGCCACGAGCTGCCTGGGTGGCCTTTGGATGCAGCCTACAAAAAGCCCTTTTATCAGGCTGACCACACATGGCCAAAAAGCTCTTTGGGTGTAAGGATGGAGTACTGCAAATGCATTGTATAGCACTGTATGCAACCCAGCCCTTGGTGCACCCAGTGCCTTCAGTGTCTGATCACAGGCTCTATGCAGAGCAGCTGCAACACCACTCAGATCTTGGATCTGAGTTGGGAGAATGTCTTTCAATCCTTTCTGCAGCAGGAAAGTTTGGATTTGTGGTCACTGAGATCTGTGTTGGGGGAGTCCTTTCGGTTTTGCAAGGACCAGAGGATGCTGAAAAGCTTACTGGAGTCTGGGTAGTTCTGTGAGCTTGTACCTGGGCTTCCCTGAGTCATGAGTCAAAATTCAGCTGGAGAGATGGGTGCAACCTTGCTCATCCCTGACAGATGTGTGGGTAACCCACACTTAGCACATATCTATGATGTCTCCAGCTCCAGTGCTTCTCTCTGTGTTTGGGAAGTTTTCTTTTTTTTCCCTAATCTTCTGACCTTGCCTCATGTTCAGTCCATCATGTCTTCCCTTTATACATGGTTGCAAAGGATGGACTATCTCCTCAGCTGCTCAAGACTATAATCATATCCACCCGCACTCTTCTCCAATGGAAGGAGCACCATTCCACAGCTATTTCCTCTTAGTCTTTGCTAAGGGATGGGGCCCAATGGTAGCCAGGGATGTCTGAGTATATAAGAAATGTGTATTTCTTACTACAGCCTCGAATATTTGCAGTTATTACCCCATTTTACTGGTGGGTTCTCAGATACATTGCCAGCCACAAGCCTGTACCAGAGGAGGTAACATCTAAAACCCAGGAGCTGTGTTTTTCGGTGGATCTAGTATAAGGAAAATAATCCCGATGCAAGGCAAGCACTGACTTTAGCGTGGTTGATGGTTGGACTTGATGATCTTAGAAGTATTTTTTTTTTTTAACCTCAATGATTCTATGAAAATCCCCACTTTACAGCATCCTGTTTCCCTCTGCTCCTTAACTAACCTGCAGAAATCCAGGTACAGAGAGAACACCTTCCTTAGAGAACTGGGTTCCTGAAAGCGACTTGGTGTTCCTTTCCCCCTCCTGGTCATGTACGCTTAGCAAAGGTGCTTTTAATCTCATTAATGTTGTTTGAAAGAAGCAGTAGTGGATGAATCATCTGATGCAAATGGAAGAGTTTAGGGAATACATGCATTTTCATTAGCCTAACTTCTCCTCCAGCACTATGTATTAGCAAGGAATTAATCCATTAATTCTATTGATTTCTATTAATATTGTGCGTTCCATCAGTGAACGATTCCCCACAGACTCCCAAGCTCTTTCCAACCATCTATAGGAACTGGCTTGTTTAATCAACATCACGCAACTAATCGAGGCAACTCTTTGGGTCAGGAAGCAAAGAAGAAAATTGTTTCTAATTGAGACTACGGGAGGAATGTGGGGAGGCATAATTATTATTGCTGGAACGGGGCCAGGATGCCAGTGACTGCACTCTGCTGATGTTGTTAGAAGTGCTGTGGAAGTTGTCACAAGCACAACTGATGGAGGCAAGAGCAGGTCATCTCACCTGTCTGCCTGTCCCAAAGTCCAGCCAGCACTGCACTGGATAGAGGAGGTACCCTAAAATCCACTGGGATTTTCTCAAACATCTTTGTACTTGTCACAGATGTTCATCCCCACGTAGGACTGGGAAAACTCCCCATATTCCTACAGCTCCAAACATCTTTAAAGGCCCCTCCCAACTCGAAGGATTCTATGATCTCACCAACAGTTTATCACAGTTACACGGAGGGATGGCATCCATCAGAGAAGCACAGAAATGAAGGGATGAGGAGGATGTGAGCAATTGTCAAAGTCAAAGCTGGGCTATAAAGATGGACTTTCATGTTTCTGGCTCAAAGCTGCTGGGATTCCCTCATTGCTCAGGTGGAAGGATGGCTCTGCCTCTCGTGGCCTTTTCCTTGAAGGGGAGGATAAGCAAAGTCTTTGTAAAAACCCAAATGAAAGCAAACATGACAAAGTTCCTGCTTAAACTTAGCTCATTTACCAACATCTTGCTCTGGCAATCTCCTCCCTGGGCAATCAGTGCAGCAAGCTCACCCTCCCGTTGACTCTGCACGCTGAGTCTGTATCCCATGACATTTTTTACAGCATTCTCCCAGCAATATTTTGCCTCAAAATGCTTTTGCAAAAAGCTCTCCTTATTTCCCTCACCATAAGCCCTGCCTCACTTTGAACAGCAAGCTGAATCCTGTCTCTTGCATCCTGGCCTGGTTATTAAACAACGCTGCTGAAGTATTCAGTCGTTTGCTGATATTTTACTCACAATTAGAGCTATGAATGTGCTCCATTAGGCTTCTAATATCCTTGATGCTCAGGCTGACATTTGGGGAGCTGCTTTATTACAGCTGGCACTCTGGGAAATGGGGCTGTGATAGTTAGCATCAGTAATGGTGTTATTGACCCCAATTTTATGAAGGCAGGAAGGTGTCCGAATGTTACACACTCGGGTGTCCGGAGGGTTCTCATTGTCTCACACGAATGTCTGCTTTGGCAGCCCACATCCCTGCCTTTCTGTATTCTTTTTTTCTCACTCCCCTAAAGCTCAGAGAGACTTTTTTGATCAAGTGGTCCTCAAATGTAATAAAAATAAAAAAGCTAATCAAAGTAGCGCGGATTAAGTTTGAGTTTCTCATTAGAAAGCCTGCTAGCATGTTGATAAGCATCAAACACAGCCAGGAATCCTTAGGGTTGTTCCCACCTCTGAAACAAACACGCTGCATGGCTATGGACAAGTTATTTTACCTCCACGTGCCACAAAAATCATGATGTCACCCCTGGAATACAGGAAGCAACACAGAAGGATGAGAATCTCACCACATCAGCCCCTCTCCCTACGTTATAGGGAGAGAAGATCCCTGCCATGAAGGTCTTCAAGACCAAGACAGAAAGCTCTGATCCTAAAAATGGGGGGATTTAAAAGCTGGGATTGACATGGGTGTTCTGAGCCACAGTCCACGCTAGCAAATCACTCATAGAACTATTAAAGTTGGAAAAGTCCTCCAAGGTCATCCCAGCCCATCCCCACCATGCCCACTGAGCCATGTCCCCAAGTGCCACATCTCCATGATTCTGGAGCACCTCCAGGGATGGTGACTCCCCCACTCCCTGGGCAGCTGTGCCAGTGCCTGACCACTTTTTTGGAGAAGAAATCTTTCCTAGCATCTAACCTGACCCTCCCCTGGCTCAGCTTGAGGTTGTCACCTCTCACTGTACTTCTGTTACCTGGGAGCAGAGGCCAATCCCCACCTCACTGCATCCTCCTTCCAGGGAGTTGTAGAGATTGATAAGGTCTCCCCTGATCCCCCTCTTCTCTAGACTGAATAATCCCAATACCCTCAGCCATTCCCCATAAGACTGTGCTACAGACCCCTTGCAGCTTCTTGCAGTAACAGCTCAACCACCCTGAGCACCACTGGTAAAAAGTCCTTCATCCACCACCACCCACAAGGACCAGGGAAACCCTGACATCACCAGCAAGAATGGATTTCTTTCATCAGTTTGGGGCTGGAGTATGAAGCTCAGCATCACCGAGCAGCTCTGAAAGGCAGCACAGCTGTCTCAGCTTCATTTTTACTGATGGAGACGCTGTTGTGCCCAGTGCGCTCCATGCACTTTGGATGCCTTGGGAAGCCCCATCACCAGGAGCTCCACCTCTTCCCAATAAAGAAAAAAGAAGTTTTCAAACCAGGTTTTCATCCAAAACAATCACAGAAGCAATTCTCTTTTTTAACAGCTGGGTCTGCCTCTGATCCATCACTGAGGGAAGTTTCGATGTGCCCCCCCTCACCATCACCTCCCCCCAGAGCATGCACACACCCTCCTGCAACAACAAAGCTCCAGCTGCTGGCTCTGGAAATTAAATCTTATCTCTGCAAACCACTCCAGCCCCGCACACCCAGGACCCCATCTCTCCCTCTCCTCTGACTTCAATAACAACATCGTTCCCACTCGAAAGGAGGAGGACAGAGCCCAGATTAAAAGGAGCTGTTTAGCTGGCAGCAGTATTACCTTCCTTTGCCCTTTGATTTTTGATTTTTTTTGTTGTTGTCGCTCTTGCATTTTTTATTGAGCAGCGGGGCTGAATGGCTGAATAAAATCGAACTTCCCAGCTGAGACCACAGATGCTCAGCTGTGCATACCTTAGGGAAAAACGTGTGCAATTTCCATTTTGGCCAATTATTATGCAGGGGAATCTTTTATCCTGGTGAGAAGGTGGATAGGAGGAAGAAAAGCTTGTGGAGGTGCCGATTATCTTTTAAAGCAGTGCTGGCCATTTGAAAGTGTTGAGCCAGAACTTCAGCGGACGTGAATCAGCAGAGATCCTTCATAAATATGGAGATAAAGAGCTAAACATTCCACTGGGGATCTGGGGCCGCGTTTGGATATGCCTATATTTATTCATATGCCAGTGAAATACTTTTTGGTAGATATATTTCTTTGGGATTTTTTTGTGTTTTTTTTTGTACTTTTCCACTTTTTCCTTTTCTTTTCCCTCATGTACTGGAAATCAACTGGTTTGCTTAGGCTCATATTTCTACGAAATAAATGAATCCCAGGACAGAAAACACTCCTCCCTTCCACCCTCTCCAAGTGTGCGTGGGTCCTGCGCTGCTGCTTTTCACACGCTCCATTTGGTTTAACTTCTTTGTGCTCAGTTGCACTTTCCAGACCATCTCCCTCTCCCTCCTACCCCTCCTCATTCTGTTCTCTCCCAGATGGGCTATTTGAGGCCCAGGGTCTTACTCAGGGATGGGTCACGTCCCTGCACATGCAGTCACTAAGGGAAGCCTTGCTGTCACTCCACGAGGCAGCTTTCCCCTGTTGGAGTGAGGGAACACAGATAGCATCTGGGTCCTGAGAAAACCAGGTATTTGGGGCAGGAACGTCTGCTCTTGATCTTCAGCAAAAGACCTAGGATCATCCTGAACTCTGTAGAAGAAACCAGCAGTAACTTGCCGTGATGCACTAGCTCCCTGCTGGATTTCAAAAGCTTCAGCTGTAAGTTGATAAAGGCTTTTGGGGGAGAAAAATAGGAATATTCCCCACTCCGGGACCAAAAACAGCAACAAGTCCTAAGCAAATAATTCCAGAGAAGCTTATAAAAGTCTCCTTACATCCTCGCCACTCTCAACCATTCAAACACCATTGCAGCCATCCCTGCACACACGTACCAGGAAAAGCCCTCCCTGGGGTTGCCATGAGCTCCTGGGACATCTCTGTGCCCTGAGCACGTCCCCAGAGCCACCCCTGCACCTGCATCCTTGCAGAGAGCTGAGACAGCCCAGCGAGGACCACTCCATGCAGCTGGGCAAGGGCTGAGCAGCTGGGATGGGGTGGGGAGGGGGACAGCATGGGGCTGGTGGATTCAGAGCTGGGTCATTAGCTCTGCCCCAGAGGGACGAGTAAAGAGCTCGCCTTTAGCTTTGATCAGAGCCACTAAGCAGTGTTTTGACTCCAGGCTTATCAAAGAGCTCTTTAAGCCCTATCCCTCCTGCCCCGAGTTATTGACTCGGGGCTCCGTGCTGCGAAAGCTGCCAAGGACTTCAGGTGGCTGTGCTGCTTCTCTCTCCTCATTTAGCAAAGATATCGCATCCCTTCGTACCCCAGCAGAGAGGCTGATATCTCCCCTCTTCCCTCACCTCTCGATTAGCATCAGGGAGCACCCTGGGCATGAACATGCCTAAGGACTAATCCTGAAAGAGGTGCCTTCTTCCCATGTGCTGACAGCCTCCCCCTTTCCTGCGTTTCCCCTCTCCCTTCCTCCCCTCCTCCCTTTCCTCCAAACATCTCCTCCTCCTGCTGGGTTCATCTCTCCATCTGTTCTCTGTCCACTTCTCCTCCCTGCCAGGCTGGGAAGCTGCATGGCTGCAGCACAAGGCTGGGTTGTGCTCGAGCCCAGCCTCATCCCACCAGCAGCGCTGAGCCCCCGGCATCATCACTGGAGCGTGGGTGCGTTGCTAATTGCAATTAATTTCTTGCAAAGTCAGGGCTGTGAAGGAAGTATGAGACTGGAGAGCTGGTGTTTCTGTGCTGCAGTTTGGAGTACACTATTCGAGGTCTCTGACTATTGGGGCAGCCTTTATTCTGTCCACCCTTGGGACTTGCAGTGGGTGTGCACGGAAAGCAATCAGCAAAGCAAAAGTTCTGGGTTGTAGAATCCTGTCCAGGTGGGGGGAAGCTGTACCTCCCCTGGGGCTATCGGTAAATGTCTAGGTACAACCTCTGGGTTAGAAAGGTTGGCTGCTGCTGCTAATGCTGAGCTGGGAGCACAGTGAAGGCTCTTGCTGCTCTGACCTTTGCTCTGACATCCTTAAATCACTCACTGACCCACAAAGCAGCATTTAACCTCCCCTGACCCAGCTTTACGTAGGAGCAGCCTTTCGAAGGTGCAGCTTGCCCAGCAGCCCATGTGCAGCAGTGGCCAACAGAAAGTGCCTGGCGAAGACTGTGCCAATGGGTCTGCACCGTGGTACTGCCCTCTGAAACCCCTCAGCCTGTGGACACCCCAAGCCAGAAGTGCTTCCTACTCTAGAAGCCATTCTCAGTGGATTTATTTTTATCATTTTCCTTGTAACCCATGTAAACACCCACTGTACCCTGCTGTGATCAGTTCCACAGATCATCTGCCTTATATTGGCATCATACCGTCTTGCTCCACTCCAGAAGACCCAGAATGTCCTAAAGCATCTCAAAAGTGATCCTCCAAGTAGCAACAATGAGGATAAGCAACAATTAAAGACACAGGAGGGCAACCATCCCTGTGACTTTACTATTGACAGTGTCTTACACTGAAATTCAAATCAGGGAACTCCCACCTTGGGGATCCTGTTTTGGCAGCAGGGTTTCAGGCAGTGAGTTCTTCTGTCACTGTTATCACAGAGTCATTAAAGATGGAAAAGAGCTCTCAGATCCCCAGGTCCAGCCCCAGCTCACTGTGCCCACTGAGTCATGTCCCCAAGTGCCACATCTCCATGGTTCTTGAGCACCTCCAGGATTTTCAGGTGCAGGTGTATCCTTGCAAACACAACACTGCAAGAACCTCTGCCCCTCTCTCTGTAGGCACTGCAGAGGTATCTGCAATCCAAGGTGTCTTCTGAAATGTCCTTCACCTAAAAGCAAGGCTTGTGGAAGACAGGACTGCAGGACAAATGTCCCCAACCAGGACAAGTGTCATTGCTTGACATGCAATGGTGTAAGCAGGACCATGACCAGAAAGTGTGCTCAGCCTCACTAACACCACTGCTGTTTTCAGATACACAGCACACTGCTCACGTTAAACCCAACATCATCTGATCCTGGGGCCGTCCTTATCAAAAGGTTTTCAGGAGGATAAAAGCTCCCCTGACTTCTTGAATAATATAAATATAATCCTGATGGGCACTTAATAAAACATGCAGAACAAAATATTGTGTAATGGGAACTAAAAGCCTCCTTAAAAGATTTTAAATGAATTAAAAAATACAGAAAGGCTGAAAAAGGAAGCTTGCTTTGTGATGCCAGCTGACTTGTCCCATGCAAACAGGAGGAAAAGGAGGGAAAAAAAGAGTTGGATGATTTAGCTACTTGGCTTTGGTTAGTGGATCTCGTCTGCAAAGTTTTGGAAAGATCAACTTAGAAGGGAAAAAAATCAGGAGATATTTGGATAGCAACAGCCCTGAATTCCTGAGCTGCAGGACAGCTGCAGCCACAAGCACAGCTTTCAGTGTCTGTCTCCAGATCAGACCTTCTAGGGGAAAAGAGTGAAAATGGGAGTGTAAATGGGAGGGAATACCTTGCAAATGTTGCAAAATACATCGTGTTTTAAGCTGGTTGCTTCTGGATTAGAGGCATGGAACAGTCTGCTTCCCACTGCGACATGGAAACCTGGACTCAAATGGAGGAGAAAGCAACCCCAAAAGCGTGACCCCAAACCCAAGCAGCCCCACTGGGAGCTGCCAGCACTCTGGCACAAGGGACATCAACCCCAGACCCTTCTATGGGAGGTCCTCCTGCCTTCCAGGCTGATGTCCTGGGGGCTGCTGGTCCTCAGTCCCTGAAGCAGTGGGACTGGCAGCATCAAAAAGGTTTTCCCTTTTGCTGGATCAGAGGAATGCTCCTCTTCCCTTCCAAACCAATCACGTTTCTCATCTGGGGATGGCTGAGAAAATCTGCATTAAATACACTCTGACAGGCCCCCTGGGCATAACCTTGAAAACAGTGGCTTCTCTCAGCATTTACTTGCTATTAAAGGAGTGTGAAGAGTTCATATTTTTACACCGAGGGATGATGTTTTCCTTGATGCTCAGAAATGGGTGGAAGATGCAAGATCTCTACACTGTCCCCCCACACAGCCCATGCCCGTGTCCTCCCGTTATTTTCTGTGTACCGCCTTGATTCAGGATTCCAGTTGGGTTGCTGAGCTTCAGATCCCTGCTTTCAACTCATTTGTTTCTCTGCCCAACCCGAACCTCCCAGAGCTGCTCCTGCTGCAGCAGGAATAGCTACAACCATCATTATAGCTCAGATTGCACACGCAGCACTTGGGTTTTGCATGGATTGCCTCTGCTAACCGAAGTCCCTATCTTTGCTTACAGGGCAGATAAAAGCCTCCTTTAGCAGTAGTTTGCAGGGAAATGTGCATGGCAGCATTTCTCAAACAGAGTATTTTGGGGCCGTAGGAGGAACATTGCAAATTATTTCAGGCTCAAAGGATAAAATATTTGCACATTAAGGTCTAAACACAAGCAAAGAAAAACCACAAAGCCGGAGGCCTCCCACCTCAGGTCCTGCATTAAAAGATACAGTTCCTATAATCACAGAGCAGTGGCTGAGCCAGGACTGTGCAAGGTTTCCTCTGCTCTTGGGGGCTTTGATGAGGAGCTATGGGTTGTAAAGGAAAACTTACGACCGCGTTAAATTTTACGCTGTAATTTTATGTGGCTATTTTAATTGATTCGGAATAACTCATCTCCACTCTGCTAGTGGCACCTGAAGCACTTCTGAGTGTTAACAACTTAAAAAAAAAAAAAAACTGTTTCCCAAAGAAAAAATCATTTGTTTCCTTTCAGACTGAGAGACAAGAAGGGTGTGATACACGTGGTGTGAGCACTGCTGTTCCACCGTAGGTTTTGGCAATGAGTGGAAGGGAAAAGTTAAAGGCTTTCTGCAACAGCCCTGGTTGAGTTGTGATCCTGTCTTTCTCCCACCTCGGCATCATCATTTACCTCATGCAGCAATTAGCAGCTCTGCAAGACTGGCAGCAACAAAAAGGGGATGAAACACCAGCACAGTATCAGCTCTGGAGAAACCCTTCAGAGACCTTTGCCATCTCCATCCACCAGGATCTGGGAGGTGAGGTGCTGGCACGGGCTGCCCAGAGAGGCTGTGGATGTCCCATCCATGGAGGTGCTCAAGGCCAGGTTGGATGGGGCCCTGAGCAGCCTGAGCTGGTGTCTGACCTCAGGGTTGGCAGCCCTGCTTGTGGCAGAGGGGTTGGAACTGGATGATCTTTGAGGTCCCTTCCAACCCAAGCATTCCATGATTCTGTGATTCTCTGACCTGGTTGCAGGCTGGGAGGATCTTGGTGGGGATCTGCTCCTCCAGTGCAACCAAATGGATGCTGCGATGGTTCAAGCTCTCCATGACTTCCACTTGGCTGTTCATATCCATCCAGTCTGACAATTCCATGCCTTTCTGTTTAAGGCTGGAGTTCTGCTCTCCCATTCACATTGCTCTGCTCCCAATGAGCGCACAAAAACCATTTCATCTGTAAACACATGCTCTGAACCTCTCCCAAGGCACCTCTGCTTTCTGACACCCTGCAGCTTTGAGCAGGGTCACCAGGGCTGGCTCTCCATCCCTCTGGGCACCAGGGACTCGCAGCCTCCGGGATGCAGGCGCGGCTCTGCGAGGGCTGATAACACATCGCCGCGGCCAAATGTGCTTCAGCTGCAAAATATCACTGCAGCACCAAACGTCAAGTTTGGATTGAGCCTTCTGCAGCTTTCATGGCTTTATTAGCAACAGAACAGCGAGTGTGGTTTAATTAGCGTCTCAGATCTCCTTCATTTCTTTTGCCAGATCAGTCTGTAAGTTTTGGAGTACCCAGCCTTCGTTGTGAATAAAACTATCAAAGACTTGAGAGCCTGCATCTTGTATTTTGTATTGCTGAAGACCAAGGCTCAGGGCTTTTAGACAGACACAGCTGCTAAAATATACTTAAAACTGCCTCTCCCTGTGTGTGGGTTGTTGTATTCTTCCCCATTCCCATCTGAAGCAACAATTTGGGTCCTCTCTCAACATCTCTGAGCCAATCCGTGCCTGCAGCTCGCAGCCTTGCTATGGTTCTGACTTGTCTCAAAATGTAGGGGTGTAGGGGTCTTCCTGGTGGCATGCAGCCAAGGGGAGAAGGAGCTTACACAGCAGAGGAGCTGCAGCTGGAGGAGAAAAATCATCCTGGAAAACCTTGGAAGGAATCAGCACAAGGGAGGGCTTTTTGCCTCCCAGGGGAGATGGGAGGACAGTCAATACTTTGTGCTCATGTTCATTCTGCAAACGCTTTCTAGCAGTGATGCACACATCCTATGTGATGATGTTTTAGAGGGAAAAAAAATGGGTAAAATTCCTGGGGAATGGAATGGCATGTACTGAGGTTCAAAGAAACACTCTGATACATTTATAAAAACAAGCAGACAAATCCACAGCTTGTCGTAGCGAAAGGATTTTCTGCTGTTAGGAGGTTTGTTTATTTTTTAAGCTTGATCACCTTTAATAACGACCCTGCAATGCTTCCTTTGCTTCCCTCCTGTGCAATCAAGAAGCAAAAGGGGGAATATAAGAACCTCTTCCTCCCACACACCGAGGGGATGAGCCATGGCTCCACTTTGTCTTTTCAACATGAACCTACAAAAATCAAATGGCCCTAAATTTTTGCCTGTATCACCACGATACAGCGATGAGTTACTCTGAGTGGAAGCTGCAGGCATCTGCCCTGTTATTCAGTGACTGTAAGGAAGAAGAAAAATTGCTGTTATCTTTTGGATAGATATTTTTTTAATCCTCCCCCGAACCTGTTTTCCACTGTCAGATAGAGGAATTCAGACTTCACAATCATGGGACAGAGCTTGACATGAATTAGGAGGCTCTGAGGGATGCGCTGAGTACTTAAGGAAGCCACCTTGAAAAGCTGACGTATTTGCATTCATGTTAAAAGAAAATAATAATAATTTGAGGCTGATGAAAAGTGCTGCTCTGACAGCCCCGGAGAACATCTCTCATTTACCTGCAGAGATGAAGCAGCCTCTGCACCTGCACCTCAATCCCAGAGGCTTTCTGGGTCACCTTCTCACTGCTCTTCCACAAATGTCAAGTTTGAGGTGGCAGAAGAGCCCCTGGGACCCCAATACTGTAATAATATACTACAGCCTGGCCCCAGTTAGCTGTGCTGTGCTGAGATCTGCTTGGGAACCTCTGCTCCTGCAGAGCTTTGGATGCTGCATCTGGGCTGGGAGAAAGGTAGAACTTTAGCCATGCACTGAAGAAGCTCCCACTCCCTGCACCATGTTTTGCCAGGACGTGCTTCTCTGCTGAGAAAGAGCAGGGAGAAATAACTAGGAGAAAAGCAAAGAAGAGAAGTGGGGACTGGGTAATTTCTGGCCAACTATTGTTTCTAATAAAGTTTGACGCTATTAATTAATAGAGATGTGCCTTGGAGAGACGGAGCTGCTGCTGGTGGAAGTCAGCCAGGCAGGAAAAATCTCATTTTCTCTGCAAAGCTGCTGATTAGAGCAGATCTCTGAGGTTGCCTTCAGTGGGCTGTGGGGGGACAGCTAGGAAAGAAAACATTCAGCCTCTCCCTGAACCTTTGCACTGTGGCTGCATCCTTGTAGGGCACGGAGTATTGGTGGGTGTGGAGAGTGCATGGCTGAGTTCACATCCCAAGGGATGTGCAGGAGCAGCCACCATGTGTAGGTAGGACCATGCGTTCATAGTTGCTTTTTCTTGTAATTTTTCCTTCCAGACTCTCAGTTTTTACATGGGAGCAGGAGGAATCTCTCATACAGCTGTCCAATTTTCCTATTATTTTTTTTTTTTTCTAAAAGATGTAACTCCTACAGCTTGGAAATTAGGGACTGTTTTTAGACCAGAGAGAGTGGAAATGCTGCTGTCAGCCCTTGTGACTCCTGCACCAGGGTTTGAGATGCTCAACAGAGGTGGGTGCTGGATAGCACAGGGTTCAGGTGCACAGGAGTAGGAGGTGTTGGGCCAACACTGGGATTCCCTCATTTACCCCTTCCACTTCCAGTACGATTTCAACACTCTTGGAAAGAAACTGTCCCAGCTTTCCACAGATTCTTTTTCTGCCATAGGAGGAAAATAATCGAGACTGCAAGTACTTCCACTAATTGTCTCGCTGTTTTAAAGCTGAAATGCTGCCAAGTCACTGCTTGGAATTGTTCAAACAGCTTTAGCTGCCCTTCTCTTCTGAAGACCGAGCTCCTTCGTGGGACTCCTGCACACCTCAGGAGATGTGGTCTGGTCACACAGCCCAGCCCACCCACAGCCTCGAGCCAGTCATACTGTGATTCCCAAGATGTGCTCTCTGCCCACGGAAAATTCTGAGGTCAGCAAGGATTATTACGTTTTTTAAACCTTAAAGTAAAAATAGTTAGGGCTAGAAAGCAGGTACTTTCTGCCAAAAGGCAAATGACTCTTTAGTGGCTTAAAAAGTCGAAAGACTTATATATGCAAAGGAAAGAAATGAGATGAAATGTTTTCAAGCACTTTGGTTAAACCCAAGAGAAAGACAGCTCACGAACCCCTTCGCTTTCTTCAATTATCAGTGGTCCTACAGTGCTTCCTGGAGCCATTTGACTTTGCCCCCCTGATGTCTCCAGCAGGTAAGGCTACAACAGCCTCCAAAAGAACAAGCTGCAGAGAATCCATGGTTATAGGCTCAATGGAAGCAAACTCACCAAGATCTGAGCAGCCAGCCATACACTAGATATCTGGTTCGACTCACAGATATTCATGAACCTCCCTCTTCTTATGGCACCTCTCACTGCCAGAAAGCTCTGAGAAGGTCAGTGCCCTAATATGGTGTAGGAAACTCGATATTTTGGAAGATGTTGTCCAAGCCCTGATGGCAAGGTGGGCCCCAGCATCATTGCTATGGTTGGACTAGATGCTCTTGGAGGTCTTGATGATTTTCTGATTCTATGATCCAATAATAATCCCATCTAACATGCAAGCGCTGCATTTCCTCTAAATGCTTTGTGATTAGAAACGGAGCACTTTTGTTCAGTTACCCCAAATGGTCTCTCCTCATTGTCCCTCCCAGCCCCAACACTTTGGTGTTCTGCACCAGTACTGTCCTTACTCTTCCATGACTCAATCATTTGCTTTTCCAGAAAGCCCTTTTTCAAGCATTGAACTTATGTTTGTTTGTTTCAGAACTGCACTTGCTCACAATGAACACGGAAACCCAAGTATCTGAAAGTGGCCAATCCCAAAGGTTTTGGGATTGATGAAGTGGCCTTTATCAGAGCTGACCCATGTGAATGGTCTCTGGGTCCTCAGGTTGTCTAGGAGTGAGCACATGGATTGGTGGGTACCTGGCTACATGGGGGCACGTATAGGTAAAGCCAACAGCAGACCAGACAGGAGAAAGGAAGAGAAAATCTCAGTCCTTGTCATTGTTTATGAAGAAGCAGGACATCAAGCATGGACTCACCCAAGCAGAGTTTTGTGCCCCATATATTTGTTGGCTGTTGTTCCAGTTGTGAATTGGCCTCAGAGTGCTCACATTGCACTGAGGAACAGCTGAGAAATGGTCAGCTCCTGGTGAGAAGCAATTTTTTTTAGGAAATCAAGGGGAGTTCCTGGCTTCTGACGGCATCCTGGGTTTTATCTGTGCCAGCAAATGAAACTGGCCAACACCAAATCTTTGGCGTTGGGGTCAAAAGGCACACTGTGGTCATTGACTATTTCACACCTACAGATGTGTGGCCATTTCGTGTCTGTCTGTGCATAACCTTGGAAGTCTGAGCCCTGTGGATGTGGGAGAACATTTCTGAGTGTTGCTACGGTCATGCATTCACATGGATGTGCTCGCTGCGAGGCTGCCGTCCCCACGGGGAACCCGTCTTGTACTGAAGATATTTTTGCTTTTGTGTATAAATTAAAGTGTGACTGCAATAATAGTCAAAAGGGAGCCCAAAAGAGAACAGAGAAGATTGATTATGTGCATATTTTAAGTGCCTTGTGTCTGCGAATGTTTATTTGAAAAATAAGAGCGAAAGAGAAGCACTGACACTAAAAATAAAAATAATATAGGGAAATACATCTCTTTTATTATTAAATTATGGATTAAAATAGGAAACGTGGGGGAATAGAGAAACATATATCTCTTTGTGGAGGCTTTCTGTAACAATCAGCATAAAATAATGTAGCGATACCTGACAGCTTAAATAAAGATAGGAGCCCCAGCTCCTATCTACGCATTTATCTCCTCTGATCCAGACAGGGTAAAGAGGCATAAAAGGCTCAGATAATAGCATCTTCCCTGCACACCGCTCCCAAACGATAGGCAGATTTTATACTCGGTTACTCCACATAATGTCAACATTGTTAGAAAACAAAAGCACCATGAAGAAACATCTTTTTTTTTTTTTTCTTTCCCTTCTCTCTCTTCCACTCTTTTTTTTTTTTTTTCATTTTAGATCGTTTACCTTGTGATTTCTGCACAAAATGCCATGGGGCAGATACGTGCCTCTGTGCCTCGAGATCAGGACATGGGACCACGGGGACGAGCAGTGAGGCTCAGACAGGTGCACACAAATCACATGCACAGGAGAGGAGAAAGCAGCAGCCAATTCACTTAATCCCGTCCCTTCCTCACTCCAAGCTGTCACTACAACTATTGCAGCTGACAGCTATCGACCACTGCATGCCATGTCATTAACCTTTGCCACCCAACACGTCAGATGACGGAGAACGAGGACGCTGTGTGTCACATCTGAGTGGAGCAGCACGTGGGAGGTGCATGGCATGTGCTGAGATGAGGACTGAGGCTGCCTGGATGTCTTCCCACCACCGCGCGTTCCCTGTTGTCACGCTTTGCCCAACATGGAGACCATCATCTTGGGAGGCTTTTCCCTGCCCTGGTGGGTTTGGCAGCATGGCACCAGCCTAGGAAGATCACTCTGTGTTCCCCAGCTCCCTCCATCAACACCAGTTACCTCCAGCATCGTGTGTCCTTGGCATGTCCAAGAGGACACCACGGCAAGAAAACCCATCCTGGGGGAACTCCTGCACAAGAGCAAGGTCCTGGGCTTTATCCAGGAGATGGCACATCATCTTAGCATTCACAGTTATGACACTATGTGATGGCTAAGGTCCACAGGACCATCCTTCTCCTTTGGCATTGCTCAGCTGCTTTTACCTCCTAGGAGCAGACAAAACTCTTAGTTTTCCTTTCCTTGCAGGCTGCATGGACCACCTCTATGGTAACGGATCTTGGGCTCTCACCAGTCTCTCCCAATATTCACCCCAATCCCTGGAATCCATTTCTTTGGCTCAATGAAATCTATGCACCCTACTGCGAGGTGGAAATAAAACCAGCAGCAGTGTGAAAGGAGTTTCACATGCACCTTTTCTGCCATGAACTTCACTAACTTTTCCCCCCGTGGGCAACTCTAGGAGCTCATTCCTTTCCCCCCCATTGATTTCACATCACCGTGTGGGACCTGAACATCTTTGGAAACCTCTGCCAAACCTGGCTCTGGGGTTCTTAAGTTATTTGGGATGGACAAACTGATATGACTACAAGCTTTACTTAGATAACTACAGGCTGAAGAACAGCATAATTAACTTGTTTACCTCTAGTTGGACCAACCTGTTAGTTTTTACTAGCCTGAAGGGTTTTCTCTAGGGACACCTATATTTGGCCAGTTGATTTGTTATGAGAAGGAAGAGTTCTTGGCACTTGCGTGGGTGAGACAGGAAAAAAATCTTGGCAGCAGCTACCTGCATTTTTTAGAAAATGCTTAATTTTGAGTCCCAGCACAACAGAAGGTGACAATAAGAATGATTGTCCAAGCCAGACTTGGAGCCAGTCCATCAGGGAGCTGCATCCAAGCTTCTGCCTTCCCCATTTTCAGGGAGGATGGAGCTAGGTTTGAGGCACTAAGAGCAAGGTGTTTTACTAGAGAAGAGCAGCAGCCAGCTCAGCACCCATGAAGAAGACTCAGGGGCCAGCCAAGACTCTTGGTTGACCCAGACTCGCCCATCATTGAGCCACCATCGTACAACCATGGAGACCTTGGTCAAGCTGCACCATTTTTCCATGGTACCTTCAGTATGAGTGTGGGGCATACGGGGTGCAGGGAGAGGGAGGGTGAAGGAACTTTGCTCAACCTTCTCTTCCAGGTGAGCCAGGTGGAGCTACAGTTTATGATTTTATGATTTATGAAGTGTCTTGGAGGCTATACAGTCCCCTTGTTTAGCTCACAGATGCACCCAGGACATGGAGAACCTACACATAGGTGTACCCTTTGATCTTCATGGCCAAAACCCACGACCCTCCTGAAAACCAGTTCCATCAAGCTTCAAGCTTGGCCCAAACTGAATCCCTTCAATTACTTTTTCCTGTAAAATTGAGAAAGAAAAATAGCCTAGACATTTTGCTCAGCTTAAAACTTTTCCTTCCTCTGCTTCACACTGTTGCTCTCTCCTCCCCTCCCTGTCTTACAGTAGTGTGACTAATCCTCTCCCTTGCCTTGCACTGTTACCTTGAAGGTATTTATAGAGTGTGATCATGTTCTCCCCTCTGTCTTTCTTCCCTTTTCAACTCTGGATACATCAAGCATCCTCAGACTTCTCTCATGTGCCTTATCTTTCACAAGGTTGTGCTAACTGCAACTGCAAGCCAAGGAAAGCTTTGCTGTTGGAGAGGACACTTCAGAGTGGATAGAGCTCTGCAAGAAGCTTCTGATGGACTCTCTGTGTGCATGCACGTCCCCGGCCCCTTGCCAGCACTGCGTGCGTGTGGGTTTGCATGCACCTGCTTGCGTTGGAAATGGGGATTTATCTGTTCCCAATCAAATTAGGCAGCGCTATCGTTTATTTTGTATTATCTCACGTCACTGACAGTGTTCTGCCTTCTGAGCTGGAAATAGCAGGAAGGGAGATGAATGTGTGGGGCTGAAGGAGATTAAGCTTGAAGCGCATTCGCCCAACAGCATCTGCAGGATGGGTCTGAGAGATGGCCGCTGTCTGGGAGGGAAAAGGTGGTCTCCTGCTGTGTCCGAGATAAGTAATTAAACAAACTCAGGGTGCTGGTCCAGAACTGCCTCATCCATGCTATTAAACTCTCTTCCCCTTCAAAATGGAGCAACCACATGCAAACCACCTGCTGCTGCTAACGGTCCTTGGCTCAAACTGGCTCCTGGCCAGTGCCCAGGAGACGGCTGCTTGGCCCTGGCCAAAACCATTTCAACATCTGGCAATTTAATAGGCTTTAAACTCAAAGTCCAGCATTCTCAAAGGCTGCTGGGCACTGTGTGGTTTATCAGTGTCCTCCAGGATGCCCAGCAGAGTCCCCAGCTTCACGTGCTACCAACCAGAGCCATCAGGTCTGTGAAAGAGTTGGGAATTTCCCACTGGATTTCTTTCTTTCTCTTTTAACTGTGGGAAAATGTGTTCCTTGGAGGGGGAAAAGCGGGGTCTGCAAGTGGAAAAACAAAGCACTAAGTAATGTTTTAGTATTACTATTTTTATTTAGTTATTTATTGAGTTGGTTACATTGAAATGGCAGCTCCTTGGCTGCTCACTCCATCACCAGCTGCTCTCTGGAAGAGAGTAAACCTCGGTGGCTTAGGAGGAGTACACCTGAACTTAAGACATCCAACAATCAGGGAGAGGTTTAAAACTGTCACCTTGATTCTCTTTGTAATCCTTACAGTTAACACGGATCTGTGGAGAGGATTAATGGCTTTAAGTTGTGCCGGGGAGGTTCAGGTTGGATATTAGGAAAAAATTCTTCTCTGAAAGAGTGGTCAGGCACTGGCACAGCTGCCCAGGGAGATGATGGAGTCATCATCCCTGGAGGTGTTCAAGAATCGTGGAGATGTGGCACTTGGGGACATGGCTCAGTGGGCATGGTGGGATGGGCTGGGGTTGAGCTTGGGGATCTTCAAGGCCCTTTCCAACCTTAATGATTCTGTGATTCTGTGTCTGGCACAGAGTAGGCAACAAGTGACAAACAGGGTCTGTTTGTCTCCATGCCCAGTGATTCTCCAGAAAGAACTGTAAAAAAAGAAGCTGTTTTTTTTAATAAAAGAAAGTAAAACAGAACAGACACACCTGAGGTGTTATTTTAGTCCTTGCTTTTCTTCCCCTGGAATTACCCTCAATGAGCATTTTATTTTCTGTTCTCTGCCTTTTACTGCAATTTTTACTATTCCTGCTTGGTCAGTGTTGTTTGGAAGCCAAATTGTACCAAAAGTCCAGTATTTTTCTGTTTTCCAGTCTGCTCTTCTATCTAAAACCTTCTGCTTTTAGATTTTGCCTCTCAGGGCTGCTCCCCTGTCTCCGTGGCACATCACTGAATTCAATTCCTCTTTCGACGTGCACATCTCTAAGCCCTAAGTGGGACCACTGATCCCCACACGGGCAGATTTTCAGGGCAGATTAGTCAGCAGCTGCACTTCAGTTCCTCCACAAGTACCAAAATAAGAGCTCAGTAGATTCTGTGCGCAGCAGGTGCTGCTACATGTCACGTTGTTTCCGATACGCCCATGAGTAATTTTGATCCCAGCTTGCAGTTAGCCACTCGCCAGCACAAACATCCCAGGTCAGACACTGCACTGGCACCTGTTTCCGTCTCATGGTAATCTGCCTGCCACAAAAACATCCCTGGTTCACACCGAGATGCAGTGTGTTTGCATCAGTTTCCAAAAGCTGAGAGACACCCAGAAATAGATGTCATAATGCCCAATCCCATGGGACAGCATTAGGAAATTTTTGAGAGTTCACTGAATTTCTTTCTGTTGTTTTTTTTTAGTGGGTTTCTGTTTGTTTTGTTTTGTTTTTGTCCCGGGTTTTTGCTTGTTGTTGTTTTTGTTTTTCCTCTGGCCCTTCCGATTACAATCAATAAATTTTTGGTAATGCAATAGCACATAAGGAACTCAACTAGAGACCCTCATCCCCTTGAGTCAGGTGCTTCATTACCAACAGACTTCCCAGCACACACTAAGAATTGGCCTGACTGGGTCTGCAGGGAGGAAGAGTGAAGCAATATCAGCAGAGGGAGATAAATTTCCCCGCATTACTCCCACGGGGGTGGTAACTCGGAACTGCTCCACGGGGCGCGTATGCCTCCGCACTCCACGCTGACGGATGGGTCCCCAAGCTGTCACTTCACATTCGCTTCCCCACCATGACTCACGTCACCTGTCACAGGCTGGGGAGCCCAATCCTTACGGCTTTCCCAGATCTGGAATTGCTTTCAGACCTTTACAGCCTTACACTTTCCTCCTCTCTGCTGATGGATTCCCTATTGAGGTTCATCTGCAACTTCTTTCCAACCTCGGAACAGCCTTTTCTCCTCTGCTTCCATCTCCAGACCAGAATCAGCTCTGGTCCTTCTGTTCTCTTCCCACGCCTTCTAGTTCGTTAGGAGAGGTCTCACATCTCAAGATTAATGCTTGAGACGATTTATTTGTTTATTTTGACTCAATCTTTTCCCTCAAACAGCCCCAAGGATGGACTGAATCTGAATCTGGAGGTTCCTCGCCCAGGTCTGAGGAGATTTCCATTACAGTTTCCCTTCATTTACCACGAAAATCATCACAAACATGGCACAAACTTGAACCTTGCACAAGAAGCTCTCTGGCAAGAGGGGGAAGAGGGAACCCAACCCCCTTCAAGGAGTTCCTTAGGGCAGCACAATTTATGGCAATAAGATTTGTTAACGCCTAGAAACCCCTACCAGCCTCAAAGCGATCCTATCATCTTCCTCCAGGAGAACCTCCTCTTCTTTCTTCCTTTAGCTGATCAGATGTCATCACTGAATCACAGAATCACAGAATATCCCAAGTTGGAAGGGACCCATATGGATCGAATCCAACTCCTGGCTCCGCACAGGACCACCCAAAAATCAGAGCATATGACCGAGAGCATCGTCCAAACGCTCCCTGAACTCAGGCAAGCACTGCCCTGGGGAGCCTGGTCCAGCATTGTCCTGGTTCAAACCAAAGCTTTATTCCTACATCTCAATTTTCCTCCCTTCTCCACTTCATTCCAGCTCCTTGCGAGGAGAACCACTCCTTCCCATAACCTTGAGGGTAACCGTAGGCTTTAATCACGATGACCCCCAAGCACTTTTTCCCACTTTGGAAGGAAAGCTCAGCTAAGCTGACCCTGCCCGTGCCCTCTCTGCAGAAGATGATGTGGCTGCGACAGGACCAAGGTGTGCAGTTTGTCTAAGCAGCCTCGCTGGGTTGTGTTCTCTTACCAAGAGAAAGAAACAAAACAAGCCAAAGGAAGAAGCAACAACAACAAAAGACCTACCGTGAAATTGCTATAACTCATGTGTCAAACCCAGGGCTTAAATCAAGTAACCCTTGCAAGGAGGAGCGTAATTCTTCACCGTGCAGAGGAAACACTTAGGCAAACTCAGCCTTGTCTGGGGTTTTACACAAACAGGTCAAATGGCTTTGATTTATTCCAAGCCCTGTCTAATAATTCAGCATCCTGGTTTGCTCTCCTCTCCATTAGGAGATGGCAAACACATCGTCCAAACCCGCAGTTGTTACTACAGAAGATTCAGTGTGCATGGATTTACGTCGCCTCATGCCTCGTGACATCTTTTTAAGGTGCCTTCTGCTGTACACACTGAACATCAAAGGAAAACACAGAGCAAGAAAGGAAAAAACAGGCAGTGCTACAGCACTACAGCAGACATCTGCTACCTATTTCCAGATTGCAGGTAACAGAGTCAGCTGTACAATATCTGAGAGAGATTGCTGTGAAGGCTGTCATGGGGAGATGCATTTTCCTTTGCACATACAGAAGTTAAAGCCTCACAAGAAATACCTATAGCCTGTTGTTAAGAACTGTTTATCCAAAGTCACAGAATGAAGTAGCTCTGAGAAACTATGAGCTTCCCTTTGGCTTCCATCCCCTGGCAGGTCTGAGCTCTTTTGGCTGGGAGAAGGGGCTGCAAGTCAAGGGATTGTGCCTACAGCCAGCACCTGGGGAGCTTGGAGCTTCTGGACACTGGGTGCTGGTGGTGCTGGAGCTTCTGGACACTGGGTCCTGGTGATGGTGGTGAGCCATGGGCAGAAAGCTGCAATCACAGTGAATCTGGTGCTTTTGGAGGATCCAGCCATCTATTCTGAGTCCCCAGTGGGATGACAGTATATTTTGGTAATGGGCAGGAGGATAAAAGACCAAAAAAAAGAGCAAAGCATTCAATAAATGCTGCCACAGTAAAAGAAGATGAGTTGAGAAATTCAAAACCCTTTAAAATTGATTTGTCTCTTTCTGTAAAACCCTCACGGACAGGACCACATGAACCCTGTACGAGTGGTGGCCCAGACACCAGATTTGCTCCGAAAAATTCACAGCCGTCATCTGAGTGAAGGCTCTCTTCCCCATGAGGCTGTAGCTGCCCTGTGTTTCCTTTGCTGTGTTTAATCAAGGATGATGGGATTTCCCAGGTGGCTGCTGCAGAGGCATCAGACAGCTTCGTTTGATGCGAAGCTCGAAGCAAAGCCTGATGGCTTTGCAGAGATTGTGTTCAACTCACGCTCTCTGAAAGCACCCTGGAGTTCCTCCGGGACCTGCCCTGAGCATTTGCTGGGCCCAGCTCAGCTCTGAGTCCCCAGAGACCTCAAATCACGCAGCCCTGGACTCCCAAAACCATTCCTCTTGCAGACAAACGCTTTCCGCAGGCACCTCCACTCCTCGTGGGATTTACAGCTATTAGCAGCCAAACTCCTCCAACAGAGAAGAGACCTGGAACACACGTGTGCAGGGCATCCTGCAAAGCAGCCTGCAGCATGTACCTGGATAAGGGGATCAAGCACCGTAAGCTGGAGACGACACCAAGTAGGGGGGAAGGATGAGGGTAGGAAGGCCCTACAGAGGGATCTGGACAGGCTGAGGCCAATGGGATGAGGTTCAACAAGGCCAAGTGCCCAGTCCTGCACTTTGGTCACAACAAACCCATGCAACGCTACAGGCTTGGGGCAGAGCGGCTGGAAGCTGCGTGGAGGAAAAGGATCTGGGATTGTTGAACATGAGCCAGCAGTGTGCCCAGGTGGCCAAGAAGGCCAATGGCATCCTAGATTTTATTAGAAATAATGGTGGAGTCACCGTCCCTGGAGGTGTCAAAGAATCGTGGAGATGTGGCACTTGGGGACATGGCTCAGTGGGCATGGTCGGGATGGGCTGGGGGTGGGCTTGGTGATCTGAGAGGTCTTTTCTAACCTTAATAATTCTATGATTCTGTGAAACACTTACAGATAAAGACCTGCAGCTTGGACAGAAGATTCAACGTTGAGTCTTGAATGATGCACTCAGCCTTTTGTTCTTTGTACAAGAAGCAGAGATGGTGGAAAAAAAAAACAAAAAAAGCAAAGCCCCATGATTTCTCTGGTCTTAACCCCCAGACCTTTAGCATCTGGACTTGTTTAAACCCACATAGCCAAAACTTACTGCCATCCCACTGGGGACCAAGAATAGATGGCTGGGCCCAGCCGTGTGTGAAAGATGAGCAACTCGATCCTACTTTTGGAAGAAGCACCGGAAAACCCCAACCATTCCTTTCTCCTCGATAACCTGGACTCATGAACTTGAAACCAGCTGCCTGCACTCGTGTGTCAAAACAACCTGCCAACACATATGTCAGCAGTAGCATGGGGAGCGCTGCTAATAGCCCTGTCAAAGCACTCAGCAAGGGCAGGTATCGCAGAGAGGTTTTTCCAGTTTGATTCAATAAATCAAAACAACGGCGCAACGATTTTTACTGCGTCTTTCATGCAAACTGCTTCCCAGATGGCTGCGGACAGAACGAGGAACATGTGCAGCGAGGGGATGCCTGCAGAGGGAGATCAGGGATTCGCATGAAGGGAGGTGGAGAGAGACAAGTGACAGCATACAGCCAAGGCAGTTCTGAGCTGGGGAATAAAGACCTAATCCAATGGGATATAGAGAAGCACTTTTTCCCCATGAGGACAGCCAGGCAGTGGAGCAGATGCCCAGAGAGCTTTTTCTGTCTGCATCTCTGGGGCTCATCCACTCACTTAAGGCATCCTCTGCAGTCATCTAAACCCCAGTTACCCCCAACAGCTCCAGTGAGATGGACCAGAAAGGGCTTGAGGTGACCCTGCTCAGGCCACGTCCTGCATCTTGCATGGATGCCATTCCCACAAGCCTGGAAAGACGTGGCACTGCTGGGCCCCTGAAGTCAGATCTGCAGTCGGGGGACAGCTTCCTACCAGCTTGTCTATGACGCTTGGAAATATTCATGAAGATACCAGCCCTTCTGAACACCTGTCGAACCCTCTATGGCTCAGCAGATGCCAGCTGTGACATCACTTCTTATTAGACCAAAATCCTGGAGGAGCCACAGGTGATTTAAATGTGATGTGACCTTAGAAGATTCTTTTCCTTCCTGCACGCTTATTTTTTCTTCCCTGTGGCAGAGCCAGGATCTCACTTCCCAGGAGAAATGGTGGTTGGGTCTTCTGCAGACCCATCCTGCTCTCCATACAACAGTATTGAGTCCTTGTCCTACACCACCTTGGCCACCACAACCCCTACTGGACACTCCAGGACACACCAGGACACTCCTGGAGACACTCACCCACAGTCACACTGAAGCTGGTTTTCCTCCTGGTCCATCTCCAGGACCCAGCACCCATCTGTGGCTCCACTTCCCATCCACCTCCTCACATTCATCCTCCTAGCCCTGACTTCCAAGTGTGTTTTCAACAGGAGTCCAATCCCAGCACAGCCATATTTGAGCCCTGGAAGCTGTGATGACCACAAGAGTTAAGGTCTATCCATAGGGCATGGCTTCCCAGCTCCACCACCCGCCATCACGCATCTCCCACCATCAGCCCATGCAGGCCTGAAGTCAGAAGTTATTACCAGAGGGAATTTTGACAGATGTATTT
>WBMW01000420.1:700279-827742 GCA_013396635.1 Penelope pileata | reverse complement strand
TTCCCTTTTCTCTCTCTCTCTCTCTTTTTTTTCCTGGAGCTGTTCAGGGTTCTTAACTTGATTTCTTCATGGCATCACCTCATTAATCCTCCTCCAAGTCCACCCAGAAAACCAGAGGAATTGCGCTTTTCTATTTTTCATGAGAAAAACAGAGAAGGGAAATAATTCATACAGCCACATTTGTAGGAGTTAGCTATAAAGCATACAGAAGTCGAGCATATACTTTTTCCTTTTTTTTTTCCCCAGGCAGATGAAGAGGAAGGGGTGCTCTCCTTCGGAAATTCTCTACCATGTTGCAGTCTGGGGCTGCTCCATTAGCGAGCTTTCTAGTTCTCCATCAGAGCTGGGAAGCTGTAAATAAGTGAATGTCTTTAACAACTGCATTTCACATCTAAAAGGAGTTTTTCCTGAGTTACTCAGTGGGGAAAAATAAAGCGTTAATAAAACCTCATTTGGAGGGGAAGAGCATTACTCCTGAGTTATTTTGTTTTGTTTTTTTTTTCTTACTTCTTTAAAAAGAGTGTGATTGTGCTTAAGCAAATTTCAAAATGAAATTGCAACGAGGCACAATTGAAAGATCTAACTGGGAAACTGGGGAAATCGCTGGATTTTTCTGCTTGCTCTTATTTTTAATTATTTTGCAGATCCTGTTTTAGCGTGCTGTTCTTGAAGCAGCAGAAAAGAAACACGACTGGAACGTATGTGATCTTTTGCGTCGTTGCAACAAATGAAAAAATATTTTCCTTGGAAAATGCCCGTCCTGTGCTCAGGAATGAGGTCACCTGATGCTGCTGGACCGATAGAGGTGGCCCAAACCCCATCCATTAATGGAGCGATGGGTTTAGCTCAGGGTTGAGAGCAGGGACATGGGGACTTGTTCTCCCTGTCACCGCATCTTGTCCCCTTGCTATATCTGAGCTGCGAGAAAGTTTTTTTTTGGGTCACATCGGGGAAAGAATATCAGCCTCCTCCATTTGCATAGCTGGAGCCAGAGGAGGATCTTTAAGAGAAATTCCAACCCAAGACATTCCACGATCCTATGATCCTTGCTGTCCCCTCTCAGGCTAAGGACAAGCTACAACCTCTCCCGTCTAGACGAGTGGGAAGCTACCAAGGAATCAGTGCTATGAAAGCAACATTTCTCCCTAAGTTTGCAGGAAAAAAAAATGTAGTAGGGTTTTTTGGGAAGGGGGGAAAGTCCAAACACAGACAGCCCTTACCGCTCGTCCGGCTCAGAGGCATTTCCTGCCTTTTCTGCAATGACGTGCATGCGGGGGAGACCCACACGCTGGGAAAGCCACCCAGAAGTGGCTGCAAATACTGTGAAGAGAGAGGGATCATTGTTCCTTGCTGCCTTATTTATCAGATCTGAGCTTCCTCCTAATCGCTGGGTGGATGCTGAGATGAAAGGAGTTGATTAAAACACTCCTTCCATGCACACACACACACACCCCTCCTAAAATTACCTGCTACCTTTGCTGGCAAAGGAATCAAGGTATTGATCGGTCATGTCTAAAAAAATGCCATTGTTGCTCACGTTAGATCTATCCCAAAGAGCCACTCCCCAGGGCTCTGCACGACAGATTTAGCAATGCCAATGAAAGAAAGAATTGTTTGGGTAGGTCTGTGGAGACATTGCTGGGCAGAGAAGGATGCATAAAATATGCTGAGTAAAAGAAATGCACTTGTAAAAGCGAAACTGGTTACACTGGAAACTAGGACATCGCTTTTTGTCTTCCTTGAGTAAGACCTCTGTGGACACCACTTCCATGCCATGCATGCCCTCCTGATCATAGATCATCCTAAAAGTAGCTACAAAAACAAGGCAGAAGAACTGCAGTTGTCTGTTTTTGTAAGTGGAGAAGGGATACTAAGTGATTAATGCAATTCAAGAAAGTTGGAAAAGAATCAGGACCATCCCACGACATCCATCCATCCACCCACCCATCCATCCTTCCATCCACCCATCCATCTCTATTTGAAATAAGAAGAAATCTCACTAGAAATGTAGATCAAAGATACAAGAAACCATGGAACCAGCTGTTGTGGTGGCAGAAAAAGCCAGACAGATATGGAAAGGAAGCACTGGGCAGCACCAGGCAACACAGAAACCTTAAGCACTGACGATCTTGATCCCCAGAACCAGGAGAGACCAGGGTGCTTCCTACTTCCAACATTTCTAGACATCACTGTTTGGGACTATTTGGAAAAAATCAAAATTTTGACACAAATATGCCTAAAAAAACCAAGAAACCATACTTTCGAGTCACCTGTACAAGCTTTCTTGATCTGTCTTCAAAATGGTCCTTGTTGATAAGATTGATATGATTGTGTTACAAATGCTCAAATCTTCTGAAAACCCTTCCAGCTTTGCAGCAGCTACATACAAGCCCAAAGGCTTCAGAAACCCAGGAACTTCTTCACTTGGGCAATCACCTCAGTTTCCAAAGTGGGTTTTGGTTTGCCTCTCAGGGTCAAAACATATGGGTGCTAAGCAAAAGGAGAAATAATTTCCAAAGTAATCTGCAGAACAGAGCAGGAATACACTGCCTGCTGTGCTAAGGATGTCCAGAAACAAGAAGAAAAAGGATGAGCTGTCTGTCCTTCAATGTTCACACCCAGAATTATATGGCAGCCTAGCCCAGGAAGGAAACCCAGTGGAGGTCTCAGCTGACACCCCTCCCTGCATATATACATCTGTAGGACCCTCATTTGTTTGCCAATCACAGGGAGAAGAGGAACCAGTCAGAGTCAAAGAGCAGAAGCAGCAGTTTTCAACGAAATTGGTAGCACACTTATCAGTAGGATTTTGAAGCTGCTTCACCTTTCCTGAATAACATTCCTCAAAAACCATTTCCACCTGCAGTTAATTCTAGGGCTGTTCCTGCTCACTTCATCTACACCACATGATCCAGGACGTGGATAAGCATCTGTAGATGGAATGACCTTAGCCTGGCCACCATCAGAAATAGATTAACCTTTTCCTGATCTGGCCAAGCTGCTCTGGTATTCATCCTTGTCTGCTGTGCTAGGGCACCAGCCTGCATTATCTGTGTTCCCTCTTTAATCAGGCATTGTCTCTGCAGGGCAGGAGAAGGGTCTTGGCTCTGTCCTATCAGCTTTTTATGAGAGTGTAAGAGCTGTGAATTTTAACCTGGGTTTTATCAGTTTTAGAAGTGTTCCTCCATCTCCTTTCTATTCCCTGCATGAGTTGATTTGGGACTCTCGGGCTGCTGAACCTCTGGGAGACACACACAAACCTATCAAAATGGGCTGAGAGGACAGTAGTAAAGTCAATTACTACCATTTAGGAACAAATAATAATAACAACTCCTGCAACAATAATAATTTCTAGGAAGAACACTTTAGGAGTGTTTATCCAAAGACTCCAGAGAGTCTCAGCACCTATAGGGTGTTTGAACTCATTGCGATCAGGCGTTGCTTTATAGGGAACTGCAAGGACCTTGGGAATCCTTGTGCATTTTGCAAAGCCTGCTAAGGGTCTGCAGCTGAGCTTCTATGGTGAGATCCTGGAAAGCATGAACTCCCAGGCATGTTATCTGGGGGAACCACGTTGTCTTGAAGAATTATACTGTAAATAAACACAGCAAATCTCCCCACAGCATCCTGCTCTCCCATGACTGCAATGCAGCCAAGCCTTGGGTGGGGTACATCAGGATTAATCTGCCACACTTTGCAATTGTCTTCAGGTGAACCAAAGGAAAAGGGAATCTGAGTGATATGCTGAGTGACAGCAATCCCAGCCCTCCTATATTCTTCATACATCCAGTCATGGGATGCATTGAAATGGAAACCCAGAAGAAGCCAGGCAGACAGTACGCAGTGAAATGAGGGATGAGATTATGGTTGACCTTTAGATATGTGTTTTGTCATAATGTAGGTAAGACATCTTGGGAAAAAAAGTAAGTATTTCGCTTTTATTCTTTTAGGATGAATACAGTGGTAAAAGCAAAGTATCCCATGGATGGAAATTGTAAATCCCATGTATGGAAATTCAGAAGAGAGAACTACAGAGAAGCTCTAACTCAAAAAGCACTGAAATCAGAACAACGAGACAGAGATAATCTTCATCACCAGATCTGCGATGGCCTGCGTGCACAACATCAGATCTGGAGGTAAGGAGTCAAAAAAAATATTTTGAGTCAAGGTGAGGCTTCTGGGGTGGGGAGCAGAAAAGCAGGGTTTGCATCTGAAAGAGAGAAGTGATCCAAGAGATGGCAGAGCTGCTTGTTTCTGCTCAAAACTTCTCTGGACTTTATGACAACGTAGAGGGAAGGGGGCACTAATGACACAGGGAAAAACAAGGAGATCATAGCTTGTGAATCTGATGTTTTCTTGGATAAGACAAATTTTAGTATGAAAAATTGGAATGTGAATAATGTTTTCTGGGGGAGATTCAAATGAGAAATTGATGAGGTGCCGTGGAGTAACCTTGTTAGTTCCCTGGGATAAGATGGAGTTTGACAAGGGAACTGTGAGACAAGGAAGAATGTGGCTAACGGGAAAGGATATCGAACGGTGCTGGAAGGGGGAGCTCATCTATTAGTGGAGTTTCTCTTGGGTCTTTCTTACTATTGATTTGTTTAAGGTTTGCAATAATGATTTGGGCCCCCAAGGTAGAAATGAAGTGCTAACAAAGCCTGTTGATAGAAGAAAGCTGTGAAACGTCTGTGAAACGTAGGGAGGAGCTGAATAACACAGAGAAGACCCCAACGATGAGCAGAAACAGGATGAAATAATACAAAATGTGAAGTCATGAACCCAAAAGTGAGTTTCCATAAGTAGGACACTTGTTCAATCATTTATCTGTTGGAAATCGTTTCCATCTTGATCTATGTCAGTTAAATAATAATGGGTACACATATATGGACTGAGGGGATATGTTTTGGGGTGTCTGACCAACCATTCAGTGCAGGGGAAAATTCTGGAGGCATCATACCAAGATGCAGAAGCTGACTTTAATGTATGAGGAAGTATCTCAAAAAGCAAACATCCTGCTGCCAGCAGCTTCGTGTTCATCAGACCAGCACCTGCCTTGCAAAGTAGGGGAGTGGAGTGAATGTATTTGGGGGAAAATCCCTGGATTAGGCAGAGCCAACCAAGCGCTGTCCATGTCAGGGTGTGACACAGTGTCTCGTCCAGTTTCAAACTCCTGAGATGAAGCCACTTCTAAATCCACTTAAGATGTGCAAACAGCCCTGTCAATAACAGCAGCTCATGGAGCTGTGTGCTGAACTGTGGCTTTCTCTGGGCTGCAGTAGCCTTGGTAACTCTCAGGGAAAAAATAACCTAATTTTCTCTTTCATCCATAAGCCGAACCCTTTAATTTGCTTTCAAGTGAATTAAACATAAGCCTCCATTTTTCTAATTCCTTTGTCCTAATTTAAAAATACTGACGTTTATCAAACGTAGATTTCCAGTTTTCAGCTAATTGTTTTAGTGTTTTTTAAATAAGCCAAAGATTGACATTTTTATTGCAGAAATGCTTCCTTCCCTCCGCCTTTTCTTGATAGCATGGTGACATTGTGTTCATTTCTGAAGTTTTTCTAAAAGCAAGGAGAGCAGCCTGTGTCCTGCTGCATCATCAAGGTGACCATGTTTTGTAACTGAGCTTTGCTCATTGATTCGTGCAACACAAGAGGATCTTTAAAAGCAGACAACTTCATTCAGATGTCCTGAAAGCCATCTTAGTCCCTTTAATATTCTGCATGCTGGATGACCCTTTAGCTGGTTCATCCTATGAAGGTATTAGAGGTACCAGACACTAGGGAACAACCATGATTCTAAGAGAACAGCTATATACCAGCATCCATTTGCTCACTTTTCTAGAAATAATGACTAACTTTTACACTACGAAGTGGATTTGGTGCATTAGATTCAGCTGCCTGGCTTTTCCAAGAAAGGAATTTCTCTCATTCAGTGTTTGCACAATGTTGTGTACATTGAGGCCTTCCTCTCACAGTTGGCATGAACACAAACACATCATAAAACATGTCCTGGGGCAAAGAATCTTCTTCCTTGTGGCTGAGTTCCCTCTTGGAAAGTGTGTGCGTTTATTTTGCAAATTTGTTTTTCTTTCAGTAAATCACAGGGCTGATAAAATGGCCTCAAAGCTAATGGTCAGCCCTCAGGGAGCAAAGCTCTCTGATTATCCACTGGCATAGAGGAAAGACAGTGGAAGGATTTCCCAGACAGAATTGCTCTCATGTATCATAGCCTGCTTGGAAAGACAAGGGAATGATGTTCACCCACCTCTAGATGTCAGCTCTTTTTCAGGCAGTGTTATACTTCATTCTAGCACCAGGCTGCTTTTCAATGGCTCATGCCGTATCTCCATTTTCCTTCAGAGTTTTGGGTTGTGTTTTCTTTCACTTCTGGACATCAATAGTCATTACACTCTGCATGATGTAATTCAAGAGTACCTGATCTTCCATCAGCACCAGTTGCCCTCTTGGGTCGTGACATTTAGGGTAAAGTGATGGGAATTTCTTAGCCTTAGACAATTCAACGTATCTCACAAGGTTTTTTCGCTGAGATCTGAGAGCATCTGCCATGCATGCTTCCCACTGGGATTGAGTATTTTGGCTGGCATAACCTTATGTCCTCGCAGACACTGCAGTTTCCCTGTGGTGTTCAGTCTTGCACACGGTGCATTCTGGTTTGAACAGAATAATAAATGGAGTTGGTCCACTATGTGTAGGTGTGAATTACTGTTAGAAGATGGACCAAAGCTGGTAGTAAAGACTGCTGCCGAGAGCCAAGATCTCATAATACGATGCTAAGTGAAGGAAAAGGCTTGAGAGCATGGAGAGTCCCAAAATTTCCTGAATTCCACTGGCTGAAGCTTAGGGTCAGCCCTTCAGTGCAGAGCATCCCTAAAATATCCAGAGAAAAGGGCTATGTTGTAGGTGAGCTCCTGTTAGGGTAAAGCAATTCAGGGTTCTAGCCCCAAATATATATGCTCCATATTTTGCCAAACAGGCTTTATTTTCAAGTTGTCTGCTGCCCAGAGTTGAACTGCAAGAGGAAAAAAAGGCATCTGTGTTGTGTTTCAATGGGCTTCTGACCCTCATGGGGCAGTTTTCTTTTTGGAACTGGGAATTACCCTTTTAAAACTAAAGCAAGATACCAGTCTCTGCTGGTGGCAATTAGAAATGTGGGGTATTTGAAAACTGAGCCTCTTATTTAGCTGTCTAAATACAGATTTAATTTTCATGCTTTTGGCACCTAGGCTTGAAAATTTTCTTCTTACAGATGAAAACAGAACATTATAGAAATTGACTCTGTGCCATTTTTTTCCTGCTTTGTGGGCGAAAAATAAAAACCCTGCAATCGTTTATCAGTTTTTGCACCTCTTTTATTCTTTGAACTGAAATCCCTCGTGGATATCAACTCTCCACCACTCTGGATACATGAAAAAGACTTTTCCTCAGAGACAGAGTTAGCCAACCCATGGCAAGCGAGCAAGTGTTAGCTGTGCTCTGGGTTTCAGCTGGGTTGTGCTGAGAAGGTAGCTTTCCTGTGGGAGAGACAGGAGCAGACAAGGGACTCTAAATATATGTGGAAGCCATAAAATCCTAGCAGAATCCTGTTGCAACATAAGCCAGCACAGTGCTGTATCAAGCAGTCTTTGGGAGGTCTGCACTTCCCAGCACCTCGCCTTGCAACCCACTTCAGGTCTGGGGTGTCACCCGTTCAGCACCGCTCCGTCACCCTTTGTGGGATGGTGTTAGCAGCTGATACGCTCTCTATAGCACAGTCTGACACATCAGCTCCCACAGCTCCAGCTGCAGCAGTCTGCAACAGTGCAGCCGATTCAAGCCCACGTCCTGCAAGCCGTCCAGCATCTCACGGGAGGTGTGCAAGGGATGTGGTGCACTAGATACGGTTTGTCCGTATCACACCTTGTAAAACTCTCTCAGGCTTCCCCTGTGTTTGCCATTAAAACTTAATTATGCCTCAGGAGAGACCGTGGGATAAGGGAGAGGATTCAGAAGAGATGAGAGATATACTCCTGGCTGTAACCCAGACATGGGATCCTGGGCAAGACAATTTTTCCCTACAGCTCCCCTTCCCCTGTCCCTTTCCCTGCTTAAATCAGTAGTTCTTTGGAGTAGGCTCTACTTATTTTTACAACAGCATAGCTAAAAAGTCTTTGATCTCAGTGGTGGTCTCTGGAAGCTCCTGGAATACGATTAAGAAAGCAAGAGCAAAGTGGAAGCGGGGAGTGACACACATCTGTGTTTCCTCAGCCTCTCGGCTTTCCTCCATCTCTTGTGCCAACCACCTTCCCCAGGGTGCTGCAGAGGTCATGGGGCCTTAGTTCTGAGGAGCAGATCCTTGGGGTCTACCAGTGGGGCCTTAGCTCTGAGGATCAGAGGAATAGGCCCTCAGGGCCTACCACTGGGGCCCAGCATAGAGGAGCAGGCCTCAGGTCTATCAGTGAGACCGTAGCTCCAGGCTCTCGACGTTGTGAATCTTCTTTTCAGAGAAAGCGTTTGCTTCAGGGGTGAATGAGGCAGAAGGGATGATGGAGGATGGGGATTTGTGTTATGGAAACCAGCAGAGGAGGTTTTTGGCTTTGGTGATAATGGGGAAAACAGTGTGGCTGAGGCTGCCTCTGGTGAACGCGTTCCTGAGGAGTGATGGGCTGCCATGTCTGTGTGTTGCATTTCTTTCTGCTCCTGAAGGCTGATTGAACGTATAAAAATTCATCAGAGAGAAGGAAAAAGCACACACAGGGGGAAACAGCTCTCCTGCTCTGAGGGGCTGCGAGTGTGGTGGGGATGGGGCTGTCCACAGAAGTGTTTCCACATTTCTGGCTAATTGGACAGGTCTAGGCAGGTGGGTCTGCCAAAATCATTGTGGGGAGACCTCTGGGGTTCCTCCCACACCACCATCCCTCCAGCCAGGTGGTTCTTGGGACCACTTCTCTCCACCTCTTACAGAAGGATTCAGCCTCAGGTCAGACCTTTGCAGCACTCAGTACGAAGTGCTGGCCTTGCTGTTCACGACCATGAGTGAATACAGCTCACACACATCAGGCACAGCTCAGGCAGATACAAGGAGAAGCAATAACGCGTTGATGTTTTGTCTAATTTTCTCATCTTTCTTTTTCCCACTGTTTTCTCCTCGAGGAGGTAAATGACAAGGAGCAGATGTAGAGTGAAAGGTAGAGCAAAGGGGCAAGAGGAAAAAAAAGAAAAGAAAGGGGAAAAAAAGAGAAGAGCTGAAAGAGTGAAAAAGAGAAAAAGATAGAAAGGGAGACAGGAAAGAGAAAGGAAAGAAACAGAGAGAAAGGAAAGAGAGACAAAGAAAGAAGGAGGAAGAGAGGGGGGGGAGGAAGGAGAAAGGAAGAGAAAGAGAGAAAGAAAAAGAAGGAAATGAAGAAGAAGGAAAGAAAGAAAAGAAAGGAAAAAAATGAAAGAAAGAAAGAAAAGAGGAAGAACAAGAAAAAAGGAAAAAGAGAAAGAAAGAGAAAAAGAAAGAAGGCAACAATGGGACAGGAAGGAACGAGTGTATGAAGAAAGGGAGGATGGAGGAAAGGCAGAAACGTGAATGCGTCCAGATTTTTATTTCGTTCAATTTTTGCTTTTCCAAACCCACACTTTCCAATTTGCCTGGTTTCCCATACACTTATGACACCTGCTCTCTCTCACCCCCAAGCCCCTCTGGCCATGACTGCTTCCCAGCCATGATCCCATGCCTGCAGAGGAGCCTTTCCATGCAGCAGCTCTGCCCTGCATGTCCTGGCTGAGAAAATCTGCCCGTTTGTCCCCAGAGCCAAACCTCCAGCATCACATACCCGCTGAGTTCACTGTAATTGCCATAATCTGCTGCCTATTAAATCTGATAGCTCTGTTATCACTGTTAATAACAACTAATTAGAGAGGCTGTCACAGGGAGTGGTTCTGTAAGGCAAGGTATTTGTCCTTAACTCCACGTAAAGGTTCTATATTAAATCAGAGGGAGGCACACAGCTTCAAGGGCATCGGCACTCGGTAACTTTTAGTCCCTAGCAGTGAAATGGAAATGTTCCACTGACTTCTCCCCAATGAACTGGCTTCGTACTGTTGCCAAGAAGAAAAATTTGCTGGAAAAGAGCTAGAAAAACTGCTTCATGACAGCAAAAATAAAAGGCAATGGCAAAAACGCAAGCAGGGCAGGAAAACAAGAGCTGGGATGGAGAAAGAGGTGGTGTGCAGGTGGCTCTGGGGGAGGATGCCAGGAAAATGTTTGTGATTAGGATGTGGAATAGTACGGGTAAAAAATTATTTTCCTGACATCCTTGAAAATACCAAATCCCTTCCACACCACCAAAGATTTGTTGAAAGCTGACAGCGATTGCCACTGAGGAGTGAAAGATGTTTTCAGTTCTGATGATGAAACATGAACACTTTTTCCACAGTCATTTTTTCCCACTGAAAACCTGCTCAGTAAAAAGGAAAAAATAACCAACATTTCTCATTTCTAAGTCTATGATTTCATCTCTGACACAGAACCTTCATAAACCAGAACATAAATAGCTGATTTGTCAGGAAAAGGAGAGGTAGTGGAAGGAGACTGATGCTCACCCCAAACCCTGACACGTGTGAATTTGCATTGGGATTGCCTGAGATTTCATTCAGGTTTCTGGTTTTGAGTCATACACTGCCAGAGCTGCTGCAGCAGTAGAAGGGATTGAGAAGATGGAGATGTTAACAGGAAAAGGTAGTGAATAAAAACAACCCCGAATCCCTTTTTTCACATGAAAGAATGTATTTAGGGTCTGTTTCACATCAGTGCTAGGTGGGAAGTGGAATCCCTTCCCACAAGCTGTTGGCTCTACTGATGAATTACTGAAGTAAAGGGCTACCAAAGCTAAAACTCTTCCATGCTTCAGTCCATCCAGGATGGGCCCCTTTGCTCCTGAGGAGAAACAACTTTCTATCATCCATCATAGATTCTTATTGAGTGAAACTCCTGCTTATGAATAGCAACGAAGCCTTTAATCACTTTGGCTCTAAGTGAGTGCCTTTGCTTTCCAATATTTGATAAATAAATCCAAATCGTTATGGCCTCACTTTAATTAGAGCAGCAGCAATTTTGTGAGATGATGGATGGTCCCATGATGACTTTGCTAAGGTGGCCTCACGCTGCTGCCAGGTTCAGGAGGTGAATCTGCTGGCTGAGTTTGTTTTACTGCTGCTGCCGCTTCTGGGGTTTTGGCATCTGGTTTCACTCATCAGACAGAAAAGGACTGCTCCTAAAAGCTTCCTTAATGTATGGCTGAGACCTTGTAATGGGAAATGGTTGTGTAAAAGATGCCACAAGGGATGAGCTTTTTGGTTTTGTCCTTTAATCTTCCTTCTTTTCCCTTTCCCCTTACTGCAGGGTACCTGCAGCCAATATTCTCCCTCCCACAGTGGAGGGGGATCAGTATGATGTCCAGGGGGGTAAATTTTCTAGTAATTTTCAGCACTGGCCCAAGCATGGAGCTTCAGACACAGAGCTTCACAACCCCACACTGAATGTCCTTGGAGCTATCATTTTGCTGCCACAACCTGCCTCAGTTTCCCCAATTATAAAAATTCAGTAGTGCCTGGAAAAAGTGCCCAGGACTTAAGAATTATCTGAAGGTAAGAAGCTCATGAAGCTTGCCCTTGCAAGACAAACACATGCTCTGCACAACTGTTCTATTGTTCTTGAACCCATGGGTTTCCCAGGATTCACTGGAGATCTTCCCTTCATATTTCATTGCTGTCAGCACATACAGATGTTTGCAAAAGAGACGGTTGGCAGTCTCTGCAGCTGGCGAGCCAGCTGGACCTCATTGCCAGGACTCCTCTTTCTGACATTCCTCGGTCTTGTCCTGACATCTCAGAGGCACACTTGGCTGTGTGTCTTCCCTGGTAAACAAGGAAGACAATGCTGGAACTCAAAATACGTGGTAGGGTGATGACTGGAAACATCAGGAGAGAACAACAGGAGCTTCAGGGTGCAACTCTTTTTGTCCCAAGATTCACATTGACATCTGCTCACATGAACTGTGTCTGGTGGCATTCCTGCCTATGGCAAGGGAGGTGGAACTAGATGATCTCCAAGGTCCCTCCCAGCCCAAGCCATTCCATGATTCTAGGATTCTATGACATGATTCTATGACTCTTAGCTCCACTGCCTCTGAAGAGATGAATCTCATCACCTGGCTCTGTAGTGACAGCCGGTCTCTAGAGTAAATGGAACCCAATCTAAAGGGCCATGAGTCCATATAACAGTATGGTGCTCTGGGCTGTTCATCCCTGTCCTGCCAGACAAGTCCCACCACAACAGTTCTCTCTTTGGTGTGACACTCAAGGAATACAAAATCTAGACCTCCACTGGTGCTGGTTTGCAGCATATATATACATACATACAGAAAACCCCTCCCAAAAAACAACAGACCAGGTTGTTCGTCCAGTGGCCACAGTGTAAACCAATATTGCATTGGATTGTGAAGCAGTTTGCTGCCCTGAGCACACGGGCAGATGTTCTGCCTGCAGAGTTTGCAACCACGGGCAGCAAGCTGTGCCCCATGCAGCTATGGGAAGGGAGAGATTTCTCAGGGAAAAGAAACTTCTCCATCCTATTATGGAAAGATATATACTTTCAATTGCAGACTACAAAGGGAGTGATTTTAGGTGCTGGGTTTTGGTATCATAATGTGCCCTACTTTCTATCTTTCAGGTATGAATAATGGAGTGTTGCATCTGCAAATGCACTGGTCTTTCAGGTTGCTGGTGAAGGAAGTGCAAATCTCCAGGGCTCTCTCCTGTGCCTGCTCTCCTTTCATCTCATCCTGGGGCCAAGGCAACTGCTAGCTATGCACTCAGTGGCCAGCAGAGAGCTGGCTTTATTGTGGATGGAGAAGCTGGTCATGGAGTAGTGCCCAAGTGTGAGGAAGGATCCGGTCAGCTCCACCCCACAGGCAGCAGCCCACCTATGGGACTGCAACTATGTCTGCATCCTGCAGATATGTTGGACATCTGTTTGTGAAAAGGCTTTGCTAACAGTGAATGCAGCTACAGGAGGTAAACATTGGCTCCTTGGAAAGAATCAGCTGGGTTGTGCAGGGATGAGGCACAGTGTTGCATTTGTATGTGTCTCATTGCAATCCCATCCCTTCCCTGTGCATCCTTACTGAGCAAGGAAATCTCCAGGCAGTGTTTTCAAAGGGCCTTGGGTGTGCAAAGAGCAGCCCACTGAACTCATATGCTTGAGGAATGCAGGCATTGGCCATTAATTGGTAACACTCTTCTTCTCTTGGCCCTCATCATGGAGAAATATGCTGTGGGATCCAAGCTGATCAGTTTCTCTGGGTTAGAGAAAGGCTGGGAGAGGTGAGCTGAAATGACCCCATCATTGGGTGTTCGTATTCAAGCTGAAAAGGTGGTTACACACTTGGTATAACCAACGGATGTGGTAAGGGAAAAGATGTGGGAGGGTCACCAGTCTGTCATAAAAGTCCTGACTCCAAGAAGAAGATGTTTCTCCTGAGCCTCTTCACCAACGCACCTACTCAAGGAACTCTTGGATTTTTCCTTGGTAATAACCTCTCCTGTGTCTTGTGCAAGAACAAACTCACCCTTCCATATCCACCCATCCTAAAATCCAGAGCACATCAATCCAAAATGAGTTAGCTCCTCATGAGCCCAGCTGTAACATTTGAGGCATGAAGCATGCCATGTCGAGATAAGAGTGTATCAGAGAGCTCCATGCAACAAGCTTGGAGCCTGGTTTTCCCATTTGCACCATGGCCCATGGCCATGTTGGTCCAGTATCAAAGCGAGGAGCATTGTGACCACATCTCAGCAACGTGCTCAGGAGGGGTTCATCTCTTCTCTGACAAAGTCTTGGCGTGGTGCTAAGGAGCAGGGAGCAAACCTCCATTCCCATTGGGATTTGAGTGGGATCATGTTCTGCAGCAAAGGGCTTACCAGGGCCAGGTCAGTCTGAACTCCACTCACAGCAGAGTTTGGTTGTCCTGGTGGCTGGGACAGGGAGATGCCAAAGCAAGCCAACAAGGCTGCTGTAGGGCAGGCAACCTTCTCGTGTATGCCACTCATTAAGCAGCAATGAAAAATAAAAACTTCTGCACGGCTCAGCGAGCTGGATGTGTTCTGATGGGATGTTCTGGAGCCTCCGATGCTGTTTGAAGACATTACTGGGTGGGAGGAAGGTGTCTGTAGCAGAACTCAGATCCAGGCATCAAATCAAGCTACATTTCAAAGCGCTCTGATCTTGTCTTGGATTAGGGGGAATTTGGATCTGCCCTTGGCAGCTTTCTCCACAACTTGGAGAATTCAGAGACTGAAACTGGAGCTGATTTCAAAGCTTTTTTTTTACTAGTCTTTGGGGCCTTGATAATAGTATCATCCATTGATTCATTATGTCAAATGATGTAAGAACAGCCCAGAGGCAAGTCTGAACCGAAACTTCTGAGACCCCATCCAAGCCTTCCAAGATATTCCAGGCCTTTGACCCTACCAACCTCTAAGGTGAATTTGGCTGGCAAATGTTTTTTTCTTTCCTGAAAACAGAGAAAAAAATCAAGGCAGAAAAGCTTCTGTTCTGCAAGGGTAAAAAAAAGTCAACCTTTCATTGAACTCAGTGCTTTCTGAGGTTTTGGCATAAAGCTGCCCTGAGTTCAGCCTTCGATGAGAAATGTGAGCATTTTCAAAGGAAGCAGACACTTACCACACACACAAAAAAAAATAAATAAAGTAGAATTGTTTCTTTCCTTTCAAATCATTTTTAAAAATGCTGTAATTGGAATCATTTTGACAGCTAACCCCTGGATGAAATGTTACATTTGAACATATTGAATCACCTTCTAGGAGAAACCCTGCCAAACTCTGCTTTTCTTAAATCCTTACTGTCTGGACTTCTTCATCCTGCATCAAGTGATTGATGGATGTCACATCTGCTTCTATTCACACTCAGGCAGCTCACTGCATCACACGCCGTGATCGTCCCCTTTGGCACTTTGGGCTTTCTGCAGTCAGTGCCCAGATGATTGCTCCTTTGCTGGCTTCCCACCCGGCTGCTGGGCCCAGCCCTTCACCCTGCAGCACCTCCTGGAGGATGACTCTCTGTGTTGCTCCTTCAGAGAGTGCTTTCCAGTTTATGAGATGGGAATCTTCCATTTCATTAACCAGAATGTTGTTTTGTGGGGGTGTGTTGTTGGGTTTGTGTGTGTGGTTGCTCTTTTTCTTTTTTTTTCAGGCATGATGGCATCCTAGATCTTACCCTGTGCTCTCCTGTTAGTGTTTCCAATAAACACTCCAATAGAGAGGGAAAACATCATTTTAAAGACATGTATTCTCCAGCTTCTTCTCTCACAGCTTTAAAAATCAGGTGCTATTACAACTTTCCTCCGGGGAAGCATTGGAGGATATTCTTTGCTTCCCATCACAATTACACTGTATCCCCTTGTAGTGCATCTCCCCCCTGGGCTGGAGAACAGCAGCACAGAAGCTCAGCTTCCTGCCCCAGAGTTTCATCAGCTGTGATATTTTTCTACCTACTCCAGGAAGCTGAACAGAAGCAGAGAAGGATGTCAGCAGGAGCTCTGCAAGAGCTATTTTTTCCTCCCTTGTACTCCTAAAGATCCTTCTGCAGTTCAAAGGGAAAGACACTCTGTTCTAACCCGGATCCTCACGTGGCACCACTTTACAGAAAGCCTCATTCCCCAGCGCTGCTCTCTGGACTGTGGCTTTCTTTAGTAAGAATTCTTGAATAAAAATTAATGATTTTCTTCCGTTGCTAACTTCTGTCATGAGTTTTCCAGCCTCATCAGGATGCACTGTCAAGAGGAAAAAGCCAGCAGATTCCTCTGTGTTCACTTACCCCAGCATCCATTCAGCAGTTCCCGGACACAACCGATAATGCCTGGCCAGGCTGAGTCGTGTGGTCCACACCCTTTGGTCTGATGTGAATAAATCATAGAATCATAGAATCATAGAATGGTTCAAGTTGGAAGGGACCTTAGAGATCATCTTGTTCCAATCCCCCTGCCATGGGCAAGGACCCCTCCCACCAGATCAGGTTGCCCAAAGCCCCATCATTATTCTTTCATTATCCNACTTCATGAGGTTGGCATGGGCCCACCTCTCAAATCCGGGGTCAAAAGAGAGAAGGGCTCCCTTCTGTGAGGTGCTTTATGATTCTCACGTGTCCCAGGGCAGCATTTCCTAATGGTCCAACCTGGAGCTGTGTGTCCATGTGTGTTTTCCAAGCTTTGCTCCGTGAATGAATGTTATGGTTTCCCATGGAGTCATATCTCATGGCCAACAGAAGAAGATAACTGCATGAAAATTTCTGATATTTTGTTTGCTTGCTTTCAGCCATGCTGTGGAATGCAGGAAGATCATTTTGTCTTGTATCCTCTTTTAACCAGAAAGTGATAAACCGTAGGGAAACAGTTGATCACAGCATGAACTGATGATTGAGCACGTGGTGGAGAGGTGTGGCTGGCCTGGGGAACACAGGTGCATCACTTGCACCTGTGACCAGAAGGGGTGGACCTGGGGTGGAGTTTCCCCAGGCTTAGATAAAGGCCAGCCAAACAGAGAAGAAAGTAGGTTGAGGAGGAAGCAGCTGGAGTTTGAAGGTGCTGGATGAAGAAGCTTGAGGAGGGAGAGCTGGAGAAAGAAGAAGCTTGGTGAGTAGCTTGAGGAGGAAGAAGCTTGAGAGAGAAGAAGCTGGAGAGTGTAAGAGAATTGAAGAATGGTGCAGTCATTAGAGTTTTTGGGGCTTTTTCCATTACATAAACCCACCTAGGAATCCTGAGCTTGCAGCCTGGCACACATAGCCTGGCCAGTCCTCTTCCACCCCAGAGGCCTGAGCTGAGCTCAGGGCTGTCATATTCATCCAGAAGTATGCCAGGGTTGACCTATGCCATGTTGAAGAGTCACCACAATTCAAGAGGAGAGTCCAGAGAAGTGCATCTCGTCTCAGCCATCCTCTCTCTTTCTTCAAAGAGGTGCAATAACAGAGCCCTCTGAGCCTCCAAGCCAGCCCCTCCTGTTAACACCTCTCCCACTGATGTCTTTGTGATGTTACCATCACCCTCATCCATCTGCAGCGTTTGGACGGGCTTCTCATAGTTCTCTGGATTTTATGCTGCTTGACCTTCCATCTCCCTTCCCTCATTCCTGGGGGGTGGTAAATTAGGTTTCAGTGTAAGGAGAACTCCAGGATTTATTCCTCAGCTGACATAAATGAGTGTACAACCACTGGAGCTGGTATGCATCGAGGTGAGCATCGACCTCTTTCCTCCCCAGTCCATTTTGGTCCTCTCTGTAATGTTTTAAAATAAAATGCACCTGTGAAAAATGTTACTCTTTTTTTTTTTTTTTCCCAGTAGACATTACGGAAGAGCAATTTTCCCAAAGTGTTCTCTGTGAAGCAGCAAAAAGTATGGCTTGATTAGTTTGCAAGCTTTATTGGTGGTGCAGCTGCCCAGAAACCAGGCTGAGAGCAAGGGTGGGAAACTTTGCAGCTCACAGCCTCAGTGCAAAGAAATTCAGCCTGTTTAGTTGGTCTTCTGCCTCCAAAAATTGCTCTTTTGCTGTGCTTCCCCTCTGGGGTTGCAGAAGCAGCTCTGTTTTGTTAATGGTGCTTCTTGGTTTTTATTTCTTCTTGTTTCTGTCTTTCATTTTACGTCCGTGAAAATGGTGTGTAGAAAGGGAAAGGTGCTGAGTGTAGATTCATTGCTGAGCTGACGGGACACAGAACAGAGTCCTCTCTCAGGAGACTACAAATGTGTCAGGAAAGGAAATCCCAGCCTTCGAGCTTCAGTGCTAATGGCCTCAACATGTGTCTGAGTCTTCAAGGGAGATTTACAGAGCAGATTTGGATTGGCGGGACTGGAAACCTTCTCCTTCCACTTTCCCACTACTGAAAGCCACCACCTCCCTCTTTGTGATGGGAATTTACACCTTTATCACTCAACAGCAACATGCCAGATCCTGCTCTGGACCTGTCCCAAAACCCACAGCCAGTGTCAGCAGGACAGCAGAGCCATCCTCAAGCTTCTTGGGTCTAAATGTGGTGCTGTGGAGTTCAGCACCCAAATCTGTGCTGTGTTGGGATATACAGGGCCAGGACAAGCCAAAGTCCAGGGCCAAAAAAAAAATAACACACACCAAAATGCAGCCTTGTTCTTCAGGTGGGGTTCTAAAACGTGGCTGAAAACTCAGCTGAGTTGTTCTGTTCAGCTGTACGAGTAGGGAAGTACAGAGGCTCAAGGTCATGGATTGTGAACACCCTTCTCCAGTCAACCACATCCCTCTGCAAATAAATCCCCGTGCTTGAGAGCAAAACCCAGTGATCCTCTTTGTTTACAACAGTGGAGACCAAGACCTTTGTCCATGGCGTTTCCCAGTCTCTTTCCCATAGCTGACTGAATATTTTTCTACCTTAGGAAATATATTGAAGGGCTCTTGCCTGTTGTGGATTCTCTGGTGTCTGATATAAGAGCCTGTGCTTCATCCATCCCATCTGAGTGACGAGTCTCTCCCACCCCACCTTACTGATTCTTTTCCCAAACTTAATCAGCTCCGAGACTTCTCCCTCTGAAGTTGTTTGAAATTTGGATCTGATAGTTTCAGGAGATTTTGGAGAAAGACACGGAGCAGGAGAGAAGGAAAAACCCAGAAGCAAACAAAAACCCCTTAAGAAAGGGGGTATGGGTATATCTACCTGCTGCAATCTGGAGTGGACAGGATGGAATCATGGAAAATCTCAGGAAATCTCTAAGGAAGATGAGACAGTTAACACTGAATAAGAGTTCAGACATTTGGGCTGCTTTTTGTAGCCATTTTTGGATGTTGTTTGCCCACCAAGTTCTGGACCAAAAGCTGCAGGCCATCCTGCAGGTCTCAGCAGGAAGCACAGATACATCAGCACTCTCTTTTGAAAATACTGAAACAGAGAGGCTGCAAGTCCTGGGAGGGAATGGGCACCGTGAGCATCAGTCAATGTGAAGGAACAAATTTTCATCTTTTCTGTGCTCACTGCCCCATTCTCAAGTGAGAAATACAGGAGAATGGAGCTGGATGAGGTGCTCTCCTTTGGGAGCCATTGCAGCTGTGTTGTTTTTTTCCCCTGATGCTCCTTCTGCCATGGGAGGAGAGCAATCTGGCAGTGCCAGTCGTGCTCATTAAGGTGACCCTGATGCTCATCCCCTTACCTTTCCCTCATCAAGCATCTTGCCCCAGCTCTGCCTCCTTGTCCATCCTCTAAGGACTGTCCCACCTCTAAGCGAAAGCCCCAGCAAGGACAAGGACTGCCAACAGGTAGGAAGTTGGCGAGAAATTCAGAACACTTTTATTTTTCTCTGGATTTTTTTTTCCTGAAATCTTTGTATTTTCAGTTCCTGCCTATAAACACAGACTATTTATAAGCAGGAGAAGGTGCTCCACCCACGCTAGCTAGAGATGCAGCAAGGTTCAGAGCCAGGTTCAGAGCTCAGGAATCATCTTTTTGACATCCCTGGTTTTACTGGGAAAGTGATAAAAAACAATTGGTGTCAGTCAAGCCCAAGCATTTCACACTCATACATATATATATATATATATTTTTTTTTTCAGAGAAACAGAAAGAAGAAAGAAGCCGGAAAACAGAAAATTGATTAGGGTCAACTTTAAAAATTTCCCTTGACCACCTAACTAATTTTTCTTCATTTCTAAGCTATTAAAAAGAAATAGCTCAATTCTGAGAGAAATTTAATTCAGAAGTGTCACATAGAAGCTGAGAAGTTTTGCTTTGCAATCACCCTGGTGTTTCTGACGTGAAACATCAGGCAGGTTGCAAGGAAGCATTCTGACGTTCCCTTTCCATCATCCCCATACTTTTATTTCCAGCAGAAGCCATCAGCTTCACTCAAGCCATACTCACAAATCACCCAGGGCCCCCAACCCTCCGTTTTTCATTAAATTAATTATTTGTGAAAAATCTTCCCTGGGCAAAAGCCCAAGGCAGTGACCCCAGGAGGACTGGTTTGCTCAGCCCTCCATCAGAGGTTTGGTTGACCTGCAGACAGCAGTGGTTGAGTATGGGATCAGCCCAGCAGCAAATGCAAGTGGAGAACCACCACCAGCCACCCTGGCTCTTGGACTGTAAAGAACAGGATGGTGAACTCTCCCAAAGTCTGTCTGAGGGGTAGGATATAAAGGAGAACCTGTTTCTTTGTGAAATTCCTCTTTTTAACTTCTTTCTTCTTAATACCCCTCCTCAGCCAGCGCTTTCACAGGCTGAAGTTAACATTGGATAATCGTCTGGGCTGACGTAAATCTTCCTCTTGTTGTAGACAGGCCATTATTCTGCTGGTTTTCTTGCTCCTTACACACATCTTGCTGTAATTGCATCAAGGAGAGAGAGGGCAAAGTGTTCAATAGGTACAGCCACCAAGAGAGCAAGAAGACATCCTATAAAGACATCCTATGAAGAAGACATCCTGTGGGGATACTCTATGAAGAAGACATCCTATAAAGACATCCTATGAAGAAGACATTCCATGAAGAACACATTCCATGAAGAAGACATTGTATGAAGAAGACATCCTACAAAGACATCTTATGAAGAAGACATCCTATGAAGGAGACATCCTATGAAGACATTGCTTTGTGATACGTGGCATCGACCCCACGAGCTTGCATGTTTGCTATGGTCCAGCACAGTTCTCTCTAAGGGACTCTAGGCTGAGAAACGTTGCTAGGAGAAAAATTTTCCAGGAGGAGAGGATCTTGCCCATGACACTGGGATTTCCAAAGGCACCTGGAATTGCCTTGGTAGCTCTGACCCTGCAACAGCCCCAGTTTTGCTCGACTCATTCGAAGTATGAGCTGTGACCAACTAAAAGCTCTGTTATGTGCTTATTCAAAGAGCCCATAAATCTTCAAAGTCTGACTTTGCCTGTTGGACTGCCTTTGGAAGGCTGAAAATAAAGTCAGAGCCAATTCTAAATATTTCATGTCCCCATGTTCCCGAGCTCAAATGAGTTTGACAGCTCTGGTAAGCTGCAAGGAAACAACCAGAAAAGACCAGGAATCTCAGAAAAAAAAAAATCCATTTCCTATCACCTCTGAAGGGAAAATATTCCTTTTGTTTTCTTTCCTCTTTTGGATGCATGCGGACTTGCAGGGGGACAGGCTGGAGGGCTCCTGTTGATAAATTGCTGTTGAAATCCAGCTGCTAAAGACCCACAGGGGCTTCTTGCTCATCTGAATCATCTGTCGGGAGAAGAGACATCCCAGCAAGCTGCTATGAATCAGCTGCAAATTGGCTTTAAGTAGTGGGGGATGTTATTATTCTACCTGGAGGAGCATCTTCCTAACTGGTCGCTCCTCATTAAAGACGGTGGGCAGAGAACAGCCAGCCTGTACGGCTCTTTTCTCTCCTCTCCCTTTTCTGAGGGTAAATGCAGGACCATGCTTTCCCAGGCTGTCAACGTGGCACTTTGGAATGCGTCCTAAATTCACTTAAAATAAATATATCTGCATCAGGCCAACTTTCTCATGCCAAGCAAGTACAGGAGACAGCGAAGACAAATGCTGTGGGACGCAGCCTGTGACCTCGTGCTTACCAGGGAGGCACTCCTGCCCCCAACAAGGCCAGATTCATAGCACCCTTCCCTGAATTAGCACCTTGGGGTGCTTCAGAGCTGTGTTAGCACAGCTGAAGGTCACTATGCAGGCAGTCCTGTCCCCAAAAAAGATCCAGCACTGGCCATGGACCCAAACTTGTTGCCACCATGGGGTGGTGGAAGTGTCACCATGGGTTTCTTGTCCTTTGACCCGTGGCTTCTGAGATGCTGATGGCCACGGGATCATGCAGAAGGTGACTCCTTACCCTTTGTAAGCACGGGCTGTGTCCAGCAGCTGAGCACAAAGAGCTGTTTCTCTTCCTAGCCTCTTCTGTTGATGGCATCCCTAGCCGTGTGAGCTGCTACAATAAGAAGAGCCCAGCCCTGTAGTGTCCTGTCTGCAGGGAAAGTGCTGATCAGGATCCTACCTGATAGCCCACAGGAATCAGTCAGAGGAAGGAGCTTGATTTACATCAGGTGATAACCCAGTCTGCTGTCAAACAGCAGAGAGAAGAGGCAAACTTCCATAAAACCAGAGGTGGATGCCTGGAAAACTCATTAAAACACCTCAAAATACAATGGATAATGAATCCTCAGTGGGCTGTAACGCCTGTGTAACCCTGTGGGCAGCTGATACCACATTTGTCTTCCAAATTTTACCTCTGGTCCCTTAAAACACATTATCAGAGCAAATCTGTGTTGCTGGAGGACTGGAAACGCAAACACTCCAATTAAAATCTTTATCAGTCAGACAATGCCTGAGAATTAAAGTCCTGCACTGAGCCTGCCCGTCTCCCACTGATGCCCCCTAAGACACATTGCTAAGAAACCCTTGCAAAGCAGACAGGGAAAACACCATTCTTTTGCTGCTTGTCAGCTAATTGTGGATTGCTGCAGCTTTTTTCTTTTTTCTGCTGTTGTGGTGGTGGTGTTTTGTTGTGTTTTTTTTTTCTCTATCCCCCAACATTGAAAATTCATTAGTCACAGGGGCATGAGGTTAAACGGTGCTGCGTGCAAATCACATTTTATTTTAGGTTGCATAAGCTTCACAGAATTTCTGCCTAATGCTTTTGTATTCTCCCGTGCCCTCTCCTCCTCCTTTCCATTATTCTTGTCATTCTAACAACTAACAAGACTGATCTTGCTCACTGCTTTCTGATCCCTGCTCCCCCTCCCTGCTCTCAGTTTACAGTGGTTTTTATTGTAATACAGCTGAATAGGAAAGATTCAAAGACACAAAGGACCGTGAGGGATTTGCTGCCTGTCAGTCTCTGTTGAAGCACAGGTGTCTTTGTGCCCTTGAAATCTCACCAACACCGAGAAAGCATGGGATCTTGGGCTGATCTTCAAACTGAGCCTTGCATTGCTCTCATTCTGCCTCCTCCCAGATTCTTTTTGGTACCCAGGTTCATTGGTCAAGGAGAGTGGAAATTAAAGGAGGTAGCAGGTTTCCACCAGCTGGGAAGCTAACCTGTGAAGCCCGTTAAATAGCAGAACATGTGCTCTTGGCTCCTTATTTTTATTCTTGCTCCTTATTTCACAAGCATCATCATGATGCTGGAGTGTCTTTCCTTCCTATGTATGCTGTAATTATGGTCATTTGGATTCACATCGTTTGAAGTCTTCAGACTTTAAATCTCTGAGACTTTAAATCAGTGTATACATCTCCATCCGAATTAGCTGCCACCCTCCATGGCTAATCAAGGGAGCAAAATGGGTACTTCTAGGAATGACTCATCGCCTCCAAAGTAAATTTCTTAAGTAGACCAGATGGCTTGTATCCTGTTTTGTCCCAATGGCTACAAAGGGAGCCCAAGGAACAAGATCCAACACAGACACCTGCATTTCAAACCTTTCCACTTGGCCAAAGGGATCTCACTGCAGATGACTGGCTCAAGAGCAGATGTGTGCACTGAGGTTGCATAACCCTAGGGGAGATTTGAGTAGAACAAGTGTTTTTGGGATGGACTCTGATACAGATTAGTTGGTAGTCTGAATTCCGTGAACACCAAGAACAAACAGCGATAGTGGCCCTTTCTGGATATGGCTCTGTCATCTGTATTGTCACTTAATATCATTGAAAAGTTTGCTGGATGAGTGCCACTCTAAGGAGAAAAGCATGGTGACAGCTCTGAGCTGGAAAGTGTAAGGAGTTTAGAAAAGACATAGGGAAGGTTGGCTGTGAAGGGAAATGTCAGAGCAATTAGAAGGGGTTTCTAAGGCATATCTACCAATGGCTTGCTGGTTTCAGTAGTTCACCTGTCATTACCAAAGGATCTCAGGGAGATACTGATGGATCTCGTATTTGGGTGTATCCTTGAACCTTGAGCTGTACTTTCTGCTTGTGCCAGGCTCAGGAGATGGTGACATTTAACATCTGCTGAAAAAGATAAAGAAGGGTGTTCATGTTCATCCCAACAGTGATTCGGTGTTGGTGCTGGTGGGAGATGCTGGCTAATGGGAGGCAGTTGGAAGCCTACTCTACCCAAAGCAGGTGGATGGTGAACATGCTATGCAGATGACTTCCAAGGGAGTCTGTCCTTTGGACAAAAGTGCCACGTCCTCTCAGGGAAAACACCCACCTGCCATTTTGTCAATCCTTATTTTGACCTTACACAAATGGGAGCAACAGAGTTCCCATGTTCTGCTGGTGTCCAACCAGCTCAATAAAAGAATGTCCAACACAAAGTCCAGAAAAGTCTTGTCTCCTCTCTATGGTGTGGACACCAACAAAACATCCCCACCTCAGAGGGCCCTGAGCTTTTGCTTTTTTCAGCAAGAATAACTATTTGGCATAAGTAGGCCTGGGCATCCATAAGCCATGGAAATTCCACTTTGGAAAACATTCTTGGGGAAGCAAACTGAAGCAAGGAGGAGATGGATGTGAGACCAGTTAGAGGCCAGCCACGCACTCTATCAGCCTTAAATGAATGAGCTGTCACATGGATATACAGGGAGAGGGACACAGGTTAGTAAATTAAAGCACTGTCAGTTCTTGACTCTGATCCAACATGCTAATTGGAAAGACTTCAACTATTGCCATCCCCAGAGGCCTATATCTCAATCACAGTCCTGCCCTCCCCAGGTCAGCCTGAGAGCTGTTATCGTCTGCTGCCTGATCTTTTCCTGGAAGAGGCTCAGGAGTATGAGAACAGGACAAAAGATGTTTTCTTGGCTCCTACGTGACTTTCCTGAGCGCTGCTGTGCCTGAGTGGGAACACACACAGGAAGGTCAGATCCTCAGCCAGGGTCTCGACGCTGTAGAGATGCTATTGCCATCCAAGAAGATACTTTGTGCACTTTGGAGACCCTCTGGTGGTGGCTGATGGCAGAGTTACTCCACTTTGAACTGAGAGAGGATCAGTCCTCATTACTCTGATGTAATAAACAGTGAAATTTCACACTCTTAATTACGGCTGTAACTGATTCCGCTATTATTGGTTAAGTACCAATTATGCGGATTTACTGTAGCCTATGGCGTTGTCTATATCCAGCATTTGATGTCCCAGAATGACTTGGATAACATGGTATTAATCATCTAGATGTAGTATCTGTCACCCTTTCTTGTTTAACTGGCAGGAAATAACTAGGTTACCTGGGTGGCACATGCAGGGAAAACCCCAACTTACCAGCTCTGACACAGCCAGTTGGATCCTTCTCATCTTGTTTCACAAAATCATCTTGTTTCCCTCAAAGGATGCTAAAATTGTTGACACCTATTGGCTGTGTTTCTGGCCAGGCACTTTTCCAGCTGGTCCATAGTAGCTCCCAGCCAAAGCTGGACCTAGAGACTTTGTTACAAAGCCACATACCCTTGCACTCCCTTTAATAGAGAGAAATTCTATCTTGCTCCTTCTGTGGAAGTTACATGAAAATTTGGCAATGTGCATTTTTTTTTTATAATGCATCATAACACAAATGCACACATGTTGACTTGGGGAAAGGTGCTCTGAAGTTATTGGAATGGCTGACCTTCCCAGGAGTAAAATGTGATCACCTCATTCAAAACTGACCAAAAAATGCAAGCAAATCCTTTCCTCTTCCAAGAAAGCCCCAAAAGCTACAATTACCTCAGGGAATTAGGACGACAACTCTTCCCCCTTGGCCCAGAAGTATCAATTGAAGAAAACACTCCTCCGAATGTTTGCTTCACTTGAGACTTATCTCATTGGTAGCCCCAAGCAATATGAAGTTTTGTTAGCAAGGGGCTGTAATTCCATTTTATTGAAACACTTTTTCTATAGTCTCTCAGAAAATGAGTGTTTTTGGTAAACTCTTGTATATTCAAACAAGAGATAGAAGAGACATTTTTTTTTGGCACACAATGGACCATAGAGGTACATGGATGATGCTCCACAGCGGAACAGAGGAGAACAAGGTTTCCTGCAGGAGGTTTTTTCAAACCATCCATTCAAATGGATTGTGGCAAAACAGGCAAGCTCCTCAGAATGGCATTTCATTAATTGGAGTCTGGGCAGATTGTTCGTTAATGCCATCGCACCGTGTTCTGATCTCATACCAGTTTCACAGGGGTGGATTCAGACATTCTGAAGAGGTCTGGCTGTAAAGGAAGGCAGTGAAGGAAAGAAAGGAGGAGCCCAGCCCAGTATTCAGCACTGAGCTCCAGAACAGCTGTGACCCTGCAAAGGGTCTCAAAGCGACAAGCCTCATAAAATATTTGTTAATCAGATGAATGAAACCGAAATAATCAAAGAACTCTGACTGCTTGGGAGCCCGGTGGTATCTGTGAAGCTTCTCCTGATTTGTACCCTGGAGTAGAAGGATCAGGCCCAGATTCTACAAAACTGCAGTTTTGAGCCCAGCAGATATGTCCCAAAAGAGGAAAGATCCATCCTCTGCAGATTGATGCTGTCCTGGTTCACTCACCCTTCTTGCAGCAATTCCCAAGGATAGAAACGTCTTGAGAGGGAAATCTGCGGCTGCTTTTTGGTCACTGCCATGCATTCTCTGTTCAAGAGGAGGACAAGCTGTCATTAGCACATGGCTCCAGGTGAAGAGCCTGGCTCGGGTCTTGAAAGCCGGGCAGCCCTCCCAGCTCAGCACTGCTCCAGAGGCAATTAGCTCTGCAGTGCTGAGAGAGCTGAGGCACGAGGCATGCTTCTGCTCCTGAAACAGCCACTTTGCTGCTGTGCCTGGGACTTCACCCAGGCTGACCCTTCATTGAGTATTCACACTCGGCTTTTAATTACTGCTCCAATTAGCATTGCTTTCTTGGCTTTGCTTTCATGCAGCTTTGCAGGGAACAGAAGCGACTGAAGCCACTGCAGTAAACTCACCATGAAGGAAGGGACATCCCTTAAAGCCCAAGATGGGAAGATAAGGGGAAGCAACGAGCTGAGAAGTCACTAAGATGAACATGTGTTAGAAGTACCGAGGGTCAGCACCCAGAGAGGGAGACCAGAAGTGATTTGAAAGCAATGTATGGTTTTTTGAACAGAACCTTTGGCACAGGGTCCAGAGAGCTGTGAGTGTCCCATTCCTGGAGGTGCCCAAGGCCATGGATGAGTCCTGGGCAGCCTGAGCTGGGGGGCACCCAGCCCATGGTAGGGGTGGATCTAAGGGGGGGGGGGTGTGAGGTCCTTCCCAACCCAGCACTTTCCAACAGTGGAAAGCATCATCTGCTGATTTTCCACCACGACCATGCCTAGTCATTTCTGCAACAATACACTCATGATATGTTTCTTCCCATGGAAAGGGCAGATCACACTTCTGTACTTGTAAAGGTCCCGTGTCCATGAAGCACTCAGGTCTCAGACAAATACAGACAAATAATGCTGTTGCTTCCACCACAGCCTATGAACACAGACAAGGCACGTAAGGAGAGCAAACAGACATACCAGCTCTCACCTTGCCAACATCTCTGCTCCACTGCTCCAGTTGTTTCACTGATCAGCAAGGGAAACATGGAGTAATGATCTCTTCATCTTTTTTTTTTCTTTTTTTTTTCCAGAGCTGCTAAAGGTCTCAGGAAACTAAATCATAGAATCACAGAATCATTAAGGTTGGAGAAGACCTCTCAGATCATCAAGTCCAACCCCAGCCCATCCCCACCATGCCACTGAGCCATGTCCCCAAGTGCCACATCTCCACAGTTCTGGAGCACCTCCAGGGATGGTGACCCCACCCCCTCCCTGGGCAGCCATGCCAGTGCCTGACCACTCTTTCAGAGAAGAAATTTTTCCAAATATCCAACCTGAACACTCCCCCTTTCTCCACACACTTGTATCTCATGCATAAGTAAAGGAAGCTGTCCCTGTCATGCCAACCCACTTCACGACTCAGCTTTGCAAAGTCAGCCTGAGTTTGCATTGGGCATTCAAGCAGTGATAATGCACTTGTGTGCTCGTCCCAAGGCCCCCTAAAGGACATGGCCCCAAATCACAGCAGACTGCAAAGGAAGATGGCCCTTAACCATTTTTTATCTGTTTCCTTGCTGAATGTCTCCCTGGGTTTTCTGGGCTAATGTCTAGCATGTCCTGATCCTCTGTGTCATTGAATTGGGTTGCCCTTGTCCAAACAAAGGCCTATAACTGGGACAGTAGAGGTCCTTACAGGAAAACACATCCTTCTGCAAAGCCTGGCCCCAAACATATCAGTGTCCACAGCCCTGAGAAGGTCCAAAGCTCCAGTATGCATTGCTGTTGCCAGCTCATCCATTTCAAAAAGGTGATTTACACCACAGCCCTCACACAATGAGCCCCAAATCATGCTGTAGGTGAGGCATATTTCCACTATCAGTGATTTTATCAGACTTTACTAGCACCTCTTTTGGTACATTTTCAGGACTGTACAGCCCAAACTCTAGGATATGGGTTCCCAGACAGCCCTACCATCTCTTCACCATCAAGGATCTATCTCTGAGAACTTATTATCATGTGCTGGATACGTCCTGCAGCAAACAAAAGGTTACTGTGCAACCAAGGAGCTTGTGGTGTGGCAAGGACATACAAGGAAAGCATTAATCACCAGGAAAAATGTGAGGAATGTCACCCTCTGTAAAATCAAGCCCTTGTTATCAGTTTGAATGACTGCCACTCTGGAGCAGGCTGGGGTTTGTCTCCCTCTTGGATCTCCATCCAGCCAACACCACTGGCATGAGACAAAGCCTTTCTTTACCTGAAATACTTTGTTTCCCCTGCTATGAGTGACTTTGGTTTCTGGGCTGGTTAGATGGAAACATCCCTACAATCCAAGTAGTGAAAGAAGAATATCCCTGAGAAGCTTCCAGGCATGTAGAGGTCCTTTGAAGGGTCTGTCCTGCATTTCCTTCCCACCTTTCCAAACAGAGCCCCAAATTGTCCCTCCTGAGTGTTTTAACTTGCACACCACTTGGCACTCTATTGGGCTTCTGTTCTGGTGACCACTGCAATTGTCACGGGAAGAGGTTCAGGATGGACAATATGAACCTGAAGCTCTCCCTGTGGCCACATTTCTCTGTCCTTGCCAGTAGCAGAAGGCCAAAAAGAAATCCTCTGTTTGGAAGTCGTGCTCCTTGGCGATTCCTGCTAAGGACTGAGCAGATGTAGTGCTGTGGCTCCTTTCCTCCATTCACCATCAGATGGCAGAAGGAGCTTCTTACTCTCTGAGCTTTAAACCACAGCAGGGATGTCCCTTTACATCTAGAGAGAACTTGGAGAAGCACTTCATTATCTAGCAGAACTGTTTATTCTTGGCGGTGAGTTTCACCTGATCACATAATTACTATAAAACATGGGTTGCACGCCTGAGGACAAAGATGTAGAAGCCAAATTGTGTCTTGTAGCTTCTTTGAAGGAAGGGTAGTCCCAGCTCACGAAGAAACTGAGATGCAGATGGGTTGATGACTTTTTCTCCAACCCAAGCCCTGATTCAGACAATAGGAATAGCAGCCTTGGGGGACTCACTGCCACCTAGCTACACCTGTTCCTGGCTCTGGACTGTAAGAATGGTTGGTAGCAGCACCAATGCCTCCACCCTGCAGTTTGTGGTGGGCACTGGAAGTTCACAACTGTTGGGAAGTCAGTTTGATGGATTCATGGTGGGAATCCCAGCGAGGTCCATTGGTTACACAGAGCCATGAGTTACTGCAGGGTGCAGGAGTGCTGTGTGGCAGCATCATGTATGTGCTCCTGCTCAGATTCTTCCCATGACTTCTGCTCTGGCTGCTGTTAGAGGCAGGACAAGGCTGCAGGGCATTTCTTCAATAACTATGCTCCAAGATTTTGCTGTTTGTTTATTTGCTTTTTCACTCTGGACTTTTTTGGCACAATGAATATTTTTTTTGTAATGGCAGGGACTTTTACAGCTGGACACATGAGGGCAGAAATGCAGCGTCATGTTCATTTATGGACCTGTGATAATAGCCCCAGATTAATCATTTGAGGGCTTCTGTCTCCATTCATTCCCTAGAGAAGACTTGCTGAAATAATGTCTTCACATCAAATATGCACATAAAGCCAACACCAAGGAAATAATCTTCCAGGACTGGGTAGTGCTGAGACACCAACACAATCATCTCCATCCTTGGAGGTTTCCAAGACCAGACTGGATAAAGTCCTGCATAACCTGATCTGAGCTTGTAGCTGATCCTGCTTTGGGCAGCAGATTGGACTGGAAAACTCCAGTGAAGCACTGGAACAAGTTGCCCCAAGAGGTGGCTGATGCCCATCCCTGGACACACTCAGGGTCAGGCTGGATGACTCTGAGCACCCTGATCGAGCTGTAGGTATCCTGGCTCCTGGTAGGGGAGTGGGACCAGATGGCCTTTGAAGGTCCCTTCCAACTCAAACAATTTTATGACTCTATGAAATCCTGAGGTCCCTTTCAATTGAATTGAGCCCTTGACCCTGTGGTCTATGAATACTGAATGTGACGTGAATTTGTGCCTCTCCTCTGCGTCTCATAACCCCATGGACATGGGGTTGGTCCAACAGCCCAACCTCTTGGTGGTGTGGATCTCCAAAATGTGACTGCAGCAGTGTTCAGGACTGAAGGGAAGTCAAACCAGTCTGCAAGGGCTTCGTGCTTTCCCGTGTGTCTCTTTTTGCTACTCTGAACCAAGCCACAGCTGTAACTGGAAGATGGAGGAGCCTTTCCTTGCTCTGCTTGCTCCGTTGGAGATATGTTAAGCCAACACGTGCAATCTTCACAAGTCCATTAACTTCTGGGCTGAGGGAAATGAAGATAAATCTTGCAGAATAGGGATTTTGTGGGAGAAGATAAATGGGTCTGCTTTCCTTTCCATTACCATAAAATAACAGAATCATGAAATGGATTGGGTTGAAAGGGACCTTTAAGGACCATCTAGTTCCACCCCCCCACACACCATGGTCAGGGACTCCTTCCACTGGATCAGATTGCTGAAAGTCCCATCCAAACTGGCCTTGGACACTCACAGAGGACATCCACAACTTCTCTGGACAACCTGCATGCCGAGAAGCTGGAATGAAGACCCCAAAACTAGGTTCATTATGTGGGTGAATACCCTTGCAATTTTAGGGGGAGAATTTTGCACTTTTGCACCCTTGTGAGGGAAGAATTTCCCAAAAAAATGCCCAAATAAGCACAGAGTCAAAAGAGTCTTCTCTGATTTATACAAGTGGAAATGGACCTGAAGCATTTCAAACCTTTTACATGTCTGTTGTGTGGTATTGCAAGGATTTTGACATATATTCTTGTTGTTTGCTCATGATATTGGGCCACTGTAGTGAAATTACAATGCAAAAGAAAAAAAAAAAACTGTTCATTTTCAAATCATAACGCTTTAAAACTGCACAGACCTCATGAGCTCAGTGACCCCAAATAGCCAGAAGCAGCTTTTACATCTCATTGGGATTCACAATGATTCAGAACTAAGAGAAATTGATGAGAAAATTGATTTCAACTGAATTTCAATTGAGAATTATCCAAACCACACTTCTTATTTTGCACTGTCTCTCATTTCTGGGTCTCCCAGTTCCTCATGGCAGTAGTAGTTCTCTGTGTCACTATCCCCAAGTTTGCTTTATTTGCTTTTCTTTTGGCCCAGACAACAATTTACAGGGTATCTGGCATTCCCTTCCATTGCCTGGGCTACATCTCACCATCTCTGAGACACTTTTGTTTCTCTTATTCTGCCCAAATACTTTTCAGCTTATTGCTTTTCTTGACTTATTTTTTTGGCTCCGATCAAGAGAAGAATAAATATCAAAACCAGAGTTTTTTCAGAAGGTGAAGCTTCCCATTTCTAAGTCCTTGTTAATTAGCTTTCCCTTCTGGCTTCTTCCCCCAGGCTGATCCAGACCCCCCTGTTGATTTGCTGGGAAGAGCTGACGAGATCACAACCCAATGTGAACATAAATCCCCACCTTACACCTCCTGTAAATGAGGGAACTGACATCTTTGAAATCCAGTGTTGTTCTTTAATCCCATTGTAGCACAAATCCAACGTCAGGGAAAAAACTTGTTCCTTGAAACTAAACTAAAACAGTTTCTAATGAAATGTTTCAAGACTGGTTCCTGTTGCTAAGCTCCAGAACCATGCTAATTTCTATGCTTAAGTTTGCAGAATCACTGTATTTTTCACTTTGTATTTTACCTAAGCCGACATTCTTTCCTGTCTCAGGAGAAATTTCTGTATCACAATTAGAGCAGCAGCTGCAAGCTGAAAGCTGCACACGCACAGGGACACTCCAGCAAATCAATCCTCTTTGCTTTTTAAAGCAGGGCAATCACTTAACAAGGAAGACAGCAGGATGCACGTTGCATGCCAGCCTCTTTTGGAAGGCAGCAGAGTTCGTGGAGGCCTCTGCTCTCAGTCTCTGTGTGACCGAGCCCTGGCACATCACTATGGGACACAACCCCAACTCTGTTCACCATTGGAGGGGTCTCAGTCCAGCTTCTCAAAACTCATTTTCCATCCATGTGAGTAAAATAACACCCTTTCCTCAAACCAGATGAACTTTTTCCCTGCTGCCTGATGGGAACCATCCGTGATTCTATGATTCCATCCCTGGTCTGCTCTGGATCCTGAACCAGAGATGAGCAGGAGGCTGACATTCCTAGCAGTGAGGATCCTTGTGTAGGCTCTGTGGGGCAAGAATGGGATGTGCCATGCAATAAGCCTGTTGGCCTATTTCTTCAGAATTGCCTTCCTTTGAGCACATGGGTGTCTCCTTCCATTTGAAGAGCCCTTATGAGATCTCCTGGTCCAACAGGGCTTAATGATGGCTCTGACACTGGCTTGATGTGAATGGTTTAACTGGGGGAGGGGATGCCCTGACAACGAGGATGGTCTTTCACCCTCTGTTCTAGGGCAGCGACCTACCCATCAGAACTGCACCAAGAGCCTCACTCACCAAACCTATCACCACCTTCCTGCCTGGGTTGGGAATCCCCTGGGTTTATCTCAACTGTGTTTGTCAAGGAGACTGATGGTAGACTCTCTTACTTCAATGCTTTGGAGACCTCTAGATATCTAATGTAGGCTCGTGGATATGTAAGCCAGAAGGAGACATTCATGATCACCAGCCAATTCTCCTGGACAGCCCAAGCCATAAAAACTGTCATCGACTCCTCCAAGGACTGTGTTTGAGATGTGTTCCTCTCAGCTGATCTTTACATGGCCCATGGGCAGCTTGGCCTGGGTCTGATTTACTCTGTCATTTGCTATGGAGGAGAAGGGTAGGACAACCAAGGAGCTTTTAAGCTGAAGGAGGGAAAGTTGAAATTAGACATCAGGGGGATGTTCTTTACCGAGAGAGTGGTGAGGTGCTGGCACAGGCTGCCCAGGGAGGCTGTGGATGCCCCGACCCTGGACGTGCTCAAGGCCAGGTTGGATGGGGCCCTGGGCAACCTGATGTAGTACCAGATCTGGAGGTTGGTGGTCCTGCCTGTGGCAGGGGGGCTGGAACCTGATGATCCTTGGGGTCCCTTCCAACCCAGGCCATTCTATGATTCTATGATTCAAGGCAAGAATGAACCCTCTGCTCAGGCCATGAGGTGTCCCATGAAGTCCTGATCCTATTAATGAGCCCACCAGACTGATGTGAGGACAGGGCATTGCAGAGCCTCCATACAGCTGCTATCTGCACCTCCTTGTTTTCCTCTGTTTGTCTCCTTGGGCTCAGCCACCACCTCGGGAAAAAGTGTGGTGCAGAAGGCACGCAGATCAAACAGCTCTGTTTGTTTGTGTGTTACAGTGCTGATCACATCACCAGCCCGAAGGCCAGGATTGTTCCAAGAGCACTGTGGGAATGAGGTACCCTGGAGAAATGCGTGCAAGCCTGGATGCATTTCAATAAGATCTGGGCCCCTGTGTTCCTTTGGCTCCCTTTGAAGATCTCATCCTTTAACAAATTAATAACAACAGGGAAACAAACCTCACATTTTAAAGCACACTATGTCCAATCTTCAGCAGAGGTCACAGGAGGTCTCTCACTTCGCAGCAGTTGAGGATCTGACCCAGAGACAATTTGCTTTGTTTGGGGGAAAAAATTCCTTCCTGAGCACCTCAAACAGATGAGTGTTGGACTTTAAATCCATCCAATTACCTTCAGCACGAATGTCCTTCAACCACGTGGGAACATCAGAAAAAATGCAGGAAAAAGTTCCCTAAGTCCAAAATGAATTTAAATAAGCCAAGAGCAGAGCAGCAGACTCATTAGTCTCACTGCTGTGTGTTGCCTCTTATTCCTGCTGTGGCTTTGCACTTTCCAGCAGCTGCTTCTGCCAGGGAGACCCCTCCCTTCCAGGGCAGGAGGATGGAAATCTGGACACCCAGCCCTGCCTGCTCTGGCCAGCATGCCATGCTGTAATTGCAATCTGCCATCTCGGGGAAACAGACAGATTTGTTTAAATAAAGACAGCCCCGAAAGCACCTGTCCCCAGATGAAAATGATTCTGCCTCCGAAGCCAGTGTGAAAGGTGCAGTTCGTGCCCGTGACTGATTTTTATTAAAAGCTCCCCCAGACTCCCCCTTATCATTATCAGAGTATGCACCATCAGGCTGTTCCTCCAGACTCATCAATATTGCTTCAGGGCTGGAAAGAGAAGCAGTTTGGGGGCATGTAGACCAGTATTTGGGTAAGATACATGTACTAAGAGTTAAAAACATGCTCGTGGGCCGTTATCGTTGAGTAGAGTCATAGAATCATTAAGGTTGGAAAAGACTTCTCAGATCAGCAAGTCCAACCATCAACCCACCACCACCACGCCCACTAAAACAACAGCATTTTCTGTACAGTGCCATTATTTAACACCTGGGCACCAAAATCTGTTGTTTTAAACTATGTTTAAACTATTTTTAAACAGGCTGAGGCTGGCAGGGAGCACTTCTGTAAGGGCTGCAGGATGTTCCCCTTCTAGAACACATCATGCAACAACCAGCACTGTGGAACATGCAAAGCTTCCAAGAGAACAGTTCTTACTCAGATCCATCACTCCACAGCTTGCCTTGCTGACCGGCTTTTATTCCAAATTCAGGGATTAAATCCTCCTCAGCCATCTGTCTCTTGATTCATCCCAGGAGGACTTGAACCCATCCTACCTGATAGCTCAAGGGATACTGGAGAAAGCCCACCTCCAATTCACAGTCTCTCCATCACGCTGTGTGCTGTGGTATGGACACCACAGTGGAGGATTCAACTTCCTCACGTGGAATCATTAAGGCTGGAAAAGAGCTCTCAAATCCCCAAGCCCAATCCCAGCCGATCCCACCATGCCCACTGAGCCATGTCCCCAAGTGCCACATCCCCATGGTTCTTTGACACCTCCAGGGACGGGGACTCCACCACACTGTTCATTGCCTTTTTACCAACCTTTACTATGCCCATCCTTAACATCTTTGGGCTGAACAAAAGTGGTTCCTGGCTGGGATGCTGCAGCAGATGCACACCTGAAGCATGAAGCACCCAAAGCAACGTGGGCCATGGTGCACAGCAGCACAACACAGCCCTTCACAGCCCCATCGACATGGCATGCAGGAGCTGCTGCCTGGGAGCACAGTAGAGACCAAAATTCAAGAAAAATCCTTAAAATTCCCACTAATCCTTTAAGGGAATATTCACTGCTTTCCACCTGCTCACCTCACCCCTCCAGGATGATCCTTGCAGTCCCCAAATGCTACAATGTCCCGTGTTTGATTTTCGTGCCTCTCTTTTCATGCTCTATCTCTACTGCTGCCTTCCTTCTTTTCCTTCCTCACCCTTTTTTCTCTCATCTCCCATTTGATTTGCCCCTCGTTTTCCCATTTCACATCTCATTTCACCTCATAAAGCGTTTGTCAAAAAACAGTGGCTGCTGAGAGCTACAAAAAAAGCTCTGGAAAAAAGCCCAAACTCTGTGCAAGGGAAAGCAAAGTAACTTCTAAATATTTCATTCTTGAGAAAAAAAATAAAAATAATAGATAAATTTAAATAGGAGACACAACACCCTGTATTTTGCTCTTTGCAGAGGAGGCACTGGATGTATTCAAGGATGGATGCTGCACCAGGTGGGAGATGTGTGGAGGCTCAGTTATTCAGATTTTGCTCTCTCTGACTTTACCACCATAATATTATTTATCTAGGTGTAAAAAGCCATGGAGTGGATTGCTGAGGCAATCAGACACGAACACAGAACTGCATCTCCTGAGGCATGATGCCAGCAAGGTGCTGGGAAGCAGCACTGAGCACTGGTGGCCAAAGGATGTGCCCACATGGGTCCTTGGCTGCGTGTTTGCTTTTTCCTTGGCACAACTGCACCCCTCACCTTGTTGTCAGCCATATGTCACACATCAGCCTGGATGGAGATTGTTCCCCGGGAGGATCCGTACTGGGACCTGTGGGCAGCAAGGATTTGCTGCTGGACACACAGCAGCTGGGATGCAGCAGCTCTGGTCTCTGACATTTGGTACGCGGCACTCTTTAATAATACCATTGCTCACCTCCAGCAAATGAGTCCTGGAGGAGCAGCAATTCTGATTGTCAGAGAGTGGGAGAAATGGAAATTAAGGGGCTGGTGACAGGTGATAAGGAGGATGGATCCACAGACCTGGTGCTCTCTGGGTCCCTCCCTCCAGCACTGTCCCCCACACCTGGGCAAACACATTCCAGAACCAGGAGTGACCTTCTCCAGAAAAACACTGAGAATTGGACATCCTCAGCTCCCACTGCCGAAAGCATCAATTAGCACTGATCAGATGGTCTAGGGGTGAGTGCATACAGCAGGGGAGGGAGGACAGAGACTGCAAGGCTTCGTAGGTTTCTTTCTTCTTCTGCTTGAAAATATATAAATTTGCGTGGTGAAAACATTCCCACATGAGTTTCAGCAGGATGCTTTCTCTGGATGGAGCTTTTATTCATACAGTAAATTCCAAAGTCCCCCAGTGGGACCCTTAGCAAACTGCCTGGGGTCAGCAGAGACACAGGTCTGGACTGATGCCTTGTGCACTTTCCATGAATGAAAAAGGAAACCTTAGGAGTGTCAAAAATACATAAGAATCTTTTAGATCAGATAACACATGATTTATAAAGCTTGGTCCCACGGATCCTGAGCTCTCACGTGGCTCATTTTGTCCCCTCCAGTGCTTATGAAAGCCCTGGTCTGTCTTCTCCTATTGTCATATATGTGAGCATCACTTCATTTCTACTGGTGAAGGATATTAGAAATCTGAGTGAGAAGGACTTGTTTTGTGCACTGTTGTTATTTTTATTGCCATCAGACAAGCGTTCTGACCTCTAGTGCTTCTACATTTTTATGATCATCCGCCCCGAAATCTCTCCAGATTTATGTACTGTAAATGGTAAGTGCTTTGTTCTTTAGATCATGTGCCCAGGATCCAGATGGCCACGTTGTGATGGTCTGTAAAGTTTAAGGGTGTTTGGGGAGCTAATAAGAAGAACTTTAATGCCATTGCACTCAAAACTCTCCCAGTAGGTAACCTTCATGCACCCCTGATTGCCAGCTTTCACGGGGGTGATGCCTTCATCTCTTGATGTCAGACTTTCTAATATTTCATAAACAAGCACAAGATTCTCTGTGGATGAACTGGAAAGGCAGCTCCCGAGCAAGGCTGCTCGAATCAGACATTTCCAAAATGCATTTCATTCTCTGGTGGTTGAACCTCAGTAGGAGGGGGAAAGATGGCAGGGGTGATAGGGAGACGGAGCCAGAAATAGCTGGGAGATAAAACTCCTTGTTTTGAACCCATCTGTAACAGTGAGGAGGAATTGTGAGGATGTCTGGATAAGCAGGATGGCTATTGATAAAGAGGCAACAAGGGGGTTCTCAGAAACTGTGAGCAAACAGCACAAATCAACCACCCAGCGTCGTGTTACAGGGGATGCTAAGGAACCCACTAACAAATATTTAAACCAGAAATTGCAGAATTATGAAATAACGAGGACTGAGCAACGTCCTTCCAAAGAGAAAGGAGAAGGGCTAGGAAGAGATTCACTTCTCACTCTTTTTTTGGTCAGCTCAGGCTATTTGGAAAGATGCTTTGTGCCTCTTCGACAGCTGTTGGGAGAGACGTGGTGTTATGGATCCAAGGGTGTGCAGGAACAGCCTGGCTGAGCCCAGGAGCTCAATACAACTGCACGAGTGGCACCTTGTAGCAGGCTGATGAAAATGAAGGGGAAAAAAAAAAACCAGGAAATTGTACAGAAAAATGTAAGTGCAAAAACAAATTAAAAAAAATGAAGGAGACAGTGAAAAAATAAAGTGATTTTGGCAATTCTAACTGTAATTAATAGAACATGTGTTGAGAGAAATCACTGTTTACACAGAGGATAAATAACAGCAAAATAGCTCAAACCCACCAGCATATGCCTGAGTTTATAGAAGAGTAAGTCTCAGCAGAGAAATTTGTTGCCTATTTTTAGCTGAAACTATTAGTGGATAAAGAGTTTCTGTTTGGATTTTATTAAAATCCTTGCAATCCTGTTCTCCAAATGAAGTCAAATAAGATTTGCATAGCCGGGCTGCAATGAAGGAAAACTGGGGTGTGAAACATGTTCACTATGGAAGAAAATATGGCCAAGATAACCCAGCTGGATTTCAGAGGAAGAGTAGGTCCTTACAGGAAGGGTACAGCAAGGAGAGAAATGAGAACCAAGTTTTTTGGGGGAGAACCAAGCTCTGCATTACTTTGGAGAAGAAATTCTGCTTTTTGCATTGCTTCCCAGTGAGACCTGAAGGATACAGAGTGGGATGTTAGGAGCTTCTAGATGTCTCCTCCAACATGTGCACAACTCCCTTTGTCTGCTCTTAGGGGTCTGTCTGCAGGGAAGACATCTCTGTCTGAGCACATCAGCCTGAGGAGAGCTTGCTGGTGTAGCTGGTGGAGTCCAGGACATGACTTGTCCCATGCTAAAGATGCCTTCACTCAGCCAGGTGGATCACACCACCATCTCCATTGACTTCACCGATTTCCATGGACGTCTTGCACACTTAAGTGTATGGAGACACCTACAGCTCCTGCTGTCTTATTTTGTGAGTGCTGGAGTGCTGGACTGGGTCCTCCAGGTAACTAGGGGATGCCACTTGCCCATCAGGGTGGTCCTGTGTGGAGCCAGGAGTTGGACTCAATGATCCTCATGGGTCCCTTCCAACTCGGGATGTTCCATGATTCTATGATCAGAAAGATCTGGGTGTCCCATGAGACCTGTGTCCAGTCTGCACAGACATCTCGGATACCCCCGAGCATCTCAAATGGCACCAGACACCATTGCACGGGGAACTGAACCTGATGTCTTCTGTGTTATCTCTAGAAGCCTAGGTCTCATCCAAGTTATAAGAGAAGTCTCTGCACCTCTTGTGTGGGCAACTAAACTTCACCAGCTAAGTGAATTCCCCAGCTGCTAATGCTAGGGAAGATGGATCCTCTCCTTACAGGGTTTTTGATTTGGAGGTATCAGGCTATACTGAGAGCCATGACTCTATGGACATGAGCACCTTCTTTTGGTGGTCATCTCCACACCCAGGTTCTGTTGAAGGCCCTGGAAAAACTCACAAAGCTTCTCTCCCCTTGGGACCACGGCTCTGGTCTTCGTCTCAAGCAAGAGCTGGAATCCTTTAGGTATTTTCCATGGCCCAGAGCACTGAGGGAATGCTGCACTTCGCAGCAGCTCTCCCTGTCACACCAGCAAGAGGCTGTGATGGAGTGCCACAGGGCACATGGAGAGATTAAAAGCAGAGCCTCCGAGTCAGGGACGTTTTAAAAATGTGTGTGTTCAAGTAAAGGGCTTTTTAATGTTTTAATAACAAATATTACAAGATATTTTTCTCCATGCTCAGTGCCTGCTGAGCCATCACGCTGAGCCTATATTTATGGCACTGTAAAACACAATGAAGGCAACGGCGCTAGGAATGCTAATAGCCTCAAGTTTATTACACTAAGGCTGAGTGCTTCATTTTAATTGCATGGAAACATTTAATTTGTTAGATGAGGTGTCATGTAGTTTTCCTCAGGCACCGGTAACTCATATCCACACTGGGACAATCTAACCATCTAGGGGAGGCTTTAAAGTTTGATGGATTTGGCTACATCTTACCTCGTTGGTGTGCGTGGGTGACTGGGTTCTCGGACCTTGTAGAGTTAAAATATTTCTGCCTCTTTGTTGTGAGATTTGACTGGGGAAAACTTTGTCTTCAGAGCTGTCCGGAGCAAAAAGGAGTCTTAAAGTCATCACCGTAGGCTGTAAGCACCAAGTGGAAGGGCCACACACTCTCACATCTCTCCCTGCCTTGCTAGATGGAGGATGCTCGCAGCCTGAACTTGCTCATGGTGTCACCCAATGACCCTTTGCTATAGCAATGGGGGCACCACATTTTTTTGCAGGAAGGGTGGGAGTTCAGAGCACAGTTGACCGGTGGATCAAAGGCAGCACCGTGCTTCTCACCATCAATTTTTCTGACCATTTATATTAACAACATTTAAGGAGTAAGGGGGAGAGGGAAGCCAGCTGAACAGCAGTGGATTCATGCTTTGAAGCGATGTCAAACCAGGACATATCAGGAAAAATAAAAGGCATTTTTATGAAAAAAAAAATCCATTTAAGGACAAAAAGGAAACTTGCCAGCATGTCCCACGTGGCAAAGGGATGGGGCAGTTGGAGGCAAGCTGGGTCTGTCAAAATAATGATAACAGCTCCAGTTTCCTGCATAGTTCTGACACGTGCTTGGACAGCAATGATGAATGAGGAATAAGTTCCTGAGTCAATGAGATTTCATTTACCTCTGGTGTTAGGGAACCTGCAGCTCCAATTAGGTTTTTTCACCACATGGTGATCCAACAGTTTAGATGTTGAAGTTGGAAAGCTTCACATAGGAAATGAAAGGTGATTTTATTTTTAATTTTTTTTTTTGTGCTGTGCAGATAAGTAATGACTGCAACAGCTTTGAAAAACTCGTGGTAAATACCTTATCACTCCAGGTTTTAAAGTGAGATAGGAAATCTCTCTAAAAGATACACTCAAGCTCAGCTCTGACTTCATGGGCTGAACGCTGTCATGTCTGGGCTACAGGAGAGGAATTCTCCCTGCAGGACTCCCCAGAAAGAGGAATATTATGCAGAAATGAGACGCTCTGATGTCTTTAAAATCTACATTGTTGACCAAGTCGACACCATGGCAGCAAGCAAACACGGCGATGCATGATGATACGAAGTTGTGGGCTCGTAATGACAGTCCTGGGCAAGGCCCACATCATTTGGTTGCTTGAAGCCTCGAGGAAAGTTGGACTTTCATGTCACGATGGGTACAGACCCAGAGCACAACTGGAAGCACCTGGCACGGCCAGCTGTCAGGGAAGACAAAGAGCAACACAAGCAAGGTGTCAACGCTCATATCTACCATATCTACCATGGGCTTTCACCTCCCTGAAGCTGTCACACTTTCTGAGTTCTCCCCTCCACCAGCAAAAGCTTTCTATAAAAAAGCCTATAGGCAGCGTCCACTGGAAAACACAGTGCAGGAGGGCAGAGATGGAAAGCTGGGGGCTGCACGAAAGGTTTTCATCTCCTTGTCGTATTACCACAGAAGAAGAAAGTCGTGGTGGGAAGATTAATCTTCTGAGCATGGAATTTTGTTTCTAACCTGCACTTTTCCATCAGTGTTGGCTGGGAATTTTAAATAAACCCTTTCAGATGTGTCAGTGACTCTTTTATTTGAGTGTGCATTTGCTGAAAATAACCCTGGCAATGAGATTGTTGAGGCAACAGCTACAGAAATTGGCTGACCCCAACCAGTATCCGGCCATGAGGGATGGAGTTTTGAACTGATTTATGAGGCTAAAAGAGACCCTGTATGCAAAGGGCTATTGGATTTCAGTCACTTTCTTCCCTGCTGAAAGCCATAGCTCATGTTTAGATAACGCACAGTTTCAAGGAACTTGCTTTCAAGTTTGGAAATTGCCCCAGAAACCTGGTTTTAAGTTTCTCACCCAACGAGAAGCAGAACCTTTATGATGTCATCTGTCTGAATTAATAGCTCGGTATATTTCCACTTGGCCCTACCCTGACATTAGCACAGAAGCAGCTCACAGACATGAATAATTTCATCATTATCATCAAAGCAGCCCTCGCTATGGAAGGAAAGGTCCAACCCTAACTCAGAGCCAGTGGCCCAGAGGCATAAAGTGACTTGACAAAGGTCAGTTGGGGATGTGCTGTCCCATGGAATTCTCCTGGAGGCCACACCAATTCCTGGACCTTGGAGCTGTCCCTGCTTTCACACATTATCCCACTCACATACTCCTTACAAACAGCAGAAAAGACCAAGTGTATTCACAAGGTCATCAGTGAATAATTTTGAATAATTCGCAACCCTGGGAAAACCACAAGTTGCTCGCAGAGAATTCATGAGCAGGAAGAGGCAAAAAATAATGGCACAATTAATTCTTTCCCGTGTATCTATCACTGCTTTAGTTGTGTTTAAAATGGACACAAGAAATTACACTTTTGGACAATGAATTAATGCACACTGACAGCAAAGAGGACTCTCAGTAGCCAACAGCTTTGAATATCAGAAAGCTGTGGCTCCATGGGTGAACTGAATGGCTCACTGCTGCCAGAGTTCTCTTATTTCCTCTCCCCACACTTTTTTCCAGCCACATGGTCCCACTTTGGCCAGGGTGCTCAGCGATCCTTCTGTGATCTGATTGGGTTCCTCAACACAGCAGAAAATGATCCCTTTTGGGGAACGAGGCCCCTTTGGATCCAATTAGCAACATGAGATGTGACGAGGTGGCACAGGGATGTGGATGTGCCATGGAGCCAGGGCACAAACTGCACAAATTCCTAAGGGCTTTTTCCTTAACCACCCGCCTGACAGCATCTTTAGGAACCTACCCACGAGCATCTAATTTTGTAACTCCTGACCAACGGGCCAAACTAATTCGTAATTGCCCTCTCGTCTATTAATGAATTTATAAGAGGAGAATAACCTGTCTCTGCGTGCCAAAATAAGTACGCTCACATGTGTGTAGGGGGATGGCTGTCTCGTTCCTTTTTAAGGAAAAGACAAAGCCACTTTGTGCCTGATTTGAATTTCAGACAAACATTTAACAGATCGCTTTGCTTTCCCAAACGTGCAGTGCAGCCTCTAAGAGCAAGCTAAATTGCTATAAATTAAAGTTAAATGTCAAAAAGGCAAAGATGTGCAGGAATGCAGGAGTCAATCTCTGTGCAATTGGGGTTGTTACCGAGCTGCTTTTATCCACTTTGCTTGCATATTGTTAAGTGCTCTTCCTGGAAAGGGGAACTTTTTTTTTTTTTTGCCATTTTTAAACAAATCCCAGCCCCCCTCTTCCACTGAAATGGGATGTGATAATTTTTCATTTTCAAATATCATCAAAGAATCGTGATTGTCCTCTCACTGTGCTTATCGTTCGTCTGAATGTTGCAGCCTGCTCTCAGAGAAATGCCATCCTCTTGATATAGCAGGTATCAGCCTGCGCAGTGAAAAAGAAATTAAGATGCCATTCCCACCTATGCTGAGTAGCTGGCCTCTGTGGGAGGGGAGAGAAGAGATCCCTGCTTCTTCTGTCACTTCAAAATAGCAAACAGAATTGGAAATGCACTGTGAGCTACATGCGACAGATGAGACAACAGCTATCAGTGTCTCAGTAACCGCATCTCACCTATAAAGAATCCCTTCTGCTTGCTTCCATGGGGCTCTTGCCCTCCCCACCTCCATCCCCTGCCCCACGGGGCTGTGTCAGCTGCAGGTGATGGAGGACAGGATGGTGCCTGATGGCTCTGAGCAGAGCAGGAGGGGCTGAGGGATGCACTGCAAGCCTTGCCTGCGTCATCTGCACGCTCCCCTTTGCTCTGCAGCCTCCTGATCCATAAAACCAGCAGCACTGTGCCTCCAAGGGACGCTTTCGAAGCAGCTGTCACAACCTTTTTTCAGCAGTGGGACATCGTCAGCCTGCAACAAGGAGAAACATCTCCATCAAACACTGCTGCACTGCTCTCTGAGGACTCTCAGAGTATAACCAGCACTACACCCATGTTTTTAGGGAACGCAGTTTGGATGCTCTTTGATGCCTGCACAGCCCTTTCATGTGACGGAAACTGGCACAGCCTCCACAGTTACTCGACGTGTTGCTGCAGCAACCTTTTACCGTGACTTCTTTCATGCTGTGTCAAGCACCCTCTGCAGAAGAGTTTCGGTGATTCATAGGGAGGTTGTGATTGCAGCTACCTTAAGGCCATTGCTCAGCAGCGCAGAGTTTCCATGAAACCTGAACGTCCAATGCTGATTGAGATCACGTTTGCAGAAAGACATTTGGAATGTGAGGTGCACAAAGGCTCTCCAGTGCCCAGTTCAGCTCTGAGCTGGAAGGAGTCGTCCCTGAGACCAAGGGATGCCGGTGGCTCACACAGGGATGTTCCCACCAGATGGCAAAGCTCACTTCACTGGAAGGATTTCAAGAACTAGAGGTCTTTCCCACTGCACCTGTAAAGACCTCAAGTGCCTGGGGAAATATTTGGAACTGGAGGAAACCGCACTGTAAGTGCATGGCAAGAAGCGGTGTGGTTGATTTGATCTAGAATTGGAGATCTACAATTGGAGATGGCCTTTCTCAAGTGGAAGGTGGAACTGGAGAACTCCAGCTATCCCCTCGACAAACACTTCTGCAATTCTGTGAGTGCACGGGACTGTCACTCTCTTAGTCCTCCCTTTGGTCAATCTGTTCTTTGTGCTTTTTCCCTGGTTGAGGCAATCCCATACCCATCCTTACAGAGCCCTGAATTGGTCATAACACTTTTGGCTGCCAACCTCACCACACTGGCCTTTGCTCTTGATGAAGTGACGATGCTATAGGGGACTCCTAATGTAGCTGTCTAATGTCACTGTAGTCAATGCATATCCAGTCAATGCAAACAGAAGAGTGTGGGCTGTCATTCCTCTGATCTAATACAGATGTTGGTTGGAGGGTCTACGCTGTCCACTGGCTGTAGATGGTGTTAACCACCATGTGAGTCTTAATGCCCATCTCCTGTCTGGATACCTTGTACAGGGTTTAAAGTGTCACACCGAAAGCCTTAAGCTCAATTTTGCTGCTTGAACATGCTGCCTGATGACAAGAATGATGTTCTACGACTGTAAAGTCATCCACGAGAGGCTGGCAGGTGGGTTGGAATAATTACAAGAGACTCATGCATTGGTTCAACTGCAGGATGGGGGAAATACCCATGGGCATCTCTAAAGCCACTAGATCTCTATATTAGACCCCTCAGGGAGTCCCAGATGATTGCAAAGATACATCCAACCTCAAAATATACAAAGCCACACCTCTGAGAGCTTATTTTAACTAATTTGCTCTGTCTTCATTTGCAACGTAATGGAGAAACCAAAGGCTGCAGTGCTGTGCAATCCTCTCTACTCATATCCCAGCAAGGAGCAGGATTTCTCCTTGCCATGCAATGAGGAACACGTAGTAAGGAAAGTCAGTGGTTTTGATTGGCAACACAGCTATGGTGTGCCAAAAGAGTGAATTATTGTGTAATTCCATATCCTGTGGGCTTCCTTGTTCCCACCACTTTCTACCCAGCCAGGAACCAGGAAGAACAATCTACAAGTTTTTGGGAGCTTGCCTGGGAGCAAGGATCCCTATTCCCTGGAGGACATAAACCAGCTGTCTTCGAGGTCTTCTAGAAATCATAGAATCATTAAGGTTGGAAAAGATCTCCAAGATCATCTAGTCCAGCCAGCCACCTACCACCAATATTGCCCACTAAACCATGCCCCTTAGTACCACATCTACATGTTTCCTGAACACCTTCAGGGACGGTGACTCCATCACTTCCGATGCAGGCAAACAAAATGGGATTCCAGTGGGTAAGACTGGGGAGAGTCCAGAGCCTTGTACTGCCAGATTTACAGCTATAACCTGGTAAGTCAGTAACAGGACTTGTTGGTTTTGGCAGGGGTGCTTGCAACGCTGAAGAACAAGAGCCATGGACTGAAGCCCTGTGAGATGTGAGGTCTCTGCTTGGCTCTGACACAGGACACATCCTGCATGAGGCACAAGCTTCCTGCCAGGACCTCTGGGTGAGACCATACGGGTGGGAGGACGTCTCTCCACTAAGAATCCTGAATGTGTGCATAGTTCAGGCTCTTATCTGATGGTTCTGTCTACATAAATTCTCTGTGAAGGGTGCAGTTACTTTTTTAGGATGGTTCCTGAGGAAACGAGCCCTTTATGTAACTGAAATATCTGCCTCTAGCTTCACTCTCCCTCATAGCTTTTGAACCCACTGAAAAATTTCAGACAATTTTTTTGGCTCAAGGACCCTCATCTTCTGTAAATTTGATGAAAAAAATGCATCTGGCTAAAAAACAACAGGTCCGAGATGATGCACACAGTGAGAATAACGTCACAGGCAGAGCTCAGATTGCAGAGGCCAAGTTCAAGAAACCTGATTCCACAAAGTCCACATGGAACTACGGGCGTTCTGCTTTGGTGATATAAATAAAGTTTTATGTGCTAAGGAGAGCAGCTTAGCAGAAACAAGAAACACAGGGTTTGGTGTAGCAGCAGAAATGCACGTAGTGTAGTTTCACAGAGTTCCAACAGAAGGGCTGAGCTCTGCCACATGGCTCTCCGTGCACAGACAGTGAAGTGGGTGGCTTTGGGGTTGACCTTGATGGCAGTGATAGTTGGGTGCTAGCAAATCTCTCGCTGAGTGCACACTGCAAGTGAGGGTTACACCCCGATTTCAGGAAGCATTTCCCATTTCTAAGCACACAGGTGCCCCATCCTGAGAGCAGCTTGGTCCCGTTACACAGTGACCAGCTTGGAAGTCAGAACGTTGGGAGCACAGTGGTGGGACTTCTTCCTGGTGCCCTTCTCTCCTTAGTGCTCAGGGAGCGTTTTGCTAGATGGGAGCAGGGTGATATCCTGAATTCATTGTACCCAGTGCTTCAGTTATGAGTGTTTAGTTATGAATTAACTACAGGGAGAAGGATCCATATGGAGAAAATCTGAGGAGATCCCAGGCTGAAGCTCCAATCTCCTATCTAGTCCTCTTTAAAGAGCAGGGAGAAGGAAGAAAAGGAGGAACACACTGATTGATGTGTACTGGAGCATGATGTCATATGCAGCCCCCCAGCAGCCGCATTGGGATGATCTTTTCTATTTACACCACATCCTACAGAGTGCCCTCAAGCACCTCTCCTCCTTTCTCGAGTACCTTCCCACAGCTTGCCTCTGGCTATTCCTGATCAAGAACTTGCATTCCTTTCATTGCCAAGAAAATAGCCCTAGATAACAAGCCTGCAGATGCTCTGCTCTGTCCATCTGATTGTGTGCCCATTGCACTTCCAACAGATAACCTCCACCCTTGCCTTCTTTGTGGCTTTGGTGTTCTGCATGAACTTATTCCCTCACAAAACCAATGTCAGATACAAGCTCAGAGCTCAAAGTCTTCTCCTGAGGAAGTGGCTGCTGCCTCAGTTTCCCCATTTAGCAGTGTTATTCCATTGATGCAACAGTTAAACCCTTGAGTGAGCCAAGAAGAATCCTTCCCCTCCCAAAAGAGCCAACAGCAAGTGTCCAGCTTCCTTCTGTGAATCCACACTGGAAGGTCCTATATAACTCCCCAGGAGGAAACAGCTGATCCTTCTGCACTTCCCACAAGCTCGTTTGTAGCATTCAGGGTCCTTGTCCCCATCCAAAATGAACCCTTGACAAAAATCACCAAGAAATAAACCATTTTCCTCGTTCTTTTCTCTCTCCTTCCACGCCTCAGTTTCCTCCAAGCACTTTTAATCCCAACTCAGGGTCTGCTCCAAGTCCATCCTGGAGGTATCTTTAGTAATGCAATCTCCAGGGTTTCTATTTCCCCATCAGGAAGAGATTAAAGTAGAAGAACATCTTCATTTTGTTTTTCTACTGGGGCACATGGACAATGGATGGTGGTTGCTCTAAAAGTAATGCCTCTTATTTTATTATATTGGCCCACAATGTCAGAGGTGGATGGTGGTGGTATGGCAGTAGAGGTTGAACCTTCTCACCAATATCCTGTTAAATTTTATTGCCATGCAACAGATGGGCAGTCTGACATGATGGCATCTGACATGGTAGTGTGCAATTGAATTCCTTCACGAGGAAAAAGTGGCACCCACTGCCATTCATCAGTGCTTGCTGAGCATTTATGGAAATCAAACAGTGGATGTGAGCACAGTGAAATTTGGACTGCATGGGCAATATTTTCCTAGCAATGATGCCATCATAGCAGCTGTGAAACAGTGGGTGACCTCCACTGGTGCAGATTTGTATGAGCATGGCAGGCAGGCTCTTGTTCATTGCTGGTGAAAATGCATGGCTAATAGTGGTGACTAGGCTGAAAAATAGTGTTACGTAGCTGAGAATTTGCTCTGTCAAATAGTGTGATTGTGCTCTTCGTATCTGTTGTAGATTCTACGGAAATAAATAGGAGGTATTACTTTCAGAGCAACCTACATACATATATCTGCCCTAGGGTATTATACTTCCAGCTCCAGCAATAGACAAATTCTCTCCTCAGAGAGCTCACAACTCCCTTCCCAGTAGCAGAACTGAAAACAATGCAGAGAAAATTTACTCCAGTGTGCCAGCAACAAAAAGTTGATTTATGGCCCATTCGTCCCTGACCTGAGGACTCACAAACCAAGCCTGGGAATCACCAGCCCAAGAGTTTTAGAGCCACAGAAGATGGAGACTGCATCCAAGTCACAAAAAACGCCAAACAAAGACGATGACCCTGCAACTGAGCTTAGAGGCATTCCTGCCAAGGTTATTCACGACAGCTATTCCTCCTCTTGACCTGATAGAGTCTTGTGCTGCCTTCAGCACTTTGAGACTTGCATGGCTTTCATTCTAATACCATTTTTTGTTGTTGTTGTTTTCAACTGGCTCTTCCAGAAACAAAAATAAATACAGTCATCCTTTCCACCACCATATATACATATATAAATATATATATGTGTGTACACTCACACACTACACATATATAAGTTACACTTCATAAAATTCTTGGAGAATCCACCAGCAGGATTGATTGAAACAGGCAATTTCGTAGCGAGCTGCAAAGTTCTTCCCTGAATCAGTGAGTCATGATGCCCTATAAAACACACACTAAACCGTCATAATGACCTACCACTATTATTTCTTCCTTAAATCTTTCCTGGGAGAGCAAAGGGAGCGTGCAGAGTGAGGGCAGGAGGAATTGAGCTGACTGCAGCACAAGATGAGGCTCATTTGGAGCAGGTGAAGAGCTCCTACTGTGGTAGGGTGCTGTCCAGAGAAGGTGTTGCCCATAGGGGTGGTGGATGCCCCATCCATGGAGACACCCAAGGCCAGGCTGGGGGGCTCTGAGCTCCTGATGGAGCTATGGGTGTCCCTGAGCATCGCAGGGGAGTGGGACCAGGTGACCTTTAAAGGTCCCTTCCAACTCCATCCATTCTATGGTTGTATGATAGGGTGGCCAAGGAGAAGACAGATGTGCCTCTAAGGTCAGAAACCCTCACACCACTTCTTTGCATTCCCAAAAATAGAACAGTTTGGAGGCTGGCAGCATTAGTCATTCAACCCTTAATTTAATTTGGTGACAGAGAAGGCATGAATGAAACGAACGTCACCTTCCACACAACCCACTGATGAGTTTTTTCACACTCACCTTCACAACTACACATAATGACACGTTTTTTCTTTCTTTTCATTTTTATAAGACTTTTATCCATTTCCCAGCCTCCCATACTGCTGTATCTCCCAAAGGTTTTCCTTTTCTTAAATGGATAATCATGACATAAAATGGAAGAAATTGAAAAAAAGGGATTTCTGGTCTGATGGTTTGTTTCTTTGTTTCTGGAAAAGAAAGGATCAGAAATATTTTCCCAGAAAGCAGCATGTTTTGCTCGAGAAGATCTTTCCCCTTCATGAAACATCATCATCAATATTTCTGCCAGTTCCAGGGTTTTGCTGCCAAATGGGTCCTGAAGCAGAAGAGAACTTTGACCAAGCAGTCTTAACTTCTTCATACTCAGAGCTCCATGGAAATGGGATGAACACTAAACTACCACTGATTTTCTCTGAAATTAAGAAAGCTCAGCTTTCACTGGAAGCCATGGCACATAACAACCTGGTGCCTCTGGAAATCTGTGGACCTCTCTGAGAACGCAACCACAGTCCTAGATAAGGATACCCATGATAAGAACAGTGTAAGGCAAGATTGCGGGCCGTTGCTGGTGGCAGTGGCACTGAAGGGTTTATCTCAGGGAGGAGCAGAAAGCAGAGGGATGTAACCTCATTCTTGATACCCACGTAACTCCACTGTGTAAGTCTGGCTTTGTGAAGGACGATCAATTGGCAACGAGAAACTTTTGAGCCTGTTCTGGCCCACATCCTGGTCTAAATGTGGGAGCAATGCTTTTAAAGGAAACTGTCAAATCAACGACATAGAAAATAGGCAGAGAGATAATTGCCGGGTCAAAACCAAAAATATTATTGATGCAAATCAACTTTTGGACTGGTGCTTCATTGCCTTCTATTTTGATGTAACCAACACCTCCTGGAGGTGGAAGCCAATGCTTTGTTAGCTCGTTAGACCCTGCAAGATGCATGACAACTATTAAGGGAAGACACTGACTTCTTTCCTGTGCCTGGCAATGCTGAACTCCAAAAGACCCAACAAAGAGCAGAGGCTTTTGCACACCGTAGTGCAAATATTGGCAATAATAAAATGAATTGAAACGAAATAATGAAATAAAATTAAATAAAATAATGTAACATAGAAGGTAAAATAAAAATATTATGGTTATGCACTTGGGAAGCAAGGACGAGAAGTCAGTGGCTCCCTCTGCCTGGTACAGTTCTCCAACGCTACCCCAGCATTGTTAGCACGTTCAGGACCTTTAGGTTATAACATTTAGTGCTATCAAGCTACTTCCCAGAGGGATGCAGTGAGGTCTGCACATGATCTAGGATACACTCCATGAGCTTCAGTGTCTCAGAGTTGTGTGATCCCAAAGGAGACCCACCAACATGTTGGGTTGTGTGGGCACAGCCAGTTTCCTGGCGCTTCCAAAGTGCACCCTGCTTTAGAAGCATGGCAGGGATCAGTGACTGCATCATTTAGAATTCAGACCAGAGATTCCACCTTTCTCATGATTTGTACAGACCCATCCCAATGGATAGTTTCTAAAGCACACATTGACCCATCCACACATTGACTCATCCACAGGGACAGCGACTTTTCTATCCAGGAATTAACTGCAGGATGCTACGTTCACTGGATCAGCATCATGTTTCAAGCCAACGGGGACTGACATCTATTTTAGGCTGCAATTAATTCCTTCCTTGCAGTGCTGATCTCCTTGCACTGACTGAGTTGCCACTCCAAACTTTCTAGAAGCGATGTGGTATCAGACGAATGGCAACGCAAGAAAAGCCCTGCTGGGTCCAACCACACACCCAGCACCTGCTACAGGAGTGGGTAAAAGCAGATACCCAGGAGTAGGCTAAGAACCCTCCTCCCCTTGTTGTGGATTTAGCATCCATAACATTTTGCAGCAAGAAGTCCCACTACTCCTCTACTCCTTGTGTAAAGGATACACTCCATTTCAGTTCATTTTTCTCTAAACTGATCTCTCATTAGCTTCCTTCAACGACCCTTCCTCTTCAATGGAATTAATCCTCTTCATAGTTTCTGTGGCACCCACGCTTAACAGATTTCCAGCCTTTATTATCCCTCCTCAGTTGTCCCTATCACAGGCACAATCCCTTCCCCAGCTTCTCATTTCACTCCTGAATTACTCCAGAGTTATGCAAGCATCATGCAACCAATTTGCGTGGTCATCTGACACAGGGGATAGTAGTTATGCAAGAATAAGGGAAAAAAACCACATTTCTGGATTATCTCGTGCTGCTTTGCTGATGCACACATTTTTATTGACTTCTGCTGGATCAATTTTTGATGTCTGTGTAAGTTTTTTCTGAGCAGACGCCAGCAAATTTAGTTGGGATTGACAACCGAGATGCGTGGAGAGATACAGGAGCACAAATGTCATTGCAACGAGACACAAGGACACCAAGGAAGATGAAAATCTTGTGATAAGATGAATAGCATTCAATTTTTTTTTTCCAACTTCATTTCTTGCGTCCAGATTTTGATACCTACATCTCCATTTCCAGGAGCATGAGAAATCGGATTGTAGTCCATGAAGGCATTCGAGATGCTGTGAGCTACACACACCTGAGTCTTTGCAGGACCAAAGACTCAACCAGAAAAAGAACCTACAAACTCAAATACATTTTAACAAATCACTTTAAACTCCTTTTCAATAAACTTTTTCCAAACAGGAGGCTTTACTGTCTTGTTTGTCTTATTTTTGACCAAGCCCCCGTTTTGTTGTCACCGTCATTGCTCAAAGCGTTGAATTTCTATTGATGTAATTGAAAAGTTTTTTCAAAATAAAGAAAAAAAGAGTGGCTTTTTCTGACTGACTTTATTACATAGTAAACAAAGTGGATTTGTTTTTGTGCACACCTGTATTATTTCTGAAGAGCTATTGAGCATCTGGGAAATGAACAGATTGCCTTTTTTTTCTTTTTTTTTTAAATAAAAAAGCCCCGAAACAAACCTTGAAGAGCTCGTGGCTCTTCTGTGCCATCATGCACATCCCAGCAAAGTGATGTTACATCTCTGCTATTCAAATCGAGCAGCTCTTCAAACCTCTTCTCCAGGGGTAGAAATGGCAACGGGAAATGTGAGCCAGGGATGAGTCTGTGTCTCAGGGCTTTTAATTATGTTAATAAGTAATTCTGGGAACTGAGGAGCTTGCTAAGCTTCAGTAGATTCTCTGATGTCTAATAGGGTTTTTAGCTCATCCTGGGATCTTTGATAATAAAAAGCCTTTCTGCTGCCTGTTTTCATGGAGTCCAAGTTTAAGGTATTGACATCTTAATACAGTGGAGACAGTTCCTGTGGCTGAAGTTATCCAAGGAGCCAAAGAGCGAGGGTAGATATGCACAGGGGGACACAGATAAGTGAAGACATCACAGCAGCCTGAGCTAAAGGTTTAGGAAACCACTCCCCAGACAGACAGGCACTGCTCTATGAAGGCTGTGCACAGGACCTGAATCCCATCATCAGAACAGGGAGCATGGCTTTGCTGTCCCATCACCACCGTTCATCAGCATCATATCCCACACTGCAACCCCTCCCAGCTCCTCCACTGAGGCTCTCACAAACACAGTGATGCACTTTGCCAGCCAGTGCTGAAGCTCACCACGCCCGGGATCTACAGCAGAGGAGCTCTTTAGGACAATTAATTTATCCATCAGTGCTGTGGGTCGAGCTAGATTTAACCAGAGCACCAGCAAGACTCTGTGCAACGTTAACCTTCCTTCTCCCCCATCCTTGCTTATCACATTAAGAAAAATATTTCACGTGGACCCTTGGCAGGTTGTCCACACAGCTTTCTGCTCTGCAACGTTTGTGGTTGCTGGAATGGGGAAACTGTAATCCTGCAAAGAGTTAAAGGACGTGAAAGCCCTTCCAGAAGCAGCACAGCACACAGCAATTGGGAAGTGGGCACATTGCTGCTGAATGAGTGACCCGGAACATCACGATGACACGTCACTGTTGTTCCCCTGTCGGATATTTCCTTCGGGAGCAAAATGAGTGAGAAACGAGTTCCCAAATGATTGCTATCAGAAAAAAAAAAAAGAATTAAGGAGAGAGGGATAAAAGGGGGAGAGAAAAGAAGAAAGGTTTCATAGGCTAAGAGCAAATTACTCTGCAATTCAGAGAGTGATTTCATGGACATGCTGCAGGGATAATGTATTCTGAGTGGCTAGAATTTGATTTAATTCCACTTCATTGTTGAGCATCTTTTGCAGTAGTTTTACAACTGAACACTGTGTGCCTGTTTCCCTTGTTCTTCAGCTGGCTGTGTGACAGTCACTCTGGGTAGAAAACGGTGTTGTTTGTTTGCAAGATGCCTCTTTGCAGTGCATGTCCTGAGACAGAAGTGGTGGGAGCAAAACGCTCACAAGTGAATCCTCGTTTCAGCACGGCTGCTGTTGGAGCCACTGGCTCGAGCTCTTTGTCTCTGCCACACACACACAGGGTAAGAGAGGGCTGTCAGCCGCTCGCTGATGAATCAATTAATCAATCCGACCATTTCCCTATTGTGCAGAAATCACTGGGATTGCCTGCAAGGGCTGAAGCACGACGCTAAGGGCAGAAAGCTCTGTGAAGCTCTGCGTGGCTGCATACACGTTGGTCCAAAAAGTGGGACAGCCCTGTGCTGAAATCAGGAGCATCTCAGTGTTCTGTAGCAGCTTCACAACGCCACAGGAGACCTCAAGCACTTGGTTAGACTCATAGTGAGATCTGAGCTCCATTTAACCCCTAAAATGAGAATTACATTCTGGAAGCATCACCCATACACATACACACAAAGTGATAATTGAGGGGAAAAGGCACCAAAAAAACCTGAGGAGTGTGACTTGAGCTTCCTGGCAGGGCAGTTCCTGACACGCTGGGTGTCCAAGGCACCCAGATCTGTAGAGAAAGCTGCTGGTTTGTGCTTTCCAAAAGGCCTGAGAGGCTCTGAGCTAACAGCTGCACAGCAAAACCTGCACAAATTCAAGTGTGCCTGTTCAAGGCACACTTCTCACCTCATTTTCTGCCTTGGTGGTGATATGCCTCCTGGCTTTTCTTGGAGGCAGGATATTTGGCTAAGCAGATTTTTGACCCAAGGCAGCACTCCCATTCTTCCCACTTCCTACTCGATGGTTCTCTCTTCGCCTTAAGCTTTTAATCAGATACGGCTTTCAACATCATTTCCTGGGCCAGTTCTGGACCATTTACACTGGCCTGCCTGTCATCAGCTGGAAACATCAAATTATCCCATTTTTGTACCTTTTCAGCTTCTTTATCTGCTCTTCCTGTGGTGGCTGGATCAGCCTGGCTGGCTCGTCCATAGCAACATGACAGCAAAATTGTCACCACTCACTTTTCCCTTGTACTCATTCTGTCCTTAGCAGGCTTTTTTTATTGCAGCAGAGGGCAGGGAGCTTGCTACTTGCAATTCTGAAAAAAGTCATCTTTGGGGATTAAAACAGCACTCTTCCTTCGAGTGTGAGCTCTTTGTAAGCCAAGTGTGATGGTCAGTAGGGGAACAGTGCCTCTGTGCCATGGGTGTAAGGGTTTGCTGTCCCTCCATGGGATCACAAAGATGTGAAGGTGGTTGAATATCCCTCAAGGACTGACCTGTCCTTCTGTCTGTCCAGTTTCCAGCAAAACAGAGCACTGGCACGATGCACACTTCTGTGCAAAACCTCTGTTTGCAGGTGGAAAAAAAGGACAGCGTGGCCTAAAATCTCATTTGGGCCCAGTGGTGAAACGAAGGCAGCAATTAGAAATAAGAAGACAATAGGGGGGAAACAGAGCTAGGAAGGTGGTAATTAGCAAAAATGAGAAGCTATGAAATTAAGACTGTTAGGAAAGCTAAAGGCGTTAGGGAAAGCCCCAGGCTTAAAGGGCTGTGAAGAATATTCAAAAAATGGGAGCTCTTTGCAATGATACTTAACTTATTGCTGGTTGAGAAGGAAGTGTTAACCAGTTCTCCATCTCCCAGCATGTCCCAATTTCCTTCCTTTTTTTTTTTTTAAATGAATATAAAAGATTTGGATTTACATCATGAGTCTGATTAGTGTTCGTTATCAAGGAAGACACCAAGAATCCACGAGGAATGTATTTGTTTAAAGATTGCAAAGTCCTTATAATAAACCTAGGAAGCCTTAAAGTCTTTGCTAAGGAGGAATCTGCACAAGCCCTGCACAGCTTAACACGAGCTTCTCCTCAAAGTAAATACAGCATCAGACCAAACAGGGATAAAAAGGACTTTAAACAGACAGTTGCAGAATTGCCCATAGAGATTTAAGGAATGCAGGCTGTGTTAGGGAGTGGGGTTAGGGGCCATGGAAAGCAGCTCACCAGAGACTCCCACCATGGCTCTGCAGCAAGGAGAGCAGCAGAGACCTTGGAGAAAACGAGGAGGGAGTTGTAATTAGGAAAAGAGAAATGTTTTCCGCTTCTGCACAGACCTCAGTGAGACAGAGCCATGCAGACCAGCTGGGTGTCTGCCATCAAGATTTTAAAGAGGGGCTTGGGAGAGGTCTGAAATGTGTCCAAAAAGAAAAAAAAAAATCAAGAAAAATTGCTTCAGAGCTGGAGAGAGTGCCTTGCACACGGAGGCTTTCCACCATTCAATCTGCTTCGTTGATCAGAAAGAAGATGGATAGGTGACTGATTTGATTAAGGCATGCGAGGACTTTCACGGGGAGAAAATTTTGGTTAGCAAAGCAATCTTTAATCTTGTGGAGAAAGGCGTATTTATGGCTGGAAGTGGGATCCTGACGTATTCAAACAGAAGTGATTTTCAGCAGAGTGATGGACCATTTGAACAAAGTGCCACGGCGAGTACCGCGTCTCTGCTGCCCAATGCTTTCAAATCAAGGCTGAATTTCTCCCTCAAAGGAGTCACATTCACCTTACAGCTCTCAACATGCTGCTAACCAGCAAAATTCAGTAACCAGAGGTCAAATTAAAAGATCAGGGACATCTCCTGCCCTGGAAGTTACCACAACACCAGCACAGTGCGTGGGGTTTTGCTGTTTCACAGCATTTTTTGACTGCCGGGACCTGGTCCAGATGCCCCCCCAATTACCCCTTGGACCTACTGGTGTCCAACCACGTGGCTTGGGCAACTTAACCTCCACCCACAGACTCAGTGTCAACTCAACAAACTTCCACATCCCAAATTATTTACATTCTGGTCTTCATTTCCTTAGCACTTTTTCCCATCTATTTACTCGTGGAGCGGTCCAGAGAGGGATCCTCACACAAACAACCTCACACGGAGCATCACAGAAGCTCCTCGCTCAACACAGCCTTCATTAACCCCACGATTTAAGGCGTTGGCTGTGTGTATATTCACTGCATTAAATGTCTTTGCTGGAAGTGCACTGAGATGGCAGGTTTCCCCAGACATGGACTGCAAGTTGGTGTGAGCACATCCAGCACATCCTGTGCCTCCCAGGTCCTGCTCTGATGCAAAGCAGAATGAATATATGAAGGTCGTAAAGGGGAAATGCAGGAGCAGAGAATGCTTCCTGCCCAGATGACAGAGTTCTGAGGATACCTCTAAGCAAGTGGCAATTAAAAAAGAAATACATTGCATGTCTCCTTGCATTCCAGGGAGAAGTCTGCAGAGCATCCTGCCTTGCACAACGCAGCAGCTCAGGGAAGAGCTTTGCAATCTGCTCTTGATGCTCTGCCTGCTACCAGACCCCAGCAGCATCTCTCAGTGCTGCTCCTTTGCAAAAACTCTGAGGAGCTCTCTGGGGAGCACCACCCCAACTGAGCACTATGGAGACTTAATTGCAACACAATGGTGAGCTGAGCTGCCAGCTGGGACTGAGCACACGTTGCAGCCACAATGCATCCACAATGCAAAATTTGTCTCAGTGAAGCAGAAAATAGGAATGTGTCGAACCATCACGTGGCCTTCCATGAAGACAGAAGTGCTACCAGGGGTTTCTAGGCTGCCCGTGCGTCCCCTCATTTCCTAATTATTAGTTTTTTTTCCCCCCAGCTTTTTCAGCAATACATAAATTAATAAATAAGCATTCCCATCCCTGTGATAACAGCTGGAGCATCCATTCAGCCCACAGCCCTTTGGTGGTATTCACAAATCTCAGGCTGGTGCTGGTGACCATGATTTGAATTAAAAGGGTGTCACAGGGAATTTAAAACCAATGGACCAGATCATTAGCCGGTGCAAGTCAGCGTGGACCAGTCGAAGCCAACAGCACTAAAATTATTTAGATTAAGCAGAGAGATCTGGCTGCATGCACACGAGGCTCTGCCCAACCTGCCTGCATCCTACCTCCAAGCTCTCCCTGTTTGCTGTCCTCTGCAGAAAGAGAGGTTAATTATCATCATCTGGAAGCACTGGAGGGAAGTTAAGGGAAGGAGGATTTAGGAGGTATGTCAGGAAGCATTTCCTTGCCAGAGCCTTACTAGAGCATAAGACACTCTCACAGGGAAGGTGACGGGTGCCTGGTTGGTTGCATCACTGAAACTTGGGGTGCTCCAAGCACTGGGAAAGATGCGATAAGGAGAAGCATCTCTTTATCCCAGGAAAAAGATCTGAGTGCTTCTGGTGGTTTGATTTCCTCTGTCTGAGCCATCAGATTTCCCAATGAAAGAGCTATGCAGGGCACAGGCTATCTGAATTATTATCCAAGCAAACACTCTCATTCTCAAAATCTGGGAAGTTTTCCAGCTTAATTAACATTAACATTTGTTTTCACTAAGCCGTCTGTCAATGTGCCACCAGAAGCACTAAATATGAGCTCTGAGTACACACGTGGGTAGGTAGCAATTCAGGTGGAGCATGCAGTTTTATTTCCAAGCTTTGTTCCTTACAAGCTTCGTTATTTCTCGGGTCTGTAAATCATCTCCTCTCCGAACCACAGAGCCCTTTCCCCTGACACACAGTCTCATTGAAAGCTAATGACCAAACATCATGTAACATCCCCGGCTCATCTGTACCTAGACATGAACCCTGATTGCCTTTTGCTGTTGGTAGTAAGGAGAATGCAAAAAAAAAAAAATGCTTTTAGAGAAACATTGTGTCCCTGTTCTCCTCCATAGCTCTATTTAGATGCAGTTTTCTTAACTGTCAGCCCTATAAATGCACGGAGTTGGATTGCTGGTCCCCAACCCATCCCCACAATTACCTCTTCTCCTCTTATAGATTTTGATGTCCCACTCTTATAGATGAACCCCTTTTCCAAGAGACAAATCCTGAGGGATGCAGAGGCTGAATTGCTGTTCGCATGATCCAAGTCACTGAGAAAAACTTTGGGATGTCGTCTTACATGTTCCTGCACCCCGTGAACGCCATGGAGCAAATCTGCTTCTCCTCCAACCTACTCTGGTATTGAACCATTTTCTTTCCCTTGGTTCAGCTCCTGGCTTTATGATGACCATTTCAAAGGGACCACAGGGCAAGGACTGTGTGACCCACTTCAGAAGGTGGCCAGATAAGCAGCAGGTGGAGAAACATTGATGCAAAATATGATGGATACGAGATAAAGGGGAATCAACTTTAGCGTTGCATGACTGATGCATATCAACACAACTCTCCCCAACCTAGCCAACCTGCAAAAGCACTGCTTCTCCCATGGATGAGATTAAACAGACTCTTCCCCCAAACCTCTGAGCTCACTTATTTTCTACTTTGCTCTCTTTGAAAGGCAGCATCATTGCTTACATCACCAAACTCAGAGCAGCAAACAGAGGCTCCTTCCCACCTGGGTGCATATATTGGTACTCAGGACTGGTGCCAGGTGCCACCAGTCCCTTCCCTGATTGATCTGATTTGAGCAAGGCTCCTCTGAAGCTTATATAAACCTGCCAGAGTGCTGTGTGTTTTCTAGGGCAGGACTCTTTTGCTGCCTCTCTATTATCAGCTTTTTTCCTTGTATATGCCTATATGGAAAAAGCTCTGATAACTTGGTTTCATGGGTGCACGTGCTGGCAAATGCAAGAGTTGAAGAGCTCATTTTCAGAACTTGGGTGTTCCTCACTTGGGTTAGCTTCATGTAGGCTTTCCCAGGTGATAAGGGATTGAGTGAGAGACATACATAGATATAAGTTGGGATCTTGTTTCTGGGGGAGATGGCATCCTATGAGGTCCTCTGCCTGGTGCTGAATGGGAAGTGGAGCTCTCACTCCAGCGTCTGCATGGCAACAGAAGAAAAGGTTGGCATGGCAACTTTCATCCAACACATAAAAGGGGACAGAGATCAACTGTTGTTATGCCCACAGAGAAAGGGACAAGAAGGCAGCTAAATTTGAGTTAAAAACACTGTGGATGGTAGGGAAAACTTCAACACCCAGGAGTGCAACGTTTCACCAGGTTCCTGGGGAAGGCTGTAAGCTCCTCAAGACAAGGTGTTATGGATGGGGCAGGTGAAGCTGTCAAGGCAGCTGTAGATGCAGTTAAGCCTCTTCAATGTGGAGGCTTGAACCCGTTCACTTCTTGAAGCTATTTCAGTCTTCAAGGACTTCTCAGCTGGGTGAGCTCTTCTGGCTCTCCTCTGCTTCACGCTCAGAGCCCAGGAGTTCTTCCTTGTCCAGCTCCCCCACTGCTATGCTGACATCAGATGCCATCAGATCTCTGCATCCATAAACACGTAATACGTCACCTTGTCTTACTACTCATCTTCCAACATCGTTTAGCAAATTCTCAAGAAATAGCTGAATTTTCTGCAATTTTCCTGGTTGTCTTCACCTCGTTTGTCAACTTCCAAATCCTTTCAGGGCTTCTTTCCCACACCCCATCCTCCTTTTTCTCCTCCCTCTCTTACAGGAGTCCCTCAGACTACTGACCGTAGCTTCTCTGAGAGTTTCTGAGATTTAATGTATATTTCCACTCCACAGTACTCAATTTTTGAATCATTAACTCGGCTTTGTAGCAGCTGTATCTTCTGAGGATTCAGACAGAGCAATATGGGCGATGAAAACTGAAGGATCGAACTCTACAAAAATACACACATGGGAATGTTGCAGAAAATTAACCCTTTCATCCAAAGAGAATATAGGTCCAACTGGGAATTCAGGGGATCCTAAGCCAACCTAGGCTCTGCCTTCTCTCTCTAATAGCTGTATTGGGCAGCATTTACTCAGAAGAAGATGGGATCGTATCCTTAACACTGCAGAGCATCCTTGGTGCTGAGTGCATCCTGGATGCCTGTAAACAAATGTGAAAAAGCAATGTAGGGACACTGTAGTATCCAAATTCAAGCCAGCATATGCATTCCTTCTGCTTTGCTCTGCAAGTCAAGCTCTGCATGGAACCGTGGCACCCTGTTAACTTGCATCACATCACCTCAGACTGGGGCTTTCCAGGCAGTAATGCTAGGGTCCATTATGTCTGTTCTTAACCCATCATTGTCCATTGTACTCGTTCTTCTGTATCCGTTTTTAACCCATTATTATATCTGCTCTTTGTCCTTTTCGGGGCCTCTTAAATAAGGCTGGCTTTTAAATGTAGAAATTCTGGTGTGAGCTGTCTAATGGAATGGAGAGCAGCACGGAATGGGGACTGAGTTACTGGGAGACCGTCGTGGGGTAAGGAGAAAGCTAAGGATAGAAATATCATTCTAATTTATTCTTTAACTTTACCTGATTCAAAAGAAAAACGTAAAGCAAAATGAACAAAGCCACAGGACAGAACCTCAATCTCCTACCAAATAAATACTAAAACCAAGCACACCCCAAGCCTCCCCGATCCCAGCACAGAATCTCCGCCTGCTATAAACACTGCTGGATTTAAATATCAAGTATATTCCATGCATCAACAACAACAAAATATAATCCACGCTATTTCATATGACAATGCGCAGAGTACAAAAATAGAAAGGCCCGCTCCATTAAGCTTGCATCTCAAACTGCACTGAAATTATAATCAACAGCTTCTTCAGGGCAAAGGAAGAGAAAACAAAGGAAGGGCGAAGAAAATAAATAAAATATAAAAATACATTTAAAAAGAAAGAAGGTTTCTTTCCATACTGCTCAGAAGAAGCCTGTTTTTCTGGCTCTCTGGACGTGTGGTCACTGGAGCCAGGCTTTGCTAAACCCTGGGGTCTGAACATTTACAAAATCTCTCTCCTTTTCTGACACTGCACATGAAGCTGCAAGCCAGGATCCACACAGCTGCCCCTGCTCCCCAGCTCCCCTTCCCTGTCTCACCTTCATTGATGATGAGATAAACCACAGTGACAGCCAAGGCTGAATCCCACAGGGTCCATCCATGGATCAGGAGGGTTTAGTGTGGGCACCAGTGTGTGTTTAGGGTTGGGGAGCCTGATGTTCAGACCAGGTCCCTGCTCTACTTACTACCTTTCAGCACTCCCCTCTTGGGAACAGGTTGACATGTTGTCCAGAGAGGTGGTGGATGTCCCATCTCTGGAGACACTCAAGGTCAAGCTGGACTGGGCTCAGAGCAACCTGATTGAGCTGTAGATGTCCCTGGTCATTACAGGAGAGTTGGACCAGATGGTCTTTAAAGGTCCCTTCCAATTCTAATGATTCTCTGATTCCTGACCTGAGGACATCGTTAAGATGACATTGGTCCCTTTTGGATGCTTTTCAACATGATTTTTCAACAGCCATTTGAGTATTGCGAAGATTTTTTCCAACTTTATTTATTTCTTTATCACTTGCCAGAACTGGTCAAAGTCACCGTTTCAGAATTCAAAATGGTCCAGACAATTAAATTAAGCATAAAGTTAAAAGTGCCAATTTTATTAGGTTTTTTCTGGCATTACCTCAATGCCGGGGTGTAGAAAGAGGGGCTACCTGGTCTGAGCAAGGAAAATGAGAAAAGTTCAGAAGAATCAGTCTCTGGTGCTGCTCTCTTTGGAGCGTGTCGATAATCTCCAAACTCCTTCCTCTCATTTCCCAGATTCCCTGCAGCTATAGAATCTGAATTCTGTTATTACATTTTTTTTCATCATTGATTTATGTAAATTAAATAGCGAGAAATACCAGCGTTCTATCCAAAAGGAGAAATGCTGGTTTTACAGGCTCAATATTTCACACAGATTATTCATTCTTCCTTGTGAGCAACTTCTTCTTTTCCCCTCACATTATATTTTTACTGATAGCATTAAATGCTGGATGTAGGCAATATCTTTGATATATGGACAATTTACAACACACAGAGAGAACCTTGACAGGATTCTTTTTCGTTTCTTTATCATCTTGTTCATAAATTAGAGCTGCTCCAAAAAGGGGACTAAGCAAAGAGAAAGCATGGCAGTGTTTGAGGGGTGGAAGCATGGTCTGTCTGTAACATATGACCCGGAGCATCAAGCTGCATTTGATGCATATATCTCCTGAATACACTAAGGCAGTTTGCTTATGGCCTGAGGGTTGTATATAGCCTCGTTGGGCACTTAATTCTTTCTTGCAGTGCCCTCCTGAGTGCTTTCCTTTTTCAGGACAACGTGGGAATGGACAAGAAGGGGGAAAGCTGACAGGGTGAATTCATGCAAGAACAGCCGTGCCAGGGCAGTCCAAGGGCTCAGCCAGCCCAGCTGCAGCTGCAGAGTCACAAAGCTCCATGATGACCAGCAGCTGCCACCAGAGAAGACCTTGGGAAGGTTATAACAGAGTGAGCATGCAGTGACTCTTATTGATGCAATTTTTTAGTCCCAAATGATATGCCTCACAAAAACGCTGGTGTTTTTGTCATTTTTCTGGCATGGTTGCAAACCATTGCGAGCCTACATCTTGTAAACCCTGTCTGCTTTCCCCACATTGTGCAACCACGAGGATGGCAACCAGGTTCCTCCCTACTTGCTGTAGGAAGGAGCACAGCCTCCTCCTGCCATAAGAACTGGAGGTGTCAGAGTGGCCCCTTGACCTGCGTGCAAGAGTTGAGATGGAATCCCTTATACAAAGAAGGAAATTATACCTATTTCTCCATCACTGCTGACAGTACTCATAGCAGACAAACACCATTCCAAGCCTGGCTCTGGGACTTCTCCCCTTCTTGCCCTTGAGATCTGTATTTATGAAGTCCCCTTGCCCTCCCTCCCACAACTCCCTTTTAATTCAAGTCAGATGCCATTGACAGAGACCACAGATGGTGAGTGTGACCTTCCTTGCTAGGATGACAAGGGAGCATGTTCAAGGCCTTGCTGTGGAGTGGAAAGGCACCTGGAAAGAACAGAGCTGACTGAAAGCCAAGAAGGGGGGGGAATAGATGAGCTACGAATTTCCTCCATCTTCTCCTGGGAAAAAGCATTCTGTTCTTCCCTCTGGGTCATAATAGCAGCAGAGGTGAACGTTTAGAGAATTTCTAGGAGTGTTTCTGTAGGGAAGAAGAGAGTAAAATACCAGGTATGGAGTTAAAATGGTGTGAAACGAAAATACAGGACATTTCTTCAGAAATGCTTATCCCGTCCTAGTAAGATGCTCTATAAATACAAACTTCTCCCCTTGAAGTTAGTCACAAGAAGGCTTACTCAAAATAAGGGAGGAAATGGCCTGGGCTGGGTGGCCCCATGCTGAGAAAGTTGTTCATCACTGCCACATCTCAGCAGTGGCATCTAGGGCTTCCCTGGTTCTGGATGCTCCATACGCTCAGAGGAAGGCACCATCCATTCACATAGGAGCCCTGGACACAGAAAACACAACATCCATGATCTGCCAACCCTCAGCTGCGGTTTTAGGTCACAGTCATTTTTCAGAGGACCATTTCAGAAGGCAGTGCTACGTGTGTTAGCTATAAAATGCGTGGGAGCTGTATTAATCTTGCTCTTCGTGCATCCGTAGTCATTTTCTGCTGTTTGTAAGCAGCATTTTGCTGCATAATTTACTGCCCCCCGGGGTTTGTTACAAACAGATCTTGTGTTTAAAATAGAGTTGTTAATCTGGTTCCCTTTTTGTTTTTCAAGATACAGGTCGGGGTACACCTGTTATAAAACATCTGTACGTAAAATCGATGTGGCAGCTACCCTCGTGCCATCTGAAGTCATGGTTCCTGCCTGGCTGTTGGTTCCAGGACCATGATTGTGAAGCTATTAGGAGTTAGGATAAAAACAGTGCCAGCACTGACAGCTTTGGCACAAGCTTTCCTACAAAACAATTGCCTGATTGCTCTGTCTCTGCACCTCCTTCCACATGGATACTCCTGCGGATGGATAATCTGCCTCCAGCTGGGCCCAGAGACATCCTCTGCACATCAAATCTTCAGAAAGACAGCCTGCACAGATTTGCTGGCTAATGAAGATGTATTCAGCTATGAATGATGGTATTTATGCTGAATCCTAGAGCTGGAGCAGAGAAAGAAGTCTCTTCTTTCCTCCCCAACGCTTGTCACACCTAATGTTCTAATTCCTTTCTAATGTATGTTCTAATTCCTTTTGCCTTCCTCTTCATGGTGGCCAACAGTCTACCTCTGCTTCCAATCTGGGTCTGGAGACAGGCCAGCCACTCTGAAAAATTTGCTCTTCTTTCCAGATAGATTGTCCTAGCAAAATACTCTGTTCCCATCTACAAACTTGGTCTTGCTAAAAAAAATGAGTTTTCTATGATGATCATGACAATGCTCTGGTTCTCTTTTTATCTCTTCCTTGAGCAAATTCATATTTATTTGGATTTTTCTTCTCTACTTATCCTCACCATGAGATACGTGGAAGCATTTTGCAGCTTGACTGCTCTGCCAATACTCCTGGACTGGCCACGTACGACGGAGCTGCCCATGGCTCTGCAGGTGGACACAGCACGGCGTAGATGGTCCCTCCTGCATCGTGAATTTTTATGGTACCATAATCAAGTTATTCCACAGCTCTCTTGTTCCTGTAGGGAATCACAGACTGTGATCAAATTGAGGGAGATAGAGGGTGTCTATCCAAACATAATATGTGTGTGTGTTCTCTGCTTATGAGCCCTTCAGGGACTGGTCTTGTTTTCTAACAAATTGGAGAATCACACCATTATTTAGGCTGGAAGATACCTCTTGGGAGGACCTGGACAGAAGATAGCAGTGGGCTGAACAGAGTCAAGTCAAGGTGGTCACCATCTCAGTTTTACTAATCTTGTTCATTCTACTCTTACACAGTTGTGTCCTTGATCACCCCCAGGATGTTTCCAGAGCAATATTCCAAATCCATAAGTGATTCTTCTAGGCCAGGAATCCTGGAACATTGTCAGTTCCCTTTTCTGAGGTCACAGTGGGCCAATCTACTTCATCATCTGTCATCCAGAAATGGGTTCCCCTGAGCTGAGGCAGAACTTGAGATGTTTAAATGCAGTGCTCAAGTAGACAGGCTACAAACACATGGACCTTGTGTTTGTGACTTGTCCTGCTAGTGCTTTCCATGACAAAGACTCATTCTAAAGTTTCACTTGCAGATAATATATTCTTTAGCACAGATTTCTGTTAAGCCATAGACAACAGCTGATGTTCAATTAGTCCTAAATGAAGGTAACTTCAAAAAAAAAAAAAATTGCAAGGCTTCCTCTAGTTTTTTCGAGCCATGTCTCAGCCCCATCAGATGCTTGTGTTGCCCCTTTCTCCTACAGAGCTCATATTTTGGCATGAACCAGAATCATAATTCTTTCAGAAGCAAAAGACCTTAATTTCATTAGTGTTAAATCCCCGGTAGAAGCAAACCCAGCAGATAAAAGAGGAGCTAAGAATTGAGAAGCCAGAGATCAGCCCTCGTGGTGACTCACGGGACTCATGACAACATATCAGTGCACGATAAAATGTCACACCATGAAAAATCCTCATTGTCTGCCCATAAATCCTTCTCCCAGCTGGGCAGTCTCCCTGTCTCATGCCTTGCTAAAGGCCACAGAGCTGTTCAGGCTTCCCAGTAGAGGTCCCTGTACAATGTGGATTTAAGGAAGGGAGCCAACACACTCCCAGGCCAGGGCTTGGGAGGTCATCCTTTGGCTCTGACAGCATCTGGACTGACATTTCTTTAGAGCTAAAGTTAAGGAGCAGTGTATTAACCCATTGGGAAGCAGAGCAGACGCCTGGCTACTTGGTAGGATGGCAAGGAGGAAAGCGCAATCTGTAGTCACTGCACCAAGGATGCTCACCCTTCCTCATTTTCCATGATAAAGTGGAGAAGCTTCATCAGCAGCAACAGTGAGCTCCTTGTGTTGGCGTATCCTGTTGTAATGTCCTCAAAGTACTTATGAGAGACAAGCAGGCTCACATCATTGCAGGCAAAAGAGATAGGCAGAAGAGATGGGTAGGTGCTGTAGCCAGCAAATGATTGCAGTAGGAAGCATGAGCCCTCTCTCCTGTTCCAGCTGTGATCTCCGCAGCCCCTGTTTTGCAGGGGCGAAGCTCTGCCTGTTTTAGGTATTCCACTGGGTCATAAAGTGTGGATGGTGCTCAGGACATAGGCTGTTATAGACATGCCCAGGAGCTAACACACAGACAGTATGTGTTGGAAATAATGTCCCCTAAATTTGAGCCAGACAGAGCTGGAAAATTTCTACGAATTTGCTCCCCTTGCAGGCTGCTGACAGCAGCTGTGGCACCTGAATCTGAGGTGCTTTGTGCTGACAGAGGACAGGGGAACAGATAAACCCTGTGTCCAACAGACCCTACATGTTTCCTAGGGTAAACATTCCATAAGGGTCAATGTGTTTGTTACTTTTGACTTCAATACAAGAAGGAACAAGGCCTTTTGTAGCACATCTTACGTCAAAATGCAAAAAATATTTGGGGGTTATTTTTCCATGCTTAACAGAGGGCATTAGTCAGAGACGTGGTAGTAATGCAGCCATCCTCCTCCTCTGAGCAAGGAGCAAGGCAAGTGCTGAAAGAGACAAAACATCACCTGGCAAGAGCTGAAATTGAACTCCCACACAAGAAGCAACTCCAGCTAAAGAATATTTTAGAGCATTTGTGGGTCTCTTTGGAATAAAGTAATCAGTTCAGATGTTCTCTCCCTGGGCTTCTCCTCCAAGCACATGAAACATCTTTCCTGCTGCAAAGGTATGTGCACTGGACAAGTGTCCTCAGGCTGAGTGTTCATACTGGACAGCTGGGCAGCCACCTCCAGCCATGGTTTTGGTGGGCACTACTCCAAAGGATGTGATAAAGCACCAGCCATCAGTCAGCAAACCAATTCTCTTCCTTTTCCTAGACACTATCAGTGCATTTACCATCTGCAAATGGGTTTTGTACAAGGTTTAACTTTGACATGCATTGCTACCACCAGGAACATACAGTCAACAAGTTTGCTTCTTCTCCCCTTGAAATCAAAGGGAGATTTCCCTTGATGTGACAGAATCCATTATCAGGCCCTGAAGGACATCTTTTTCCTTTGTGTGATTTAAGTCTATCAAAAAGCTGCTTTGTTCCATTCCCGTGGCCCAGCTGGGGCTCTGGAGAAGACTGCACTTCCATTTTATGGAGAAGCTGTCCTAAAATAGCCCAGGGAACGACTGGAGAACAGGGAATTCCCATTTCACCCCAGATGTTTCCCATAATCAGCCCTTGCTCTGGTTGACTGGTTGCATTCAGCTGCCCAGGAGCAGTGTTTGGATGAAAATTGCATTGTTATCTGAGTGCTTGGCAGCCATAATGTTTGGGCTTGCAGTGTTGAACACTGTGACAGCACAACCTCCTGTCCTTGTCTCCAGTAAGGGCAACTGTGGTCTATCCAACTGTCTTAAGACAGAGCTCCTAGAAACACCCATAGCTAGCCACAGAGTTCGAGCTAAATAGAGCTTTTTTTTTTTCTTTTTTCTTCTTTTTATCTTTTTCAAAAAACAAATAAAACTGATCTCTGTTTTACAGCATCCCACAATGGAAAAGCCACCATGGTTTGTGCTGACTAGTTCATTCTTGAAACTGACCATGGACCATTCAGCCAAACGGGTTTCCCATAAAGGCTTCTTCACACCACTTGAATGTGACGAGGAAAAATTTTGATTTATATGGCACAGGAATTAAATGCCTCATTTTGCATCTGGACTTAGTTATATTTTGATAGCAAGTAATGACTTTCAATACAACGTGATTTCAGACTCAAGTGACATTCCCCTCTCATGTGGGCATTGCATTAGCAAAGTGGGACTTTCCAACTCCAGACTGCATTCTGAGTTGAGTTTGCTGAAGAACTTTATCTTGCATGATACAGAAGGTATCTTTTCATTGCCTAAGCTGTGTGATGCATCATGAGAATCAAGGATCAGGTACATTATGGGAGATACAGTTGTAGGAAATCATCAGGCTTTGTGTGTTGAAACACAGAATGACCATAAATAGGCAGAGAACTGTGGCTTAAGAATGAGATTTAATCAATGGGATTATGGTTATCTTGCACTGGGGTGCAAGAAATGACTTCCAACAAAATAATGGGGGATGTGATAACAAATATCAGGCATATCAATTTGGGAATGTATTCATAACTATCCTTTGGGTTAACATTCCTGAAGCCACATAGTCTCACATGTCCTGATCTATTGGACTTGATAGGCTGCAGAAAAATTGGGATCAACAGTGGTTCTGTTCCATCCTGCAAGAAAAATGAAATGTTGTGGCTTTTATGCAGGAGGTAAATTCCCTATTCTACTCCGCTCTAATCAGCCTTGCCACTTGCAAATGGGTGCAGGGTTCTTGAGTTAAGGAAAGAGGGAACTGTAAGCACCAGTGGTGGAAGGCTGGAGCATCAGCCCCAGCAGTTGCCTTTCCCCCACCCACTCCTTTTGTTGTGTCTGTGTCTCAGAAAATACACCTCACACCAGCTCACAGCCAGCAGTTCTTGTTATCCTTTTGTGATACAAACTGAAGAGCTCTCTTATCTCAAATTACTGCTCCCGAGCAGGTACTTACAGACAATGATAAATTACCCCTTAACCTTTTCTCAGGAGCACCAGGCAGCATAAGCCTCCCTCTGCTTCTGTCATCCCCATTCCTAAACCCTTCAGTTGTTCCCGTGGCTCTTCTCTGAACCATCCAGCATCCTTCTGGGGCAGAGACAAAGTGAACCAAGCACTGGAGTACAGAGGAATCCAGCCACATGCAAAGCCACCTGTGTCCTCTTGCTGGCAGAAGACCTTTGCTGAGTGCTTGTGCTTGCTCTTTGATCACAGAGCAGTTTGGCATAAGACCCTCCACAATTCCACTCCAAATCACACTCATCTCTCTTTTGCAAATGGGTACTCTGACATCTAAAACACCCCCTCCTCATGCTGCTTGTCTCCCAGGGAAACATTAACCAGAATGACCCAATGCTGTAGTAGGTAGCACTGGGTTGGGAAAATCTAATTCTATCTCATGCTTTTACAGGAGGTCTAGAAGATCTCCGTTGGTCCTAATTTCTGAGATATTACAATATTTCAACGTTTAGACACTATACAAGTAGGAGGGATCTCAGTAGGTCTCCTCCCATGATTATGGAGGCTGAAGAAACCTTGACAGGTTTCAGCCCTATCCAATATAGCGCTACATGATTTATAACATCCTACACTCATAGCATGTTCTCTGTCTTTAGTATAGGCAAACACAGAAACGAGCCCAAGATAATCCTTTCAGCTCCTCTTCTGACACACCTGCTACTTGCTCATCACTACCAGGAACAAGCAAGCAACATCCACTGGTACCTCATCAATCACTTCCAAGCGACAGACTGTAACGTGCAGGAAGCTTAAATCAGTGGCTGCAGAGAGTAGTGTGCTGTTGGGGCAGATGAAGCTGTTTTACTTTTCTATTAAATTTGACAGCTGGACCGGTGCCAGGACAGCATGGTTTCATGATGTCTCTCTAAATTACAGTCGGACTGTGACATACTCAATCAGCGTTAATGCTGCCCACAAGACATAGAGTGTGAGGAGAAAGGTCTCTTTCAGTCCGCAAATGTATTGATCTGAGTGTGAGGGACCCTTGGTGGGAATGAAAAAAGTGCTGGCATTTATGAAAGGGAAAGAGGCTGCATTGTATTTGGTGGCTGGGAGAAGAAGAAAAGGCTGCTTGTCAAATTCAATGAGCGGTTTCATATGTAGAGAAGTGTTTATGGCCCTTTCTAATTGCTGTAATATTCCTGCTGCAGCCACAACTCTCTTTCTAGCTGCTTCACTTGCTTTGACAAATCAGCTGCCAAGAGAAGAGAAAACAGTAAAGTAAATAATTTAAGCAATGAAAGGAAGGGTGACCAATCTTGCTGATTTCTCAATCTCTGCTCTCTGCTTGCAGAAAGGCATCCAAATGAGATGCAAGGACTAGCCGTGCTTGGTCAAACATTGGCCTATTGACCTCTCACTGTGGTCAATCTGCTACCTACACCTTGAGGCAAAGGCTGCCTCCTTTCCATACAATGCATCTCATAAATTGTGCTTTATCATCCATATGAGCTGGCAGCAAATGTCCTCTTGAGTGCAGCTCGCTATTGAAGCGTGAGGAGCAGGTTGCCCTTGCTTAAACTTCAGAGCAGGAAACATATTTTGGGACAGAGTTCAGAATCACTTTGAAAACCAGGCACAACCTCGATGTGAGGTGCTGGTCCAATGTCTTGCTTTCAGAATAGATTCCATTGGGAATCATGTTTGATGATGGGTTAGCAAACGACCCATGAACTCACCTGCAGTCAGACTGCAAGGTCTTCTAGGTATGCACTTTCCCTGATGTATTCTTGCTATGACACATAGGATGTCGTCGCTGGGGTGAAAAACTCATTGCCAACATTTCCTTCACAGTCCATAAATGTTTACAAAATATTTTCTGAAAAGCCTACGGGTTCATTCTACATGCCCAAGCAAAAAGTTTTGTCAGTCTGGAAATCAAGATTTGACTAAGATGCAGTTAGTGAGTGTTATTGCCTTGGACTGGTAGTGTCCAAAGCATGGATGGACATCTACAACAAATATATATAAATAGGGATGAGTAATGTGCATGAACCCTTCCTCAGACCAGTATGCAGCCTCAGCTGCTTAGCATATGGTGAATTATCACAGCACTGCTGAGAGAAGGAGGGCTGCTGTCCTCCAGCATCAGTTTGGCACCTTTGTTATAAAGCACTGTTCACGCTCCCTGGTTGGATTGGTCAGATAGCTAGGAAAAAAAATAAAATAAAATAAAATAAACACTCTTTCCCTGGATATATTTTTATTTATCCTCAGTGCTTGGAGATTATTGGATGCCCAAGCACGTCGCCACTTTATCCTAGGGAAGAAAACTCCCCAGTACTTAGACGTCTGAAGAATAATTGCAAGCCCATTTCTTGTTATGCAAAAGTGAACCAAAGGTTCATTATATTGGCGTTTTGATGGAGAAGAGCTCTCAGGGAGCGTGTGTAGTGCTTTTCATAATACAGAGCAGAGCGACTGGAGTACATAGGTAGGAGTACAAATGCCTTTGAACTTGTCTGGTTACTAATGACATACGCTTGGCCTATTGTTCTTAACTAGGGTATTGTCTGCAAATTGCTTTTAGTGGTCTTTTGTCATGAGCAGGAAAGATAACCTTTCTTTTCAGCAGCAAAACACTGAAGCGTTGACAGGATCTGATCTCTTTATAGCATGAATCATGAGGGTTTGGCTGGACACATCCCTGCAGCACAGAATGGAAGAAGGAGGATTAATCTGAGGGAAGGGATTGTTGTGCTGTGTGCTGTGATGGTGCGGCTTCACCTCGAGCACTGAGTGCAGTTTGGGTGCCGTAGTATAAGGACATAAAACTATCAGACAGCGTCCAAAGGAGGGCTACGGAGATGGGGAAGGGTCTGGAGGGCAGAAGGTGTGAGGACCAGCTGAGGTCCCTTGGTTTGTTCAGCCCAGAGCAGAGAGGCTGAGGGGAGGCCTCATGGCGGCCTACAGCTCCATCATGGCAGCCTACAGCTCCCTCATGGCGGCCCACAGTCCCCTCACAGGAAGCAGAGGGGCAGCGCTGAGCTCTGTTCTCTGGGGACAGCTACAGGGCCTGAGGGAATGGCATGGAGCTGTCAGGGAAGGGTCAGGTGGGGGTGAGGAGAAGGCTCTGCCCCAGAGGTGTGGGCATGGCACTGCTGCCCAGGGCAGTGGGCACGGCCCCACGCTGCCGGAGCTCAGGGAGCATTGGGACACCGCTCTCAGCCATTGGGGTTGGGTTTGGGTGGAGCTGCATGGAGCCAAGGGTTGGGCTCAGTGGTCCTTGTGAGTCCCTTCCAACTCGGGATATTCTGTGATTCTAAGATTGTAATTTCAAAACACTCTAAATATCCAACTGAATTCTTTTATCACAATCAATAGTAGTTCCCTTCTTTCCTCTCCTCCTCCTTTTGATGCCCAGGGGAACAGATGCAAAAAGTGGCTAAGCCCTTTGGGAAATCCTGCCTGCAGTGCTGAGGGAGAACCTGCCTCAGCCTGTAAAGGCTGTGAGCTGCTCGGCTGCCTATAGGTTTTTCTGAGGATGTGAGTCTTAAGTTACATCTGCATTGCCCAGTGAGTGAATTCTCTGCTGTTTGGTCCCTTGATGGTCCACATGGTCCATCCTCAACTCCTTTCAGGAGTGAGAAAACTCTGGAATTAAGCTGTGTTCTGGGGATATTTTGGCCCAGAGAGTACGTCCTACAAGTAATGGTGCTTGTTCCAGATCCCCAGTCCTCAGCACTATCCTATCAAGATTCCTATCCTCTGAACATCCTTTATTCCTATGCTTTCCCAACAAGGCAGGCAACGCATGCTTTCAGAATTATGCAGTGATTGCTTTATTTTAGGCTGGCTATTGCTTTATTTTAGGTCCTTTGATCACAAAACACACACTCACTTAGAAATAACAATGACATGCTGGCAAGAGGGGCCTGCAGGAGAGGAACCATTCGGGGGGGGTTACCCTCATCAGTGTGCACATGAACTGCTGTGCACCAGGTGGCTGGAAGGACAGAGTTCTCACTGATCAGAGGATTAAAACATTGTTCATTTATCTGTAGACTTTCCAGAGCAGCTTTCCAGAGCCACCTAGGAGTCTGAAGAGAGATAACCATAAGGATTTTCAAAAATGGACACTTCTGCAAACCCTAGTATGCATCTCTGCATCTTTAGGCAACTGAGAACCTTTAGAAATTTCAGCTCCACCAGCTGAAAATGAGTTCTAGTATTTCCATATTGCCCTGAGCTGCGGGGGTTATACATGGGAGTTGCTCACAGATAAGAGTCACTCAGCTATTTACAAGCTTCTTGAAACTTGCTTGGATTTGGAGACAAAAGTTGTGCCCTTACAGCAGTTTAGTTGTTTTAATCTTTGTCCTTTCCTTTGAGATGTTAACTGAGAAGCTATCAGGAATCCTCCAGCCATTCATCATGGCGCACTGGAAACTGCTGGGTGAAGTCTCCTCATCCATACTTGGGATGAAAGGAGAGACGAGAGGTGGTAGCTTCACAGTTACAAGACCCCATCACCAGTGGTCCCTTCTGTTCATGTACATGGGGATCTAACGTGAGCTACAAGCCACCAGAAAGAAAACTGATTTGGTCTGGTTTCTGGGAAAAGGTCCAAGTGAAGGAGGAGAGCAGTCCTTCTCCCCACTCTTCATGCAGTGGCTTGTGAAATTGATTAGCAAACACACACTGAGAAGAAAATAGGAAGATTAAGAAATGGAACCACCATTTTATAACAGAATGGCTGGCTTGATGAGGGGGAAAAGAAAAATTAAAAACGAGAAGGTCCCTCAACAGCATGCTGTCTCAAGTAATACATCAGAATAGGGCTAAAAAATTAAGAGAAAGACTGAGATTTAGTATTGTTTTCTCCAATGTGAAAAGGCTCAAGGTCAAGTGTGTTGAAATTTTCTCTGCAAATTCTCATTCTTAGATGAGCTCTGGCAGGACAACATTGGAGAAGAGATGTCTCCATATCACAAAATTGGAGGATAGAAATCTTCCTCTCCAGATCAGACAAGATGTTATAATGAGTTCTTATCCGCACCAATTTCAAGTGTTTATAGTATTTTCAGGAATTTGAACTCCTCTTCACCCTTGTAGGGGGTAGGGATCATCACCCCCAACCTGAGCCATGCAGACTGCAAATCCTTCCACCTGAGCTGGTCACTTTGGGCTCATCTGGCAGTCACCAGGAATAAATCAGTGCTGCCAGGGGGTGATTTGTTTCGGCTAATTTTGGTGAGATGAATCATGTCATAGAAGTGCCATTGACTATAATGGGAGCTGAGGATGAATATTGCTAATGGAGATGTTGCTGTGAGAACTATGCTATGTAAGGTCAAGAGAGAGGCAATCAGCATAAAGCACCTATTCTGCAAATTCTGGCTTCTTCTTTCTCTGTGGATAGAAATAACTGCTGGCATCGTTTGGAGGTGATCTTACATCGATAGCCAACTCTATCCCTTGCACAGAGGCCTGGTAGCTTTGTGGAGTGGGTGACATGAATTTCTCCTTGCAGTCACGGCTCTGTTAGGCACAAAAGAGGCATGTGGATCTGGATTGCCCCAGCAATCTGCTCCATGTAGGAATTTCCTTGCAGAGTAAAGCTGTCCTGATGCAGCAGAGTTGCAACACAGACAAACCACTACTGTGTCTGCTAGTCCCACACATCGGGCTGTCCCTCTTGAGATGTCCCCAGCACCCAAGCACCAATGAAGGCAAACCCCAAGGTGTCTGTGGTCCCTGCTGGAGGGGTGCAGAAAGGGAAGATCTAAGAATTCTGTTGTTCCTTTAATGCAGACCTTGGTCTGCAATTGAATCCCACACTCCCTCCCCACAGCTGTGGAATAGGATGTGTTTCAAAAGAAACTAAGTGAGAAAAAAACATATAATCAGATGCAGAAAAGTTAATGCCAGCCTCTCGTCTTCCCGAAAATACCATTCTGCTGGAGAATGAAGGGAAGGATTGTTTGGATCTTCCCAGTGCAAGGCGCTGGATGGAGCATGGCACAAACACTCCTTTTACAACCAGCCGTGGCCTGACCTGCTCACCCCTCGCTCTGAGTGCAGGGCTTGACATTTCAGGCCAGTGAAGTGAAATGTTGCATGAGATCACTGCATTGACCCAAAGTGCTTGGTTAGAGAAATACTCACCCATCTACTCCTCATCATACTGCAACGTTCAGCTTGTAAGGCACCAATTGTGGCAAATTAGCTGCCAGCCAGAGCAAAATACTGCTACTAGTGAAAACTTCCTATTTAGCAGTGCAAACCTCATCATTACTGTTATCATTAACATTATTTTTAATTATTAATTTATCACTGTGAGGCTTGGAGGTCAGGATCAGGGTTCAGTTGATGTTTGACTTTCCAAAGCACAGTGGTGAGCAACACCCCCTGCCTGGTAAAGCTTACAGCCTTAATCTGCTTTGCAGAAAGTTTCAAAGGGAGCAGGATCAGATTGAGAGGATGAGCATTAATCTCCTTTTCCTTTCTTCCTTACCCTTTGTGGCAATCCTTTCTTCAGCCATGTGCTCACATTCACAGTGAGAGGTGTGAGCTGCTCTGGATGTAGACCAGCTGACTCCGCAATGGCCATCTCCAGCTGCAAGCCACCATGGGCAGCTGCCCAGAGTAGTAATAAAACTACAGAGAGATGAGTTTTTTGTTTGTTGTTTTCAGTAATCACACCCATTGCCAACCAGGGGCATAAGCCTGAGGCATGAAAGGGCTGCAGCAACTCCAGCAGAGTTGGGACCTCTTCTACCAACACCCAACATCTGATGGATACATCATCCAGTCTTTACCCACTGGCTCCCTCTCATTTTCAGCCTTCCTCCAAGGTGAGCAATTCCCAGCACATATCTGGTCAATGAGGATGAGAGAGGCTGTTGGATGACAACTGGCTGCTCCTGAGGGACTGGTACTAAAATGTTGTCTTCTATCACACATCCGTCCGTTCCCAGTTCAAGGAGAGAAAACCTTCTGCTTGAATCTGGAATGAGAGAGAATTGTAGTTTTAAGGGAAAAAAATGTAAAAAGGGAAATGCCAATTACATCTCAGGATGTCACCATTGATCAAACACAAGGCATAACTTCAGTAGGCTAAGGACAAAACTACAAACAGCAAGAACCTTCCTGAGTGAATCTAATGTACACTGCATTAATTCTGCACATTAATGCAAAAGGGGAAGCTGGAAACAATATTTGCACGCTCACAACATTGCCAGATAGTGATGAGGAATCAGGGCAGCCCCAAATCAAACAAAGACTCCTCTTCAAATCAAAAAAAAAAAGCTCTGAGGTCTATGATGGCTGGAAAGCATCAGTGTTTGAAGGGGTGGAAAGAGGAAAGAGAGCTGGTGGCTAATGCAGTCTAGCAAAGTGTTGGCTTTGTAGAGAGAGGATGAGGAAGATGTTCTGATGACGTGTTCTTCACCCTAAGGATGGTGTGGTCATTAAGAGCCATATTGGAAAAACTCCCTTCAAAGTTCACTCATCCTGGAGTGGAATACGTTATGGAAGAGAATGGGATATAATAAAGCAGAGTTTACAAATGAGATTTCTGTCCTGGTAGAAAGTCTGGTGAAGAAACATCATTCTTGCTTTAAGTGAGGGTGAGAACTTGAAATAGTAATAATAACAAAATAAATAATGCTATTTAAAAAATTAAAAATAAAAATTTATTTATATATATTAAAAAATAAAGATTAATAAATAAAATTAAATGTTAATAAAATTAGAAATTATTACATGTTTTACTACAACATCTACAATGAAGTGAAAAGAGCTGCCATGCCCAAGTCTAAGCTCTGTGTTTGTTGTAATTAGCCCAAATATTACCTCTTTTTTATGTCTGTCATGTTTCTTGTTCAGATCTAATTCTTTAAGTCTACCTTTAGGTCTACATGTCACCTGGAATGTAATCACTCAGTGACCCAGATTTGCACATGAATATGTGTCTACACATGAGAATACACCTACACGTGACTGCAAGGACCCTGGGCTTTGCTCTCATTCCAGGTATATTTTATGTACACGTACTCTTTGCCTTATGTTTCCTCATTCAGGAGGTCAGACCAACTCCAAAGCTTCCTCTGCCTGAATCCCAGGCAAACTCCTGTTGAAATAAATTGGAATTTTGCAAGCTAAAATCACTTTCCAAAAAGGAGAGGGTTTGACTTCCTGTAGGGAAACAGTTGATCACAGCATGAGCTGATGATTGAGCACAGGGTGGAGGGGTGTGGCTGGCCTGGGGAACACAGGTGCATCACTTGCACCTGTGACTGGAAGAGGTGGACCTGGGGTGGAGTTGCCCCAGGCTTAGATAAAGGCCAGCCAGCCAGAGAAGAAAGTAGCTTGAGGAGGAAGCAGCTGGAGAGAGCAGCTTGAGAAGACTGAGGAAGAGAAGACTAAGGAAGAGAAGACTAAGAAGAAGCTTGAGAGAAGGAGAAGATTGGTGAGAAGCTGGAGAAAGAAAGAAAAGATGAAATGGTGTAGTCGTGAGAGTTTTGGGGGCTTTTTCTGTGACACTTCGTTTCCTTTCCAGCTGCCCTGTCTGGCACCAGAGTGCTGCCAGCTCTGGCTGATGACACAACACCAGCCTGAAACATCTGAAACATGAAGAGTTGCTAAGAATGTGAGTCATTCGGTGTCATTTTCTAAAGGGGTTGTTACTACAGAGAAAGAAGGTAGAAGATGGGGTGAATGAAGTGCCCTTTGGAGGGTGGGTGAGGTGTATTGACTTGTCCCTGTCTGTGACCACTTGCTGGACCTCTAATGATCTTTCTTCCTCCAGTGGATTTACACACTAAAGTGAATTGCTGGCAGTTCTCTCGTTCTCCACACTTAACTGCTAATTGAGACTGAGCTATAAATATTTGCCTCTGTTTTTATTCTGTGTAAGAAACTACCAGCTCTCTGATTGTGGCTGTTGCTGTTTGCTCCTAACAACCTTTATAACCACGGTGCTCTCATTTCATCAAACCCAGCTCTCAGCTGTCCCAGGTGTTCCCAAAAACTGCTTAATCTTCCCTGTAATTTGTCTCCTTCTCCCCATCTCAGCCACACATGTTCTCTGCCGTATACATTTTTTTGTTTTCCTACTGCACCAACCTCCTCTGCTCTATCAGCCTTACTCTTGGTCTCTATTCCTCTATTCAAAGTCTTCTATCTCCAACCATTCACCTGTCCTCGGTTGTCCTGGGAGCACTGGCATTTCAGGTTGGATATCAGGAGAAACTTCTCCAAAAGAGTGGTCAGGCACTGGCACAGCTGCCCAGGGAGGTGGTGGAGTCACCATCCCTGGAGGTGTTCAAGAAACGACTGGAGGAGGTACTAAGGGACATGGTTTAGTGGTTCAGTGAGTTATCTTGGTGGCAGGTGGATGGTTAGACTAGATGATCCTGGAGGTCTTTTCCAACCTTGATGATTCTGTGATTCTATTCTGTGACTGTCAGACAGTCTGAATGGCATCTATGGAAGTCCTGCAAGTCCGTTTTGGCATCATCAGACCATTCTGGCGCCCAGAAACTGATTTTGGTGAAGAGGGCAGAGACATGAGTGTCTGTCTGAGCTGTGGTGGGTGAGGCACAGATATAAGGTTGACAGAACTGCTCTTAACCTCTTAAGGTTCCTCATTCCCAAACATGATACTTCTCTTGGTGGGAAGACTGTCTTAACCAGTCCCATGGTGGAAGAAGCAACATGGGTCTTGGCGGCCATTTTGCGTATCTTTGGAATGATGAGAGTTACAGTGATTGACTTCTCTGAACAAAGTGCAAAACCACAGCTTCTCCTGTTCTTTTGATTGCACAGACCGAATACATCTTGTCAGGACATCAGATTGGGCTGCCCAGGCATGTCTGACATGGGAAGCTACAAAAAGTGAGAAAAGGCTTTGGTGTTCCATTGCTGTTATGGGCTGTTGTGGGAACCCACACTCAGTGCAGAAGACCTGGGGTCTGTATCAGTGCATGGCTGTCCTTCCAGATCTGCTTTGCTCTTCCCCGGCTGCTGGACAGCCCAAGGGTGGAATGCTGCTGGCAGGGAGATGCATAGCTTCCCCTCCCTCCAGAGGACAGGAGTGATGCATGATGCACAGCAGAGGAAGGCTGCAGTGCTTCAACAGAGCTTCGTGACTTAATCCTGGTTGAGAATTCAATAGATGTGGATACAAGGGGGTTGCAGTCTTAGATCCTGAAAGCAAGGGGATGCTTGCAAACCATCACAAGACAGGATGCATGAGACAACAACTCACAGGGTGAAGGCTGGCAGCTCTGGAGCCTAGTCCTGCAAGGGCTGGAGCTCAGCACAAAGCAATGCTCAGCAGCATTAGGTCCACCATATGCTCAGGACCACCGTTGCTTGCCACAGATCTGAACCCAAGTGCTGGATCCCATTTGCCCTGTGGCTCATGGGCACGTAATTTTGGGAAGGATGGAGGGGAAGCTGACAGCNCTTTTTTTTGGGGGGGGGAGAAATTTTAGAGAATTTTATTGCCTCGTATAACACTTATCCCCAGGAATCAATATTGATTTTCACATAACGTTTTATTTTAAGACTCCTTTTGTTGTTTTGCGTTCACTCTGCATGTTAATAAGGTTTATAAAATCCATGATATCTCCTCGTTTCATGAAATCTTATTGGGATAATTACCTTGCTCTGTTGACAGATAGTTGTGCCTGAATTATATAGAGAACGCAAACTGCTATCAGCTTTTCTCCCATCTTTTGAAGGATGCTGTCCAACTTTACCATGGATTGGGTGTATAAATATAGAGTAAGTACTAAGAAATATTTATTACATCCAATGTGACCTCAGTTACTTTTTTCCTTCATGGAAAAGAAACCCCCAAATGCCACCCAATACTTACAGGTGGAGTGACCTTTACAGTAAATAGGAAATCAAACAAATGAGAGAGAATAATGGCTAAGCCTTCAGGACAGAGCATGCACTGTGTGTGTGTCTTGTCTACTCCTCTACACCCAACAAAGTATGGAGGTAACTGGCAAGCTCTGGTGCTCACTGATCATTAGTCAACCCATAATTATTTTTTTGTTTCTGTGCTTTCTCAGGGTTGATACCTCCAGATAGCCATCTCCTTATGAATCAGGCTACCAAAGACATCGCTCATGGGGAGCTCTCTTGCAAATGTAGCACACAGTAAAAACTAGTGTTTCCTTTTCAACTTCTTGAGATCTCACATCCCCTACAAATTATCCCTGTTTGTCTGTCACAGAGTTCATTGAACCCAAAGAGAGCCTTGATTTCTGAACTTCCAGAACCACACTGAGCAAGAAATGTAACAGATAAATCTATCATGATTTTAGATTTTCCCCAGCAAGCAGTGCTTTGGTTAACCCCTCACAGGATGTTTTGTTCTATATCTAAGCTTTAGTTGGCTGTTCTGGCATTTGCTTCTCAATCATTAAACACAGTTCCCTGTTAGTGGACAGCTGCTGCACAAAAACAGGCAGTGTGAGACCAGGACTGAGAACCACGTAGCCCATAAGTTTTCAGATTTCACAAGGGCCAAAGGAGGAGAGCATTTAAGTATTTCATTCTGCAGCCTTGGCAGAATTTACAAGGGAATGAGTTTGTGTAGGTGCAAGATGCCAAACATGCAATAGGTGATATAGACAATGAACAACTTGACATGCCTGAAAGCATCTCAGGTAGCCTTAACCAGACAAGAGTCCAGCTCCCAATCTCACCTGGTGTCTGGATGCCCTCAGTCAATGAGAAGGGATTATTATCTCCAGTATGCAGTCCTTCTGGTTACCAAAAATTGTAACCAAGAAAACTCTCCAAACCATATTACAGTTTAGAAACCAACATTGGTTTATTGCAGTGCTGAGCACGTGGAGGATTTCTCCTCCTAACATGTACACCGATAGACAAAAGCACACTCATTATATTCATTTAAAAAAATGAATATTCATGTAATTTCTGAGAAATGTCCACCTGTTTCCAGGAAATCTAAGGCAGAACTAATGTACTGCTAAACTGCCTCCATGCAAGGTACTGAATTGGAAGAAGGGTCTGGTGGCCACTCGGTTTGCTCATATATGGCTCTGATGTTGAGGAACATCCTGTTTTCTTGGTACATATATTGCTCTTTGGCATTTCTTTGGCATCTCTTTACAAGTACATACAAGGGGTCCTGTTCTTGCTTATCTCATGCACAAAGGGGCTTGTTCTTATCTCTGGAGCACAAACGGGTCTGTTCTTTGAGCGCTAGCTAAGTTGTTAGTCTTTGGTATCAGTCTCACCCCTCTGGGCTGACATTGATATCAGTATGTAAAATGGAGCCCATTGTATGGTCATAAGGGAAAGTGGCATGGCACGGTCCAGGACCACCTGTCCAGACTCCATTCCCTTCACTCCCTCCTTCAGGGTGGCTCTCTCCATTTTGCCTTCTAGGAACAGCCCCAGTGGTACCCTCTTACTTGGTCCCAGCCTTGCTCAAGTGCTGGCTGGATGAGGCCTTGCTAGGGATAAACTTTCCAATTGATGTCAGACCAGGGCTGTGGTCCTGTTTGGTTTGCTCAGTAGGGTTGGCTCTTCTTCAAACCCCAGCTAGCTTGGACTAAACTCCTGTGTTTCAAAAATGAGCAGAAGATCTGCTGAATCCTATATTTTTCTCACTAAAAGGGTCATTTTGGATATTTAGCTTAACAATACTATGACAAGAAGGGAAAGTACTATGTTTAGACACTGACCTTCAGTTTTCCTAGATACTGCAGGGTCCCAGCCCACCAGAGACCTCTGACTCACCTTCTATCATGTGAAATCCCTTGGAAAACAAAAGATTTGATGTTCTTTCAATTTATTTTGCAGATTTTGATGGGGAAGGTTGGATGAACATTAGTGATCCCTAATGCATGACCCCTGGGGTGCATGGGGGACAAGACAGGTGTCCTTTTCCATCCGTGTGCCCCAGCTCTCCTAGGCGAATCATCACAGAGCTCTCCTTGTCACGTCTACTGGGATGGAAAGATGCAAAGGACACAGCAAAGCTACTGCAAGTACTTAAGCACTGAGTGATTTCTGAACACCTGGACTTTTATTCACAGTGGACTGCAACCAGGACTAGAAATAACTCCAAAATGCACAGTTGAGCAGAGAGTTGTGTCCATCAGAGCTCATCACTGCTCTCTCCTACGAAGCCAGGGCTGGGGAAGCTCAATGCATCTTCTACAAAGGGCTTGACACGTCTGAGTGACCAGGAGCCACAGACCCAGCCAACCTACAACCCTACATTGCTGCTGGATTTGTTACCTCCCCACACAGCTGGGAGCTCTGGAGAAGAGATTCTTTTAGCTGCGTTTAAACAGGCACAGATGGCAAAGCCAGATGCTTGCTCTTTTGTTCTCGTTGGCATCGCAGCAGCGGCTCTCGGTCAATTAACGGTTATTGCTGTATGGCTGTTGGTTTCCCCGGGCTGGCAGCCCCTGACACATGTAACAGCCATGTCTGGGTTGGGGTGAAGCACCAGAGACCAGAGGAGAGCTGGTTTTTGGATGACAAATCCTGCAAAGAGCTCTGGGCTTTGGTGAGAGGAGGTGACTTCCGTTATTGATGTTTTCTAACAAGGCAAGACAAAGAGTGAAAAACATTTAAGAAATGACTAAAAAGTTTTCATTTTATCAATACCTTTCATTGCAGTGTTCTCTTTGACAGCATTGACGATATTTCACCGGCCCTTCCAAGACAAGATATTTGCCCAATAATACAGTACTGATGATGATTGTGATAGAGGATGGGAGAATGAATTGATAAATTGACTTACCAGGTCGTGATATGAGCAAGTACCAGCATGGTGCTTGGAGAAGCTGAGAAACATCAGACCTTCCTCAGGGAAGACACTGGGGGTGTCTCATGGTGCCTACATTTCGTTAGCCACTCCTTGCACTCTGATTTCTTTCCTTTATCACATCCCATGACTAATTTAATCTTTTTCTTGAAACCACAAACCGTTTCGCATGTGTTTCATGTAGAATTTGTTTGTGACTGTCTCATGGAACAAAAGCCAGGGGGAAAAAGAGGAACTCAGGCAGCGATCAAATTTGATAAACGAGGCTCAGGTGATGGATATTGAAAGCAAACTTTGGCGTTGGTGTCCAGCAGCAACCCAGAGCATGCTGGTAGCTCCTTAGCTGAGCAAAGTGTCACTGTGGCATGGAGGCACCTCCTGAGCTTTGTAGAGAAGTCACCAAGCACAGGTCAGAGACAGCTCCAAACATCCTCCGCTAAATGTCACTGCATTCCTGCATGATGGCATTTTAATGAGCACAAATTGTTTGCATTTTGTCAAGATTTCCAAATAAGTGAAGACAATATGACACCAGAAGGAAAAGAATCATGCTTAGGCCATTTCATAATAGCTATACATCTTCCTCCCCCCCAAAAAAAAGTTAATAACTGCAATTAATAGCAAAAGGAGACAGTTGAGCTCCGATGGCTGTCAGAAAAGCGTGCAGTAAACTTCTGGAGAATTTTAAGGAGGGCTGCAAGTCACCACTAGCATTCATTAGGTTAAGGAAAAGGTTAACAGAGAGCCACAGACATGGATTTTACTATCCCATTGATTTGCTTGCTCCGTGCTCTGGAGGACTTCCCATAATTACAGAGATTGCAATGGAAGCTTTGCTGGAGCCATCAGCAGATGGACAAGGGGAGCCCTCTGGAAGACTCAGTGGTAGGATGAGCCAGCAGTCTCCTTTGTTTAAATGAGCAGCCTCTCTCAATGACCTTTGGGGACGTTATCTTGTCCCCAGCTGATAGGACAGCACCCTCCCCCAGCCTGCACAGAGTTGTGAAGCAACGTACATTTATAAATCCAAAATCTTCTTATTCTTGGTTTTTGACACCTTGATGACAGAGATTATCATTCTAGATTGTTCCCACACCAGTGCTGAGAGCAATTTTTCAGCATTGGTGCCTGTGACAATGGCTTCGTGCCTTTGGAGAGGATGTGCTTGGCTATGGGGCAGTAACAGGCACTGAGCATCACTTGGCAATGTTGGTCAAGTTCTGGTTGTAGCATTGGGAAGACACTGCTAAAGATCATCGTGATACTGATCCTTTACCTGAAAAGGAAAGAGCCATGGTTTCATCAGGCTTGAGCTGAGGAGATCCCTGAAAATCTGGGCTGGGTGTCACTGCTGCCATGGAAATGTAGAGGACAGCAGCTAATGCTGCTGGAAGAAGTCACTTTTTGACCCAGCAGCAGCCACCATCTCACGAACAGGCACAGCTCAAACCATGGAGGGCCAATCCACCTTTACAAACTCCAGGAAAAGGTCAGCAAGATTTTGAAATCTTTCCTGTACACATCTCTACCATGCTGTACCCACACAAAGCAACGCAAAATCATAGACACCGGAGTATGCTGTGTTGTAAAATCCCTCCTCCTTCAACTGAGAACACTACTCTGAAACCATATCGGATTTGAAGAGCTGAACAGCACTTGCACAACAAAGTCATTCTAGTTTCACCTATTTTAGTGCAGTAGTGCACAGCCTCACTACACAACCATATGCTCGTACCTATTCAATGACATCTGTCAAAAAGTCAAAAGTCCTTTGCTCTAGGAGGGAACAACTCCTCCATGCACCATGAGGCATCTGGATTTGATTTTTCCTATCATTTTATATGAGAGGGGAAAACAAGTTGCAGAGCAGCTGAGTGACTTGCCAAGGGTCATGGTGTTCAAATAACAAATGGGACCTTTTAGATTGGGTTTGATTCCCAGTCCTGTATGCCAGCCTCAGGAAGAACAAACAGCTTTTAAAAAACACCCAAGGTGAAAGCCAAGCAATACACCTCTAGAATTTAAATTTAGCCCTAAGACAATGCAAGCAATTATTTAGCTGTGTTGGTGGATTTTGCTCACTTGAGGGGAAGTGTTTTGGGGAGACCTGCTATGTGTGGTCATCTGAGGGACCTATAGCCATACAGAGGTGGAGGGAAGCAGGATTTGGGGAAAATCAATGCAAGTTTGAGAGGGGGTACCAGCCCATCACCCGCTTCCAGGCCAAATGTAACACCAAATAAGCCCAAATCACAATGAAGGTCTCTCCCATAGCCAAGAACTGAACCCATCTCCTCTCCCCTTTGAAGCAAAATAAAACACGTGCGCAAAAAAAACCCTCCTTTCTCTTGCAGTTGAAAATCTGCCAATTTATAAGTGCTAACTATTATTTCAATTTCTCTCCTCAGCGGTTAGAAAGTGCTAATATTTTTGGCTCTGTCCCAGCTGACCTGACCTCTCCGACATCCTATATCGCACGAAAACCCTTCTGTAGATCTGTGCTGGTGATAGTGTCATAAAAAGCATAGAAGGGGAGGGAGCCAAGGGACTGGGGAGGGAAGAGAAAGGAATGATTAAACAAAGCAATAGCCAGGCACCCACATAAAAATCTATCTAGGTGATGAAGCTGCAATAAATGTGGCACATCAGAGCTTTCGTATAAATGGTCAGGGTAAAATACATTTATAAATATATATGAAAGAGTGGTTTAAAAATTACTCTGAGACTACGTTCCCCACCACCACCAAAAAAAAAAAAAAAAAGTCTGAAATGTTGTATGTTATTGATTTTTTATAAGTCAGGGACAAATTTATTGGAGAGAAAAGTTCATTATTTAGTAATCCCACAGCTCAATCTGCTCTGCTGGCCATTAACCCTCAACAGTTCCCATGATAAACTCCCCGTGAACTCTCTCTGTGCGTTGCTTCAATGAGCTGCAGATGAATTTTGCTGAATGCTCGTTCAGCCTCACCTGGATGTTCATTGTGCTTTTTGCTGACACAGATCTCCATCCATCTGGGCACCATGGTAGTGTCCATATCCCCTTTGGCACCCACACGATGCTTCTTCCAAGGAATCACCCTCCAAGCACTCATCACTCATCTCTGCAGATCCCATCTACACTCAGAGCAGGACATTAAGAATGAGCAGCTATATGCATATGCATTAAATGCACCAACTCCCTCAATTCTCTCTCAATTCTTAAATGAATTGGTATCAAAGGTTCCCAAAGTATAACTAGCTCAAAAAAAGGAGCTTTTTGACATGCATCATGGCACCATCAGTGCTTAATGGTCATGCATTATGGCCATCATCTATTTTCACACACATAGATAAAACACAGCTACTGCATAGGCACCAACACACACATGGACATCAAGATCCATGGTGGGATGCTGTTGCAGCCCTAGGAAGGACCTCAGTGCTTTTCTGACCCAGTTCTTCATGTCAGGTCAGGTAATGCAGGAAATGGTGTGGCACAGGAGTCAGGACAAAATAAGTGTAAATGTGGCTCTTCTTATATTTTATGCACTGTGGAATGCTCTACTCTGGGTAAAGGCTTGCTGGAAACAAGGCAAGAGAAACAATTCTGAAAAACAGCGTTGTGAAATTATGAGGAGAAGGAAAATAAATTTGCCTCGTATGTGAAATCTATCTTGGTAAGTCATTTGATAGAGTAGATGAATTGCTCATCCGAGGCAGGTTGAAATACAGAGTGTGAAGGGAAGGAATAATTGAAACCAGCCATCAGAAACACTCAGGGTAAGGGAAATCATGCATCCAGGAAAGGTCCTAATCATCCAGTGACCATGAGGTAGGTTACAAAGCCCAGGGCAGCATCATGGACAAGGAGCTGTTGCTTCAGTTACCACCTCACTCCAATCCTCATCAATCAGTGCTCTTCCAGCATCCCCACTTCTCAAAGACCCCAGGCACTGGTCCCTCTCCTGCTGATGTGATGTGCTTGCTTGATGGAGCACCTCTTGGGGTTCTTTGGCCCAAAAGTGGGGAACGCAGCACCAGTGGGGAGAGTAGACACAGATGGACACTCGAATTATCATTAATTATGGAGTTACAGCTAATCAGCTGAGGTGCAGGTTACATCAGGATGACAGCACGCATCAGCCAGTTCCTCTGCCTCTGCTGACTGGCCGTAATTTATTAATTTGTGTTGATGGATTTTGGTTGGATGCTTTTCAGCAGGGTACCTAAGCAAAAGAAGCAACGCTCAACCATCACTGAGGCTCAGGATGATTCAAAGATGTCGAAAAAACATGTTTTGAGAGCTACACGGAAAATTTGCTGTATGGAAGCTGGCTGGGACTTGGATCGTCTTTATTCTACCAAAGCAACAAGCAGGAAATCGTAGCTCCATGAGCACTCAGGCTGCACCATGGATGCATGCTTTACCCAGCAGAAGTCTTAGTCTCCCTGCAGGCATCAGCCAACCAAGAGTGCCCCAGCCACCACCCAGAGGAGTGGGAAAGACACAGGCATGCTCCTGACCTCACTGCTTCCTCCTTCTCCCGTGCTCACACAACGTTTGGAATGGACAGCATTGCTGATTCCTGATGAGAACCCATCATGCACTTCAGACCTTTCACAAACTGGTTATCCTGGATGCACTCGGACGAAGTTGGGAGGATTGGGTTTAGTTTTGGACCTGTCCCCAGCCTTTCAGGCTATGAATGCCTTTTCCCCCCACAGCTGGAACCGCTGCTTGTAGAAGGAAGGTGGGGGGATACGTCCAACCTCCCCATAAAGAAGGTGCTGATCTGTCTACTAGAAAATTGAACTCTCCTTTTTTCTCCAGTGCTTTGCTACAGCCCATCAAACAGCTGCACCTAGCCTCACTGCCCATTACAGTGGTTTTTCTGTGATGGGCCCACATCAAAGGCTGGGAGATGACCCACCGCAGCACCAGCCTTCATTTCCATCAGAAAAAGCCCAACACCACTGCCAGCATCCCAATCACGTTCACCAAAGCTGCTTCTTTGCTTTTCATAGGACACTACCAGGCTGTGAGCCTCCCTGGGATCCATCAGTGATATATGCTTGTTGAGAGGTGTAAAGCCACCTGATTCCACCTGGGATAAAAGAGTTTATTGCTTGGAGCTTGTGCTTTGTTTGGTGCTACACGGAGCTCACACAGAGGCTCATTATGCAGCGTTGTTCCTCTGTCTGCCCATCTCCATGCACATACAGGGTAAGCTGCAAGCATGAAGTAACAACTTGAGTTGATTGTTTTGTTATTTCCAGAAAAAAAGAGAATCTGGAGTGAGAAGTGAAATCATATATTTCAGTTGGCCAACTGCAATTGAGGGAGAGTGAGAAATTTAATTTGTAAATAATCCATGTTTTATAAAGGCACTATCTCTACCATCTCTGGATAATTTTAAAGATCACAGTTTGGTGTCGGCTGAGGTGCTTCCACCCTGCATTGTGGTTTGGGGCAGGAAAAGCAAGAAAATCCCTTTAATGTGGGATGTCCCAGTTTGGGGACATGCATGTCACAGCACACGGAGTGCTCTCTGGATGTGGCCAGCTCAATAGATGAGGGGGTTTAAAGCCTCTTCTTCCATCCTCACCCATTCTGTCCCATGGATGGCTTGAAGGGAAAGGGAAAAAGATAGAACCAGAGGGAAATGTGGTAGGTGTGGTACTAAGGGACATGGCTTGGTGTTTTAGTGGGCAATCTTGGTGGTAGATGGATGGTTGGACTAGATGATCTTGGAGGGCTTTCCAACCTTATGATTCTTATGAAATGCCACCGCAAAATACCTTCTGCCCTTCAGTAAAGCATCATGTCATGTGTGAAACAAATCGCTCTTCCCTGGGGCAATGCACTTACTTCCTAAGCACCCGCTGGGATGTTTCTCAGGTTTAAAAAAACAGCAGGGCTTGGTGTTTGGGGATTATTTATTTATATGTTGGTTAATTCTGAGTCCTGTACTCGCATGCAAAAAGCCTCAGGGAAAAAGTGGGTATGAGCAGGTATTTCAGCTGCTCCCTGTGACAGGTGCTTTGTGCAGCCAGAGTGCACAGGGGGGCAAAACAACTCGACAGAAAGCAGCTAGCAAAGATCACACCTCCTGTGCACAACCTGGCATGGGCCTCCTTGTGCCTTGCAGAAAATGTGCTGTGAGCTCTGGCAGCTGTTTCAGATAAATCTAAGAAAGAAGCAGGTAAAACAAGAGAAAAGTTTAGTCTGGGTTCAAAGAAGCACAACACTGGGACTGGATTTTCCAAAAACTGCATTTAGAACTCTTTGGAGTGCTAACTTGGCTCTTCATGGAGCAGTCTCTGGACCCACCAGCCTTGCAGAAAACATCTGATCCTTTCCCCCATGCCCAAGGCACTGATGGAAGCCATTTCCCCAAAGGGCTGGAGGCAGCCTCAGGTCCAGGTAATGCAGCACCTGGGACACGGTGGGTGCCCATAGATCAGGAGAGATCCCTGGCACCTCTGACACCAGCGAGGCTGCTACCCCAGCAGGACCAGCTCCACGTGCCCCAGCCTGACAAGTTAACAGAGCTTGGCCAATCTGCACAGACACTTGAGGCTTTCAGGACTTTATCCAGGTCACTTGCTTTTTAGGCTTGGCAGAGGCAGACGCAGCTTTTCCTCTGCCCTCGAGCACTGGCTGTATTTGCAGCCATCTCCCAGGAGGAAAGGGAAAAAGTTTTAAATCTCCTTTTTGCTTTCAGGGTCAGAGAAGGAAAGCAGGTTCTCAGAAGGGCCCAGGAATTAGGAAAGGGTACACAAACTTGTCTTTCAGGGAGGCACCAGAATCTGCCCAATATGCTTTCCAAAGGAGAAATCTTTGGAATTTTTGGAAAGAGGGACAACAGATCCCAAAGGCTGGGAGTGTATCCTGGATGTGTTTCAGTGAAGAATAAGATACACATTTTTATCTAAGAAGATATGGATCATTGGCCCAAGATGATGTGATTGCAGCACTCACAGAGCAAGGTGTGCTTTCTGTGACTTGGCCAGGCCCAGGGCATATCTGATTCCCAAGGGTGATTTCTTTGGTTCATTTGTATGTTTTCCCAAAATCATGAGTGTTACACAGAGTGTTTTCTGGAAGCTGCGTTGCCCCTTTCCAGGACACAACAACGTGCTTGCGGAAGCCTTTACCAGCCCTTCACCCACTGTCAGTTTTTCAAGAATGAGTAAATCAGCACATCCCTGTCTCTTAGGAACAGATTGTCAGCCTTTAAATCTCCTTCAACAGAAGCTAGGGAGCTGAGATTAAATGGCATGAAAGCCAAGATTTGTGGCCCTTAAAACATCTGTGATTTATGGTCCACAGATACAGGAAAAGACTCTTTACCATCCCACCCCCTATTAAGCTCTTCTATTGACTGCTGGTTACATTTTGTCTGGGAATGGCTCAGAATAAACATTTAAATCTCCAACAGCATATTGAATAACATCTTTCCAAGAAGCATAAATAAAATACATCCATCTCTTCAGCCATCTGCACACAATCACAGATTGTTTATGTTTCAAGCCGTGGTCCAGTGAACTTTGAGACTAAATGTTTTGGAGAGACACAGCAAACATCTAAGTTCCTTCGTAGCCCACAAGTGTTGGTACAAACTGGAGATGATGATCATGTCTTGTGGCTGATGCAAATAGCATCACACCTTCGGGGGAAGGAAAGCTGTGGCTGGAAGGACTACAGTTTATAGTTATGTGGTTGGAGATGGAGAGAGTGTTTACACATGCAGAAATAAAGGTCCCAAGAAAGTTGGTCCCCAGGGCTCAAAGGGTAACAAACAATTGGTTGTTAGGAATCTTCTGCCTCTTAAGCTGTATTCACACTCCTTGTAGGATCTTCTTTGTCATCAGCAAGGAGTGAACCAAAGAGGGCTTGTGAAGGAACTGTAGAATGAGAAAATGATATATTACGATGGAGCAACTTTTCGTGATGCGTTCCCTGAACCATGTTTGGTGCCCAAAGCATCACTGTGAGGTTTTTTTTTTATCATTGTGTGCATAGGACAAAGAACATCTTGGTGGTTTACCCTGTGTTACAGGTTACACATCTCAGAGCAGATCCTGATTTCCATCCTGGTGAACAGACACCAAAACATAACTTCTTCCCAGCCCATCTTAGCCTATTTTGCAGCCATAGAATCATAGAATATCCTGAGTTAGAAGGAACCCATCTGATCAACGCTGGTCCAGATGACTCTTTTTTTTTTCTTCACTTCTTTCTTAAGCAGGCAACTGAGAGCTAAGATGACTACCTGAGAAGACCTTAGCTGAAGGAGCAACTTGCAGTCCTCTCAGCCTAGATGATAAATCAGGTAGCAGAAGGTTCCAGACTCTTCATGGTGCTTTTAATTGTACTCTCAGCTCCTTCGAGAGAAGGAAATTCTTCTCTGGTATGTAAGAGTGGCATGCTGCAAAATGAGGCAGCTCTGTTCCAGAGAAGCGTGATATTGGTGCAAAACATATAGTTAAAGAGGAGAAAGCAGCAACCTGAGAGAATCCTGATACTGAAAAATGTTTAGATGTATTTACATCCACAGCCTTTGACCAATTGGCTTTGGCTCATAAAGTGTCCCAAAATCCCATCAAGTGTCTTAAAATCCTGTGTCATGGCTGTCAGGCAGGTGAAGAGTTCCATTTCTCCATCCAACAGAGCTGTGCTGGGCAGTAACCATCAAGGTAAATTCAGACTGTATTGAAGTGGGAGCACATCACATTGATGAGTTTATTAATTACTGTAGGGGCTATAATGACATGGACACTGGTTCAGTTGGCTCTTGTAGGTGGCTTGAAAATAGATTAAAGATGCATTTGTGTGTTTTCCAGGAACAACTGGACTATCTAGAAAGTTCTGTGAAATTTCTGTGATGATCAAATTTCCATTTTTTATTGTAGTTTTGCTGTTGTCAACAGGCTGACTACATGTGAGTGGGTGTCAGAGCAAGAGAATGGATGAAAGACGTTGTGCTTTCACCAGTTTTTCCAAGTTTGGGATATTTCCTTGTTTGTTTTTCCATCTTTTTGACAAATCTACAGAAAATTTACAGAGAAATAAATGTTTCCATCTTTCCATCTGACTGTTCACATGCCTTCAGAGCCCCACCACCATTCACACAGGCCACATTTCCTCTTTATCTTAGGACAAATTCAAACAGCTTTCTTTCATACAGGCTCATCATTAATTCTTGTGCTTTGGTAATCTTGAGGGCATACTGATGTTGCAGGGTTTCGTGGAAGCCCAATGGCACATCTCCAAGCAGGTCCTTCAGAAAGTAGTTCCAGGTGGCTGGGAGCTGCCCCATGAGCTTTTCCATGTTGTTACCTCCAAGGACCAGAAATACTGCTAAGGTAAGGAGAAATTTGCAGTCATGGTTTGTTATAAATGGAGTGGGCTGACATAGAAGATGTTGAGTGAGGGCAATAGGACTCAGGCTGGAAAGACATGAAGATGATGAAAAGTTTCATAGATTAATGTCAAACAATTTGGGATAATCCATACTTGTCTCATTTCAGGAAAACATCTGTCAGGTCTGGTCTCCAACCAGAGATGGAATTCCCAGCCTTACCATAAAAATTTTGCTCCAGCCCTCTACTTTGTCTACTCTAAAGCCCCAAATTAGTGTTTTTCTAAACACTTTGCCAAGAATGTTTCATGCTCTGTAGTATCTGGCTCCGATTCAGTCAAAAATACCACATGAATGGCTTTTCTGATGATGTTAAGTTGTAGGCTTTGCTCCTCTTCTTGGATTCCATGAAGAAGCAAAGAGGAAATGCAGACTGGGGAAGAAAATAAAAATGATGGAATATCTCCAAAGCCCAAAACAAATAAAGAAATGTTTGGGTTTGAGTTCTGGGCATGCATTCAGGATGGCTCTAATTTTGTTTAGACTGGGTGGCCCGTTTCTGTGCTTATTAGGATCACTACACTGATGAAGGCTTAAAGAGAAATGCAGCAAGAACAAATGCTGGGAAAGTCTTTTATGCATCTAATGACACTTAATTTCCATAGTAAATGCCTAATGTTTAACGAGTATTTTATTCTTTCCCAATTTACATATTTATAGTTAACTTTTGTAGCTGCTCGTGAGTAATTAGCCGTCTGTTTAACGGGAGCCTGTGAACCATGCAGCCACATGCTCATTGTGGTGATAATAACAAAAAAAAAACAACTTGGGCACTTCTTTTAGGAAAATATTTGATTAGATATATTAGAAAGTGAGCAAAAAAGACAAAGAGACTACATGATAAATAAAACACAAGGAAAAAAAGTGGGACAAGATGACTGAGTCTGAATCTGAAGAGAATTTCCCCAGTTGTGAGAATATTTGCAAGAGATGAGAAACACAGAATAATGCTGTTCTCATGTGCCGAGTCCATCACCTGTACCATAAAGAGATCTTCTAATTTCAGAGATTAAGGGAGTTCTTTTCATTAGCCTCCAAGCCTTAATGAAGAACATAAACTCCAACTTTTCAATTTGTTCTCAGTGATTGTTGCCATTAAGTAAGAATGAAAATTAAGAGTTAAAAACAAGTGTAGAGAAGGTACTTGGGAAAAATATTTGCTGAAACACACCCTGAACCTTACTGCTGATCAACAGCATCCAGGGAAAGGACAAGTCTGTGGCTGGGAATGGAACCGAGTTTCCAGGCAGATATTAACAATGTCATTTGCTGTGCTGGTTCATAACCTCGCTACCAAACACAATAATTGGGTGTTTAACCTTTCTCTTGATAGCATAAACTAGCCATGCTCTTCTTTTTCTCAAGAATTGCCTATGGCTGAAGTCTGTGGAAAACTGCAAATATTTATATATATATATGAAGTCTGAATGTGCATATAGTCCAGGTACCCATCACCCAGCATCAGAGCAATGAATCAGATTCCTCTTAACTCCCACTAATAATCACTGATATCAACAGAAGCAGATGATGGTGACAGAGTTTAGCACATGAGCTCATGTTCCCCAGCAGTACGGTTCAGTGGGTTTTTTTGTGCTAAACCTCTGACCTGGATTAGCATCATTACAGTTCTGAGAGATTGAACCCAACTGTCCTTAAAGTGTCTTGTCCATGTGTTGGAGGAGAAAGGGCAGGAAAGAGCGCACTGAGACCAACAGATCCCATGAGGTATATTTGGTCTTCTCTTCATTTTCCTCTTGGCTGTCCTGTTCAACCACTGCTGTTTCTGGAAGCTGTGTTACCCATACAGTCTGCTTCCTAAAGCACCTAAATTACTCTGGTGGTTGGAAGCCATTCTGTGCTTCCCAGCACTCTTGGCTGCCTTTAGCATGACAGCTTATGCATGTTGGATCTGCTGCAGAGCTGCATTAAGTCAGGCAGAGCTTTTGTATTCATTCCAGTGAGCTTTGATATTTCTACATGTTGTCTTTAGCAACGCTGTGCCTCCATGCTCCGTGGTCCCACCCCAAATTTCCCATGGACAGAGTACACGAGTGTTCCACCACAAACCTTCAGCAGTTCAGTCCTGATCCTTCTGGAGCTGTAGGGACGTCGTGTTGGGGAGGTGGAGGGCAGTGCCTAAAAGAGGTAATGATGGATGGGAGGGAGGAGAACCTCATGAAAGTTCTCCATTCTTCTATGGGTCCTTCTTCTGAGTAGTTACCTCTGTCAAGGTCTCATCCCAATCTCTGGAAATGCAGCAAAATAAATCAAAATGCATTGTGCTGCATTTTCTAACCTTCATCTGCACCACGCTGGGGCAGTTTTGGAGATAGTGAAGCATCTCCTGACCTTGCAGATCCATGAAATGTTGGTGTCTCTACGTTTCAGCTGTTGGAAATCACAGCAAAAATAACACTCCAAATTCAGTTAGCGTTTGACCTAAATTCACCTGGCAGGGAGAATCAGCAGGACTTCTTCCAAAGACCTGCAGCACATTACATTTTTCCACTGCTTTCTGGCTCATGCTCCAAGTGACTGGATTTTCAAATAAGACATGATTGTCAGGTTGGCTGAAGCAGGAAGGCACAGATTTAAGACCACCGAGGTAGATGTAAAAGAGCACAAGGGGGAAGGGAGCAAACAGCCCAACGGGATCCAGAATGATGAAGACATCATCAGGTGACTTCTTGTCACTGCTCAACCTCCTTCTGCGTGGGCATCAACCATACGAGGACATCACCAGAGGCCACACTGTTCAGACAAAGGCTGTTCAAGAGAAAATCTACCTTCATGCCAAGGTGGATCACATCTGTGCAAATGGGGTCACAGGGAAGACCAAACCACTTTTCCTGCGGAGCTCCAGATTGTAGCACAACTCTGAGGAAGAAAAGGAGTATTTGCATCAGTGAAGCAAAAGAGCTCTTGGAATTGACAGCGTGTCACTCACATTCCTCAAACTTTTTAGTTTGTTGCATTCTAGGGTCTTTACTGGAGGCATTAAGTTGGTGACTTTATAAACATCTAAAAGGGAGAAGTTGAGGAAAGTACAAATGAGTTTCACCTCGGTTCTAATGACTATAATTTTCTCTCATAACTGTAATTTCAGTAATTAATGGCTGCATTCTTCTATTGTTGCAGTATTTGGAGATGACAAAAAATGAGCAAGTGTTTTTGTTTCAGTGACAAAAGAAGAAGATTAGCTGGTTGAATGCTGATAGGAAATGCTTGGTGGGAGGAATAAGCAAGGAGGCACTGATAACAAGTTCAGTGGTATTGTTTCTTTGCTGTATTATCTCCATTTAACTGGAAGGGAGCTGCAGCAAGAGCAATGATCCGATGGAATGCTGAAAACTCCTTTCTCCTCCAGGGAGCTTGGTGCCTCCAGCACCTGGATGGACTCCTTAGGACACCTACATCCATCACATGTTGTGCAAAAGGTGGTTTTTCAGTTTTAAGTGTATCATGGGGCTAATTTGAATGATCTTGGTTCACATCTTAGCTCTTCCCCAATTTCTCACTTGATCACCTAACCTCCCTCCTTGGACACTATCCCATCAGTTAAAAGGATCTCTCCTGTTTCCTCAGAAGGTTCCCAGAAGGGTTTGTGGTCTCCCTGAGGTTTGCATCACAACTTGGCCAATGGGGATCCCAGCAGAGGTGGGGCTTTGGTCAGTTTGCTTGTTTTTTTCTCCAAAGAAATCTCCATCATAGATTGATAATAATAATAAAACTATTATTAATCGTCATCATCACAGGTGCCAACTTTTGGATTCCTACCCAGTGATACAGGAGCTACATGTCCCATGGCAATCAGTACTTCCTAAATGATGTTACCTGAAATGAGTTTCTGGTATCGAGCTGTGTCTGAACAGAGATATCTCAAGGATGCAAGTGGCCTGGATAGCACTGCTGACATGAAGCCTGACTTCCTCTCTTCCTTATAGAGATCTGTAGTTACAAAACCTTAATGAGCAGTCAGACTTTCATGTCACACCCTCTTCAAATGGCTGTTTAGGTGAAGACCAAGCTGAAAAGAGTTACCTTCCACGTTCTGCCAGCTGGAGATTCACTAGTTGTTTCCAATCTAAATTAACTTGTCTCTAAAGACCATCTCATGAATTTGTTTCTGAGGCTTGAGGGCAGGAAGGTAATGAAATCCAGACTTCACCTGTAACCTTCCCAGAAGAAAAACAATGATTTCATGCATACCTGGTCCCAGTATGAGGCCATCAACTCAAGGAAATCTCTCTGGGAAAACAATGAGATTTTCTGCATTTAATGTATTCAACTCCACGTTTCGCTGGGGAAGGCTGAGTTTCAGCTAGGGACAGTAATGTTTTTCCCCTTTTCCTTGCCAACTGATTTCTGTTTGTTCTTCAGCCTCCACTCATGCTTTGCCAGTGAGGGAGGACATTTATGACTGTGTATCATTTCTGTTCCCATTCTGGGACTGGGGACTCAACCCAATGCTTTTTGTGCCTTCCATAGATGCTGCTTAAAACAGACTCCAGTCTTGTACACTGCCAAACTGCACCTGTTAGAAAGGTTATGGAAGCCTGTCCAGATATCTGTGCCATGTTTTTGGCTCCCTCTCCCCCTCTTTTACTGCCATATGTTGGTTAGCTGCAGAACAGGGAAAGAGGAGTATTTGAGCACTTAGTTAGCAACAGAGATTTTTTTATTTTTCCCAGTGCTAGGAGACTAGACTCAGCAAATGGCAAAGAAATCAACTGTAAACTTTCCTGCATAAAAATGTGTCCTGAGTTGGACTCAATGATCCTTATGGATCCCTTCCAACTTAGGATATTCTGTGATTCTATTAATAATAATAATAATAACAACAGTATTTCCTAACATCAGGATGCTACCTATATGTGGACTTCTGCAAACATCTGAAGGTGTTCTTTTCCTGTACATGATAGTCCCCATGCCACATCTGGGATGGAAACTTTGGAGGTGAGCAAGCCCTGGGGGTGGATTGAAGCAGACCCTATTCTTCCTCTTCCAAAGTCACACTTGAGTTGTACTCTCCCAAAACTGCAAGGCTGAAACCTCCCAGGGGTGCCAGCTCCCTGCTCGCTAGAGAAGGATTCTGCTCATGCCTGCAGGGAGCTGTTGCTTGCCTTGCCTTCCCACCACTCATTGTCCTGACCCTTTTTTCTGTGATTGATCAGGTGGAAATTAGTCGTTAATTACAGTATCCTCTTCTGAACATGGAGCTGCATGAACCCAGGCACAGGATCCTGGCTTGCACCAAGGTGGAATTTGAGGAGAGATGAAGAAAAATCCAGAGCTGGTTTTTCTCTTTGTCTTTTCCATGTTATACAAACTCCTTTCTGCTTTTCAGAGGTCATTCTACCCCTTGGACTGGTGAGGTTGCAAGTCCAAGCCGGAGGGCAAAGAATATTATTGAAGTCACTTAGATACTGCTTCCATTTGGCTTTCTGCTTCCATTGAGTTTGCTCCATTTCTCTCAGATCTGAGCCCAAGGCCATGGCCTTGGTGCAGCCTTACCCCACAAACAGACAGAAGGCCAGAGGACAAATCTCAAACCATTTCCATCATCACAAGACGGCTGCAGCAACCGTTCCCCATGGCAGACAGGCGAGAACGAAAGTGTGTGTTAGCTCAAGCTTTAAAAATAACTCTCCTATTATCAAAATATGCTAGAAAAATAAAAAGAAAAAGGCTTTTAATTGTGGGTTGCATCAAACCCGAAACAAACCCTTTTCTCCACTTGTTTCAGCTTTTTCTAAAAATAAAGCCTAGCAGAGGTCAATTCTGAACCACCACTTCAAACCTTAAAAAAGGAAATAGTTTGTTCTGAAACTGGCAATCAAAAAGCATTTCATACCCTCCAAAAATAATGAAAAAAAAAAAAAACAACCCAACCCCTCAGACTCTTTGTTACATGTTTTTATTCAAAATGTTTTGCTGAGTCCATCCAGAGTGAACAAGCATTTCTGGTCAACCTGAATAGATGTGCTTTTTTTTTTTTTTTTTCCCCCAGGCAGATAAAATATTCTACCAAATGTATGCATTTATTTATTATGCATTTTGGCTGTAAATACAAACGCTGCTTTATGCCCACAAAATGCACAAGCTATCATTTAAAAAAATGTTTATATTAACACTGGAAGTTGGGCGCACTGCCTAGCAGAGAAAATAATGTCAATTACCCACACAAATAGCTTTCCAGATCTCTCAATGCCTGCTTTCTGCATGAGCAGTTAGATTCAGAGAAATTAGAGATGGGAAAAGGTCTTATCAGTGTATCTCCACCTAGTAAAAGTTTGTCCCCTACCATGCATCTTCTAGCTAGGTTTGCCCAGCCTAGGTTTAAAATAATGGGGACCTCTAGGGCAGCTAATTTTTTATATATACGTACCTTCACCAGCAAGCAGAAATGTTGAAATTCTGCAGAAAAACAGTGACTTGGAATCTGTCATCTGTATTAGAAGTCTCTCAGCTGTGGTCAGCATGCAAGAGCTAAAAGCAGGTTCTCCCCTGGGTTGAGTTTGGAGGAGGAATAGGCCTTGGAGGTGACGTTTCCATCACCTCTTGTTGGCCTGGCAGCACTGGATGGAGAGGCAGGGATGGAGGCTTGGGTAGACCGAGTTACTCCTCTTCTTCAAGCCTTTGCTCCCTCTCCATTTCTTCACTATTTGTAAAACAGTTTCCTAGTGGAAGCCCATAGAGCAGTTTCTCTGATTGTGGGCTTTCTGACCATGTCCCAGCCCAGCTGCTTTCCTGCAACTCAGAGAGTTTGTAGGCAGATGTATTCTGTCTGCAGGATGAAAAACAGAGGATGTTCTGAGCCTCCAACTTGAGAGATGCATGTAATTCCCTGGGTCACCCAGAGAATGTCAGAGATCTCCACCATCCATGGCAACCTGAGCAACTCTGCAATGAAATGAGCTCGCCAACACGGACCAGAGTGGCTCAAAGAGAGTACAAAGCTCTGGAAACTCCTGGGTCATCCTCCTTGGGTCATCCTCCTTGAGTCATCCTTCTTGGGTCAACCTCTTTGGGTCAACCTCCTTGGCTATTTGTGCAATGGCTTGCCCTCTCCCACATCAACCTTCAGGAATCCCATGGATTGAATTCTGGTGTCATTCCCTGGCTGACACTTGCTATCGTGACTCCATTTAACTTTTGTCACTGCTGTGACTGTTAGTGGGCAGCTGGGAAGATCCCACATCTGGCATGTGGTTACAAAGGACCTGTGCCTCTAGCAGCTCAGTTGATCTTGCCCTTGGACTAACCCTGCCATTCCAGCAGCCCAAAGCAAGACACAGCAGGCTGCAACACCTGAGGGCAAAAGAAATCCTGAGATGATGGTGTAATATCTGTCCTGGGACATTCTTGTCCAAGCCCAGCTCAACGGGTGCTCAAGGAGAAGAGGGAAAGCACACTGAAGCTTTGTTTACCTGCCAGCTCTCTCCAGGATCTCAGCAATCAGCTCTTTAATTCGATAGCAAATACATGCCTGTGGCTCACGTCCAGCCAAAACCACTTTGACAGTGAAACCCTGACATGCTCTTTTTAAAGGTCACCATAAGTGAGCTGGTCTCCTTCTATCAACTTATCAGTTCTTTACTTAAACCAGCTTAAAGAGAAACTTTCCATGGTGAATTATAGTCTAACAGTGTGTTATTCTGTGATAAGCACAATCCGTGGGGCCCGGAACAGTCTCTGCTCCAGAAATCGCCGATAAGGGTGTGCCTCTTTCTTTCGAGTGGCACAAAGTTATCTGCCACCATCGTAACGCATCGTCTCCTCCATCCAGACACTGAACACACGAGCAGCTGCTGGAGCAAGCAACATTTCTAGTTTTGGCCAAAAAATTAGCTATTTGTTTCTGCTTTTAGGCAGAGGTATCTGCGTGTTCTTCGAAGTCTGGGTTATTATTTCAGTCCTGTTGATGCTCTTATTTGGTGGCACGTACCCCACTCCCTGTCCTCCATGTTTGGGATCAACACACATTGTTATGGGTCATCTCTGCTGTCCCACAGACCAGGCAGGGGTTCATTCAGAACTCCACAGCTGTAGCCTCACGTGAAAATTAAACCTGCCTTGAAGCTGTTCTTCCCAGCTCCTGTTTTCAGTGCCTGCAGACATTGCCAAACTTGAACAATTCGAACTGAAATTTTTGGTGTAGCAGGTTTCCATCCCAGGCTGTGTGGTCTTGGAAAGCTTTAACCAGCACAAGGCAGATAGATCTGATTGAAGAGTATTTGTGTCATTAAAAATAAGATGATAGCAGCAGTGATCCCTCCCACATGGTGTGGGTAGGGTCCCTGGGAAGGGGGGAATGGGATCGCTCCAGCACCAAAGGTGTGAAAATGCTTTGAAAACTTGTGGACAGCACTTTGCTGCTGGCTCTCAGTGCAATGGAAGCAGCTGATTCAGACAGAGCTGGGTCTGCTATTCACAACATGAACTTGTCTTACCCTTCCCTCCCACTCCTGTCCCAGGGCACCCCAGTGCCAGCCACAAAGGACAGATCAGATTTCCAAGAAAAACTCCATAAGCACATCTCCAACGTAGGTACAATGGTGACTCTTCCACCATTTTGCTGTCCCATCACTCTCCAACGGGAAAAGCAACCTTCTCAGCCTCCATCCACTGCTCCATCTGGGTTCCCACCAGCACCCTCGTAGGAGGATGGACGTTGATAGAGGCTCTGCTGATGTCATTTGTGTAGACGGACCATGTGCACATGGCAATGTCATAATGCCCTTTTTTCCTTATGGCATTGATGGAAACCCTCTAGGACACAGCCATGCCTGCACCCCATGGTTCACACAAACAATTGTGTCCTCTTCCCAGACATCATACTTCTCACACAAGAGAAGCTTTGTGCCTTCAGGTATAAAGGCGTCCTGAAGCCCTGTCCGCATGGAAATGTATTTCATCCTACAGATACAAGAACTGACCAGCTGTCCCCAGCCCAGTTTCTGGACAGCTGTGAGCTGGGTTGAGTGTCAGCTTGAGGCCCTCCAATTACAAGGTTTGTGCAGCCAAAAATGAAGCTGGGTCACAGAGAGATACCTTTTGCTCCAGGATGGACCTCAATAGGAGCAGTGGCATGCTTCATAGGGGATTAAGTAGGATCTTTTGCCAGCCTGCAAGTCCTGAAGCCAACCTCCAAAGAAACGAGCAACAACTTAGTTCCAGGGAGACAATAACAACAATAACTCAAGCTGGCTGCTTTGTCTGTCTTTCCTCACTGTGCATCCAAAACCATGCTTAGATCTCATGCAATCATTGTCAGTTTGGAGTAACACTGCTAGCCATAATGACATTACTCTAGATTTGAATTCAGTGCAAGCCTTGTGTGTCCTGCCCCACTGTCCAGGATGAATAGAATAGAGAATACTGGAAGAATACTAGAATACTGGAAGCTGCTCCTGGTGCTCCTCTTTGAGCCACTTTGAAACTGTCAGCCTCTCTGAAACCACCTTACCAACACTCACAAGGGTACCAGTTGTCCATGCAAAGATTCTTTCATAGCGTCCCTGGCTAATTCTGTGTTAAGCAGATGTACATCTCTACATGTTGTTCTAAGTATGCAGCAACAGCACTGGATTTTTGTGGATGCAGCAGGGCAGAATTCTTCCCCCTCACTGGTCTGGCTGGATGTAACCTGTTCTACACTCAGCCCATGACATGCACAGGTTGTTGGAGGTGTCAGCTGGCTTCCTCCAGATCACCTCTCTCGTTACCCTTCACACCTTTGTGGACTCATGGTCCTAAGTCACCCAGCCATGCACAATGCTGCACCAGAATGTCACGGCTAACCTTCATGCAGGGACGTTACAGCTCCTGTCAGACGAGTCAACCGTTGCCAAAGCTTTTGTTACCAAAATGTGGTACAGGAGTGACAGACAGAAAGCTGGAATCCTTCCCTGGCCCCTTCGCATGGCTGCACCGTGCTTCATCTGCTGTCAAGGAGCATCTCTGGGGCCAAAGGACTGCTCACTCTCCAGGACCATTTACTTCTTGCTTTTGCTGTAGACATCGATCCACCAGAATCTAGTTTCTCTGTTGGGAGAGAGGTGCAGATGAAATCACTGTGGTATATCCTGCTTCTATCCTATGTTCTGAGCACCACCAGTGCCCACTCAGCAAGGACAATGCGTTCCTTTCTCCCTATCATGACCTTGGCTTCACCAGGATCCAGCTCTTCTGGAAATAAAAGCCTGAACAGCTCCGTGCCACAAATAAATACGGCATATCTTATCCCAGGATCTCTTCCAGCCTCCCTTTGTCACTTCTCTGCTAGGAAACCCTGGGGAAATCACTTCTTTCCTCTCTTCCCCCCAGCACCTGGTCTGACACAGAGAAACCTTGGCTGATGTTTTTAGGCTTTTCTGCTGTTTACCTGCAGAATGAGTCTCAGGCCCCTCAGAAATGCTGATGGATTTAGTGTGATGCCAAGGAACAAATCATGTAGAGATCCAGAGATTGATGGGGCAGGTATTGCAACCAGCTGCCCTTAACTCAAAACTAGCATCTCCTCTGCAAGGTCACTTGTTCTCCTGAATGTCCCTGGGTACCCTATGTCCCTTTGACTCTTTGGCAAGGCTGGAAAAGCAAACATGCCCCTCCTGCTGTCATCTTTCTCCAGCGTTTCACTTATTTAACATTGTTTGTATTCCTCTCCAATTAATTCTGATCCCTCCTTTCCCTTTTTAGTTCTCTTCTGTCTTTGTATTAACTTACAGTCTTACTACAGTGACAGTAATTGATCAAGAAACTCAGGGATAGGTGCATTTTTGAATAATTCATTTTATTGCTGCTCTTCATTTCTTATTCTCTTTCTGTGCTGCTTCTCTGATGTAAACCAGGAGTAGATTTTCTCATTTCCAATACGTACCTTGCAGCCAAGTTTCATAAATTGGAGAAGGAAAATAACTAATAATAATAATAACAGCAACAACATCCACCAACAGTGGATAAGGATGAAACTGTAGCAGCTTGAAGGCAGATAAGTGGTCACTGATGCTACCTAGCACTGAGATCTGGTGTCATGCCATGGGCTGAACCAGAGGTTGGTAAAAATGAAGATGTTCCAGTGGACTCTGGAAGAGTCTTTATTAAAGCCTCCAAATTTTAGAGTTTTTCACCTTCAGCTGAGCCATTCTACACAGCTGAGTCCCCGGGGTCTGCCACAAGACCTGATTGGAGCAATTTGGGCCAGTGAGCAAGCATCTGCTCCATGGCATGGAGCATGGACTCAGCCATGGGCTTGCCATGGGTCTTCCCATAGTGGAAAGGATCTGATGAGCCCCAACCACCTCATCCTCCCTCAGTGCATCATCATCCTTCAAAACATCTTCTAAATGTGCCAATCTACAAGCCAGGAGGCAAACTTCCAGCATGGAGATGTTTGCCATCCACTCAAAAATGGAGTGAGACCCAGAAGACTTCTTGCTTCAGAGCAAACCTGTCCACAGCTCCCCCCATATGCAATGCCTTTAAAAGCCTTTTTGCAGCTGTGTCCAAGCACTGCTGGTCTTCCTTCTCCCTGCTTCTTCCTGAGAGTGCTACTAACAGGGTTAATACACGAGTGGAAAGGAGCCTGGAAACATTTCTGAGAATGTCGTAGGTACCTCTGTTTTTTATGGCTCCTATTATTATGCCCATTATTCTGCTCAAATGTGGTTATTGGTTCATTAGTATTTAAATCAGCTGGTAATACGTGGAGAGATATTTCTTCTGACACGGCCTGTACAGCGGGTCTCTGTAGTGTGGAAGTTATAATGGTGCCAGTTGATGCCATTTATGTCAAACAAGCTTTGAGTTTTAGCCTGCAGTAGCAGTAGAGCAGGGCCATGCAATTTGGTAAGATTAGCGTTTTGCCAGCCACAAAGGGAGGATTACAGAGCTTCGAGCTGATGGCAAAAATGGGTCGGGAACGAGCAACACCCAGTGGTTTGCTTTCTTTATGGCCAATATATCCCCACGGCAATGCCAGGGTAAGGACACAGGGGATGTGTTTTAAGCTGCTCTGATGGCTGCAGAATCCTGGCCGGTGATAATGAGCCAAACCTTAGCTCACATGGAATAAAGAGGCAAAAGGCAGCACGAGGAGGGGAGGGCAGAAATTGGGGAGATGGGGTTGTTCAGCAAGAAAAGGATGGGAGCTGGGGCAGGGAGAGAAGCTAGTTGTGCCCTCCCTCCCCACACACACCCCCTGCATTTAGACATCGGTTTGGGCTGTTTGAAAGAAGAAAAAAGAGCAGCACAATTACAGCCTTCTGTTGTCCTTGGAGATCTTGCTGGTGATTTTGCCTCCTTTTGCGCAGATTTGGGATCTTACAGGCTTTTGCCTTGGAAACAACAACAACAAAAAAATAGCCTTGTTTTCTCTCTCTGGCAGCCCTGGCTGGCTTCTTATTTAAGAGATGAATAGATACGTGCATATTGGGGGCACATTAATGTACAAATCCATCCTTCTACATGTAGTTTACTGTCAGCATCCCAGTATGGAAGGTGTGGACTGTCTGGACTTCGCCTGGGGGACATCTCTTGTTGAGTTGTAACTCCAGACTGTTTTCATGGTGCACTGAGAGTTCAGTATTGCTCTTTATCTGTCCTTCAAGTAGACAAAAAGGATCTGGAGGGGTTTACCTGATGTCCAGTCAGCATTTGACCCAGGAACACCAAATGTCCTGAGAGTGGAGAACACAAAATTCTGGAAGTTGCCCCAGAACAGTAGATCCCCATTGGTCCTCACTCTGATGAAGACCTCAAGGACCACCAGCTGTTTTGTGCCATCCATAACATAGCAGAGTCTTCCCCAGACAGCTGCTGGATTCAATTGGACTTTTTTGGTCGAGAAGCATTTCATGACAGTGCCAGAGCCCTAACTTCACCCAACTGCTACCCTGAATTTCCTCTCCAGTGCCAGTGAGGTTCAGCATCTCTTCCTACACCATGCACAGGGCTGAAGAGGAAAACCCAACACCACCTCGGTGCTGGAGGGAGCTTTCCTCATTCTCAAGTGTGATTCCCCATGGAGTGAGTATTGGTGGAGGTGTTTGTGCACGATGCGCAAGCAAACACCCATGGGAAGAGCTGGGATCCCACTTGCTGCAGATGTTGAGCTACCCATCTGCCTCTCCAGCTGACAAATCCACCTCGGTATTGATGCCACGTCCCAGCCCTTAGCTGCAAACACTTTAAGTGTCCCTGAAAGGAGCACATGCGTTTCCAGATGCCTCCTCCTCCAGCTGGGGAAAAGAGATGTGTGTGTGTGTGTATAGAGGTAACACAGGAAAACTGTATTTTCTCCAGTGATGTAGCCCCATGAGGGGAAAAAAAAAAAAAGCTGCAACAACAAAAAATTAGGAAAAGAAAACAAACAAACCCTCCAACCCTCTGTGCATTTCTCTGCTTCAAAACACAAGCTGTGATAACACAACATCTCATTTATCCCAGGACAGCAAAGGGAAGGGGTGTGAATGGGCTCTCTCCTCCCCAGAAAATGTTAATAAAATTATTATTAAGCCAAAAAAAAAGAGGCCTATTTTGTCACTGCCATCAGAGCCCGGAGGCGTTGTGCATTTCTAGGCCTTGTGTTCTGTGCCACTGTGGTCACAGAGCAGCTCGTGCATCCTCATTTAATTCTTGCAGGGAAGGCAGAGTCGTCACAACTAATTATAACTCTGCTGGAGGAGGAGGTCTCCAGTCACTGAAAGTGATTCTGGAAGAAGTTTCCACACCAGGAAGGATGATCCTTCTCCTTGGGTCCATCCAGCCTCTGCAAAGTAGCCAAGAAGAGGGTGAAGAGTAGAAAACAATGGAGGAGATGGTGTAGGTCCATGGATTTGCTGTGGGTCCTGGATGTGTTTGAGCACCTACAACAGAATCCTATTGCTTCTGATCAGCTTCTCAGCGGTTCCTACATGCATTGGAAGATCTCTGCACAGATTTCCACTTTTACAATACCTGGTGCAACGGAGCTGTCATTTTTCTGGAGACATCTAGATGGGATGGGGACACCTAGACAGATGTAAATAACCTTGCCTTGTGTTTTGGGGCAATTAGGAGATTTACACCAGCTGGGAATGCAGAAAGCCCCCAGTTCTTACCTCTGCACCAGTGACTACACAGTGGCAATACTGGTGGCCACTGGTCACCAGGTTGGTCCCCATCTATTTCCACCCTCACCTTCTACACCCAAAACCACTCGGCAGGAGATAGGTCCCAAGCAATTTTATATCCTGCTAACTAGGAAATACGAGGAGTAGGGTCACATCCCCATGAACAGCTGGCCAGACCCCAAAGTACCATGCTGGAATTAACTGGCATTCCCCAAGAGAGCATCTCCTGCTCCTCTATGGTGGGATCTCAGACCCACCATCAGCCTTTCTTGGACTGCCCCCTCTCTGCTGAGGCTTGTCAGCTCTCTGTGACTTTCTCATCCTCCTCTTCTCTCCCAGAGAATCTCAACAGAGGTAAAAGAAACAAATATCAACATGGGGAATGCTGCTACAGAAATGCCTTCCCAGCTCCAATCACCTGCCTGTCTTCAGAGCATCCTCCCTGCTCTGAGCAGAGGAGCGAATGCATCCCAGCCTTGGAGCTGCAGAAGGGTGCTACCAACCTTGCACATTCAGCAGCTGTTTTTCCTGAGGCTGGAAGGCAGCTATCAGTCAAAATTAATGCTGTATGAGTGCCTGCAGTAAAGGTTTTTCATTGCTGAACAGTAACAGGATAGGAAAGGAGAAAGGAAGGAGTGTAGATGGACAGAAAAGTCTTGTGCAGGGGACAGGGATGAAGGGGGATTTTCACATCTCTCCTTAATCGGCTGTGAGAACATCTGCATTTAAGCTCCTGTTCTGCCATAGATCTACTGTATTAGAAAAGATCAGAGTCCTACAGGTAGGTCACGGTCTCACAGATTCTCCTCCAAACATGAAACTCATACACTGGCAGGTGTAAAGAGCTCAAAAATGTCCAGAAACAGCCAGATCGGGAGCTGAAATTTTAATTTTCCATGGTGGGTTTGGAGCTGTCCCTGCTTTGCTGGGACATTGAAAGCATCACACTATTGTGAACTGATTGACTCTGTATCCAGGATGAGAAGTAATGGCCTTAAGTTGTGCCAGAGCAAGGTCAGGTTGGATATTAGGAAAAATTTCTTCTCCAAGGAGTGGTCAGGCACTGGCACAGCTGCCCAGGGAGGTGGGGAAGTCACTGTCCCTGGAGGTGTTCAAGAATCGTGGAGATGTGGCACTTGGGGACATGGCTCAGTGGGCATGGTGGGATGGGCTGGGGTTGGGCCTGGGGATCTGAGAGCTCTTTTCCAACCTTAATGATTCTGTGAGTGGGCACGGTGGGGATGGATTGATGGGTGATGATCATAGAGGTCTTTTCCAACCCCAGTGACTCTATGATTCTGTGATTCATCAAGAGCTGTCCTAGAGAAAGCAAGTGGGATCCCCTGAGAAGGCAGTGATATAAGGAGATTTGCCTGTTTTCACTCCAGTTCCCTGCAGAAATGTTCTTCACCTCCTTGCCATCACCAGAATTATGGTGTGATGAGCATACTTGGCTCACAAAATCAGTGCAAACCCAAGCAGTGGCTGCAGCCATGGTGTTCCATGGGGACAGAGACATCTCTGATGCGTTGGGCTGCCCAGAAAATCAGAATAACAAATTTTCTCTGCGTTCCATTCTTTAGACTAATGCCTGAGACTGAATCTTTTTCTTTCTTTCTTTCTTTTTCCTCATTTTAATCTGGTGATTTTTTCTTTCTGAACTCAGCAGAACACATTCCCCCCTTCACTTCACTGCGGGATCTCAGCCGAGCATTTCAAAGCTCTTTCCTCTCTCTGGACAGAGCCTTAGCAAACAATATTGATGATCTAAGTTTCTCTCCAAACTGAAAGAAGGAATATGCTCCCTGGTGCTCTTGTGTATGGTGTGAATGTGATCCCCACAGAGATGAGTTTGCAAATGAAAAGTGACAAGTGCTTCCCACGATGGCATCGCTTCCTTAATCGCTTTTGGCTACATGGGGACCAGCCCCTTCTCCTTCCCCTACATCTGCTGGGATGGATACAACCTCACATTTCTCCCATTTCCAGGACTAGAGGAAGCCAGAAGTATTTGTGGGGCTGAGATGGAGTTTTGTTAATATCAGATTTTCCCTGGTAAAATCTGAGCCTGGTGATGCTCAGCTTGCTGGCCCCCGTGCCAATGGGGTCACTGCTGGGGTTGGCCTCCATCACCCCCATTCCTCCCACCTCCTCCCACAGGGCTCTTGTGCATACTGTGATAAGCACGTTTCAAATTTGATAACAGGGATTTGGATGAGCAAAATGAATGGCTCAGAGGATGCTTTCCCCTCTCACCATGATGTGCCTCCATCACCAGGCAGCAGAGACCTTCCTTTTTCTATGGATGGAGGCACTTCTGAGCACATGAAGGTTGAGTCCACAGTCACAGACCATTGAGCATTCCCCGAAGGAGCCCGATAGATGAATCTCACCCTCCCTGCAGCATGAAACATCTCTGCATCAGTCAAAATGAAGAGGAAAAAAAATACATACACACACACAAAGCAAATCAGCAATCAGTTTTCAAGCTGGAAACCATGCATTTTCATAAGAAAGGCTCGTGCTCCTCTTAATTCTTTCTGATTCTATTTGCACTCCTTCCTATGCTGTGGGAAATAAGCTGTTCCCTTTTAATTGAGAGAATTGCAGCAATAGCTTGTTTAAATGCATTTTGGGCCCACCCAGAGCAAAAATCCAAAGAATATAACGAAATTAAAAATGCAACATTACCACTGCCCCTCCCTCCAAATCAGAGAGAAAAATAATTTCAGGATGCACCGTGATAAGATATTACATTTTCCTCTCTCAAAGGAAAGGTTTCATTTTGTTGTGTCCCCACCTCATTTCACTGGTGGAGTAATCACTGTATTTTGCTAAATTTTTAAAATGGGCAGCACTGGCGAATCAAAAATCAAAACATTCCCTCTGACAAAGTTGCAAAAATTGAAACGCTGTGACTCTTCTGCAGCAGAATAATTCTGAAAAGCAACCCAAAAAAAAAGAAAAGAGAAAAAAAATCCTATAAGTGGCTTTTGACCAAATGACTCGAAAATGAGTTCGCTGAGAGTTTCACTCAAGCCAAATCTGCATTTTCCAGCATAATAAACTATTTGACCAAACATCATTTCATGTGCTAGAGTGGCCTCTCTGCTATGTATCAATACGAAGGCTTTAAGAAAGCGTGCCCAGCTGGGTGTGCAGTTAATGGGTCAATTTGCAGCTCATTTTCTGTTATCATATGGTATGGGAGACAAGCTCCTCCACGTTAACTGGGAACCCTGCAGAGACAATGGGTTTCTACAGGTTTTATTACCCCCACGGCCCCTGAACTTGCCTTTGCCTCCCGTTGTTCCAGGAAATCTTTCTGAGCACACACTGCGTGATGTTTTGTTTTTACAGAAGTGTCAGATAGAGAGGTCTGAGGGCTGGATGAGCGGATCAGATGCTTTATCCTCACCTACAACCTCCCCTAGCCTCACACCCAGCCCTGTCCATGACCACAACCATGACCACGACCATGACCACGACCATGACCATGACCACGACCATGACCCCGACCATGACCTGGACCATGACCATGACCACGACCACGACAATGACCATGACCTGGACCATGACCACAACCATGACCCGGACCATGCTGCAGCATCCAAAATCTTCCATACAACCAACTCCTCCATACAAAAAGATGCTGAAACATTTATGGCCACAGAGAGTTACTCCAGTCAAAGTGAGCACACTGAAGTCTTGAGGACCTGGGGACAGGAGAGCTCATTTGCTTGTACAGTCAATAAGCTCATTTGCCAACAAGCAGGAGCCTTTGATTGCCACCATTCCTACAGAAAGATAAAGTGGATAAAGTAATGAGTATTTACTCTTCTTTCCTGTGTACACAGCAGAAATGTGTTTCTTTCAATGGGGCTCTATTCTAATTGCAGTCATTACCAAAGTGAAGTTATTTTAAGCTCAGCACCATCTTTCTACTGGCACTGTGTGTGACGTGCTGCATTTCTGGTCTGCTCTCTCAAACATCCCCTTCCTTTGACACGATCTCTATCAAGGACCAGACAACCCTCCCAAAACATATTTTTCTGGCATCCCTTCTGAAGTCTCCCCAGAGCCAAACACGTTCACAGCTCTGCAGGATCCAAAGGATCCTGGTGACGTTTCATTAATGGAGCTCGTCTACCCGTGGATCCAATTTTGTCTGCTTGTCAATGCAGCCGGCGTGTCGTGTGAGCAGCAGATGCCACAGCAGATGGCACAGACTCAATTCCAGTGAGCAGCGCTGGAGTGAAATCACTCATCTGCTCTTCCCTTCTTTGGATCGACCAGGGGTGTTGCTGGGCTTGAGTTGAAAGGAGAGGAACAGCAGAAGGAAAATAGCTGAGCTCACAATCTCCATCGCCTGAATCCTGCAAAGGACCACAGCCAAGCAGCCCTTGCTTTTGCTGTAGGGATACATCACCAACAATGCCTCCACTCCTGGAGGAGGATTTTGAGGGCTCACACAGGAGATAGGAAGGAATTAAGCCCTAGCACTAGACGCACAGAGATGCTGGTGATGTCTCAAGGTGCTTCTGTGTTGCACCTTGTAAAATAGTGGATTGTCTTTTTGTTTAATAATACCCTGCTCCTGGCTGCCTGCACCTCGCTGTCTGGATGCTCCTTGCTGCTCAGGCTGGGCCCTGCTTTACTCTCCTTACTCTGCCCACATTGCTCTTCCTGCAGAATTAAAGGCTTCCTGACTGTGAGTCTTGCTATAGAGCTGATGTTTCAGGAGACATCCCAGCTTCCCTCCCTCTCCTACTTGCTGACCAGGCTCAGTACCTATGGTTGGTGTGGGCTTATTGTTGCTTCACACGACAGCCCTACCCCAATCTTGTCCTGTCCAGAGCTGCAACAGCAGTCATGTGCCTGGGACCATCTGGTTCTGTTGGTCTCTGATGAAATTTGAAAACCTGAATCAATAAAATGGCCTGGGGCACTGAATTCTGTATGTGTTCTTTTTGGGTTCCTTCATGTGGCTTGGTCCAACCGCCTTCTGGGGACCAAAGTCGCTGTCTGAATAAAAATGTTGTCTGGCATAAATGACAAGCGTTATGCCTGGCATAAATGAAGCATCTCCCTTCAGTGGCCATTGGTGACCTGTCTCTGAGTCCCTCAGAGCTCTCTCAGCCTTTGTTTTCAGCAGTGCTCAGCCTCCAGTGCTGATGATCTAGAGTGGTTTGGGCTGCGGACCTACAAGTCATCCTAGTGGACTTTCTACTTTTCCAAGTGGATGAACTTCATTTGGAGCAGACTTCCCAAAGAGAAAATTTCCATTAAGAGTTCTCCAACCATGCTGTTATTAAAGAGCTCGGTCAAGCTCCTACCCAACCCTCCAAGGTTTTCGTGCACTAATCTGTGTTCTCCATTGCCAACAGCCACGTGTGGTGCCACGTAGACCACAAACTCATCCTATCTTCCACCATGGCTGGTGTGTCTACGTGCCACATGATGTTGAGAGACATTAGCTCATGCCATTTGTCATTTGGACCTACCTTCTCCTGTTAATAGTTGGGTCAACTGCCTTGGGAGCACTTCTGTGTTCCTGATTAAAGTCTTGCTCCCAGCAACATCCACGTTGAGCAAAGATAATCTTGGTGGGTTTTTTTGTGAGATTTCCCTCTAATTCCACTTGGCCATTCTTCACCCACACCACTGCACCATTTCTCACATTCCAGTTGGTACCTCCACACATCAACTGGGAGAGGACATGTCGACTCACTGCTACAACAAAGCCTACAGCAAAGCAAAACGTATCCCTTGAGTAAGGCCTGCAGATATACTTTTTTCTCCTTCCTGGGGTCTGTAGATCAGATCATTAACATTCCATACCAGCCTGGTCAAAGATTTGGATGGTGATCAGATAACAGTTCAACGCATTCAATTCACAATGCAATTACGTTTTAATAAGTTGTGACCCTTGAGGCAGGGCCTGCCACCTGTCAGCTGAGATCCAGCAGCTGACCTAATCTCAACCACAAAATGGATGTGCTGCAGCTGAGGGTTTGGCACCGTAATAAAGTGTAACCTCTGGTAATTGTCCAGCCAGATCCTTACTGTCTGACCTCAGCAAATAGTGGGGATCAGATGCCTCAATTTCCCTGTAGATGTAATTGAGGCCTTATTTCTGGCCTCACAAGGATGCTGTAGAGCCTTGGGAAGTCCTCTGGCCCCCTTCCCACCAGGCTGGCAGGGAAATGACTTCAAGGGAAGGGGAAAGTGAGCCAAAGCCAAGTGTTACATACCCTCAACTCCCACAGCATGGAGCAGGGCTTAGAGCAGCCTCCAATGGGCTTCACCCAGCCCCGACTGTATGTAAAAGCCTGGCTGCAACCATTTAATAACAAAAAAATAAAAATCCATCCATAATCCCCAATGACAAATTCCAGGAAGAGTCAAATTCCTTTATGAGCACAAAACAAGAGGTTTTATGGTCACACTGCCTCATTATGCCCAGCTCCCTGTAGTGTCGTACGCATCCTAAAAACCAATTTACTATGTCTCTCCCTATCTCTCCAGCAACATTAGGAGCAAAGCATCTTCTAAATATCCTCCCACAGCCGTAGCTGTTGTTTTCTTTTCTTGTAAACATTTGCTTAGTGGTGTTTAGAGACCCAGTCCTTGCAGAAGGGCCAGAGGATCCAAGCATCCTCTGAGGATACAGAGGATTTTTGTGGTACTTTCCTGGGAATAAAGACCGAATGGCTTGTTTTCTTTGTAATAGAAGAGGGTAGAGAGTCCCCTGGGTCATGCTGGCTACAGGCAAGAACTGGATGATGCTTTTGCTTTATTTTTCTTGAGTGACTTCCACCAGCAGGTGTAAAGTCTCTGGTTTGAACAAAGAGAGCCAATTGCTCCTATAAGACTATCATAACTTGGACAGAAACCTTCCACACACTTTTTCCTAGAATGTGATTTTTTGGGGGGAGGAAGGCATTTTGAGTAGGGTTTTATTCATTTTGTTTTCTTAAGCAGCCCTGTTAAATTAACTGCTCCTTGAGCCAGAGGAGTTAACGCCACTTGGAAAAATGACTGTGGGGCTCCCTGTGCTCTTGGTCCTGCTGCTGTGGGGTGCTGGGCTGCAGTGGTGGCTGTGCCTGATGCCACCACGTAGCTGGGCTGCTGTCACCAGCAGAGTCTGCATGGGGGATGTAGCACTGGTGTGCAAAGACCCCCAGTGTGCTTTTGACTTGCAAAGACCCCCATGGGCACGTCCCACAGGGTCATCCAGGGCTTTTCCATTCTGCAGATGTACACAGAGACTTCTCCAGAGAGGTCGATGGAGCTGCCATGCTTCCCTGGCACAGGTTGCCCTTAGAGGTGGTGGAGTCACCGTCCTTGGAGATGTTCAAGGAACGTGGAGATGTGGCACTTGGGGACATGGCTCGGTGGGCATGGTGGGATGGGCTGGGCTTGGACTTGGGGATCTTAGAGGTCTTCTCCAACCTGAACGACTCTGTGATTCCTCCAAGGAGCTATGCCTATGTCCATACCTGGCTTTTTGCAGCAGCCCTCTGAGGAGGTTTCCTGTTAGCAATCAGGCGCCAGCACTAAACGAGCAAAAAAACATCTTGATGTGCACTTCTCTTACCTCCAACAAAATGAGGCTTTGCACCTGGAAGCATGCACAGGAAATTCATCTGGATCCAAAAACTGAGATAAATGAAGCACCGTTCTCTGTTTTTAATTGATTTTAGAAACTGGAATATTGCTGTTGTTGGGTTTTAGTTGTTTGGATTCATTTTCCTGTTGCCATGATTCGGTCCCATCTGGACCCCCGCCCTCTGCTCTAGCCCCTGCACCCACTGGTGGATGCTCCGATGTCCTTACAGGTGGCAGCAGGATCCAGAGACCCCATGACAGCCTGATCCATGTATTTTGAGCCCTGCACCCAAGGTAATAACTCCACTGAGGGCATTGCTAATCACTATGAACACAGTAAACTGCAAAACAGAGTTCTCTGCCTCATCGTTGAGCTCATGGATCCACACCATGTCTCCATGTTGGTGCTTCCTGAGCATGGAGGTGCCCATAGCTTCTGCACAGGGGAAAGCTTTAAGGAGAGGGTGGGTGTGGAGTGATACCTTTTTGCATAAAAGCTTCCAGGGACTTCCCGTGCCAGATGGTGTTCACTGTGCTGCTTTTCATTGCTCTTATGTGTTTTTCTTCCCTGGATGTCTTCAGCCCCTGGTGCTGAGCTGTTTAGACACTGGAATCTGCTATGTCAGAGCATCTTTGATGTAACCTCTGACTATGGATGTGCAGAGGGTTCTTACAGAGGGCTCCAGGGGACAAAGTGATGGAAAGTAATGAGGAGGTTTTTCCTTTCCAGGCTCTGAAGGAGGGGATAGGTCACCTGGAGTCAAACACTCGTCCCAGAGCACTTCAATGCAGCAAATTCCGTTCATCTGTGAACGAGCCACAAAGAAATGAGGAGAGCACCAGCAAAAGCAAGGACAGCACTGGGGGTCCTTCTCTCCCTGTGACCTTTATTTCCACCATGCAGCCCTGTGCTGGGAGCTTGCCAGATGACTTTCCTTGAACTGGGGACAGATGCTGTGTTGGGAAAGTGCATTCTTCTTCCTGGGATCCCTTTGGCCCGGATACAGCCCTTCAAGCAGTGCACAGCAAGCTTTTAGAATCTGCCTGTGTCTGTCCCTTTGGCTATATTTTCTTGTTTTATCCCTCCCTTTCCTTTCTTGTACTTCTCAGATTCTCCTTTTTCTTTCTTTTCTTCTTTTCTGATCGACATCCTTAGCATAGAGAAGGGGGAGAGGGGGGACAACCCCATGGAAATTTCCATCTTCTTCATTTTCAGTCTTGTCCAGAAAAGAATCAGGGATTGGGGGATAGGGAAAAACCACGCTGGAAACCCTGGCAATGCTCTCCTGCAGCTTTCCTGAGTGTCAGGGGAACGTTATCTGGCCTTGCACACGAGGAAGGAGAACCTGAGCCTTGTGAAGTGCAATAAGGAGCACAGCGCCTAATGGAAAAATCATTTGCTCGCGGCATTTAATTAAATATGCAAATTTATGAACGGCCCTGAAATCATCAAACGAAAAGGCAGAGCTGGCGTGAATTTTGATTTGATTTCCTCCATGGGCTTTCCCCTCATCCTCCCCCACTCCCTGCTCCTCTAATCCAAGAGGTGGCATGTGGGGACAGCTGAGCAGCTGCCAGGTCTGTCCTCAGGGTGTCCCCAGCGGTGATGCATACATGGGGTGTTCTCATTCCCTGCTCATCATCCTCTGGTCTGAGCAGATGGAAGATGGGGATGCACTGGTTCCACCCCGTTTTTGGATGGAGCATGGAGATAAAGTGGTTCTCAGCACGGTCCTGGAGCTTGGTGACGTGGCATCACATCCCTGGAGGTTTCACCCATCCAGAATCCCCCCTGCAGTGCCTTGTGCCATCCCTGCACACAGCTGAAGGCACTGCCACATCACCTCTGACCCAATGCATGATTCCCAGCACAGCCATGGACACAAAAACCCTCCAGTGAGAGCACTTTAGCCCCAAGCTGTGCTACAAAATCCACCTCAACGTGGTCTGGAATGCTGAGATTTCACCAAGGCTCACTTCTTGGTGCCATGATTCACAGCATTTAGTGCTTTAAGCATCAGAACTTCTGACTCCTTGAGCCTTTTCCCATAGACTCAGAGGCGTGACACAATGGGACTTGTGGCACAGCACAAATTTTCCTAGGAGTCCACCCCTGAAGACATTTTCAAAGCCAAGCTTTGAAAAGCCAACTTCCATCTTCAGAGCTGGGGTGCCCAGAGAAGTGGTTTTGTTGCACCCAGGCAATTGAGGAGAGAACCTTTTGACCAGGCAGAATTGGGAGATGCCTCCACCTTCCCATGCCCAGCTTGTCTTTTGGGTCTGACACACGGACTATAGGATTTAGGGTGAGCAGCTCCTGCTGGTGTTTTTTCTCTTGTGCTGCCTCATTTGCTTGATCTCATCAAAGACTTTCTCAGAACAAAACCACAGCAAGTTCATGACAATGTGTGTTTATTTCTCACCTGCTATTTGCCAAGCAGCTGCAATTAGGATGAGAGGTGATGGCTTTAAGTTGGTGATGGCACCAGGGGAGGGTCAGGTTGGGTATTAGGAAAAATCTCTTCTCCAAAGAGTGGTCAGGCACTGGCACAGCTGCCCAGGGAGTGGTGCAGTCACTGTCCCTGGAGGTGCTCCAGAACCATGGAGATGTGGCACTTGGGGACATGGCTCAGTGGGCATGGTGGGATGGGCTGGGGTTGGGCTTGGGGATCTGAGAGGTCTTCCCCAAACGTCCTAAATTCCTCCTCTGTCATCACAGCTGTGCCATCTCTACACATGGATTGTGAGCCAGCAGCAAGGAAAATCCTTAGATTTCAGCAAGTTTCTTTTGAAAGACGTCAATGTTTCATTAAAAAAATTGCAGGGCATCCCTGCAACGAGTTCATCAACTTTCCACCAACCCCTCTCAGGTTGCAGTGACCAACCCAAACCAGAGTCAATTCACAGAGGCTGTCCCAGGTGTCCATGTATATTTATATTATATTTAGGTGTCATGTATATTTAGCTCCTTGGTTATCTACACATATGTGTTCACAGTTTGGACATCTTTTGCTACCTTCCGGGCTGCTTTAGCTTGGGGGTGAATGGATCTTGAGGTACAAAATCCAGCTCGATATGGCACCAGAAGAGAGACATAACGTGAGCCCAAGTGATGGAGGAAGCGATGCACATCGCCTCCCACTTAGGGCTCTTTGCAGGGGATGCTGCGAGAGGCTTGCCAGCTCCCCAGGTACACTGCTGCCTGTCCGCTCGGTTTATTTGTACATCTGCCTGAAGTGGGAAGAAGAAATCTGTCATTAGTGCATGGGAGATGCAGGACACATTCATCCTGCTGAGATACTGCGCTGATACACTTGGAAAATAGCAAGTGGAAAGGGTGTCCATCATTTCAGCCTGCTCCTATCGCTGGTTCTCCGAAGAGACCAGGGACAGCTCCAGCTGTGCAAATGAAATTCAAGAGACTTAATAACATTTTAATGCATGCTCTTAGTGTCGAGGGTTGCTTTTTCTCCCCTTCTTGCTTTCCCTTTGATGGTTATAAATGGAGGGGATGTCATTTGCTTGTACAGCTGCAAGGCCAGGTCTTCAGAGAAGGTAGGGAGGATGAGGGAGATGATTTTATCAAGAACTTGAAAGAAAGCATAAAACGCATGCAGGTGTGCTGATTTCCCAGACAGCTCTAATGAGCTAACAATCTAATCTATCAGCCTCTCTCAGTGGTGATAAAAGTCTTCATGGCTTCTGGGATGAAACTGCACTGCCCATCATCTCAGCCCCAACGCTGAGCTGTTTGGGTTATTACTGGAGGAGATAAAAACCTGGTGATGAACATCTGCCCAGGAGCTGCAAGGGGAAAATGTGCACCTAAGGCCTTTGTTTTCACATGGTCTTTGTAGAATCATAGAATGGTTGGGTTGGAAGGGACCTTAAAATCACCCATCCCCACCCCTGCCATGGGCTGGGTGCCCCCCAGCTCAGGCTGCCCAGGGCCCACCCATGGCCTTGGGCACCTCCAGGGTTGGAGCTTGTCCCTCTGGATGGAGGAAGAATTTTTGCAATCTTTCTGTTGATGTCCCAGTTTCAGCTGGGATGGAATTGATTTTTCTTTCACACTGTGTCTTCACTCAGTCAAGCCCTTCTGCTCTCCTTGCACAGTTCATTTTCTTTCCAGAGCTCTTGCTGTTCTGTTTGTTTGGAGAATTGCTGGATGGTGCCATCAGGGAAAGCAAACACCCTGCACATCCCATGAGCTCAGTGGAGGAACGCTTTGAAATTGCAAGCAGGCAGGACAGCCTGCCAGGCCTTCAGCTTTGCAGCCAGATCTTTGAATTCCTCTAAGTTCAGCCCAGGGTTCAGCTCACAGTGCTCCTGTACGTTCCCAGTGTGCTGCTGCTGCATTGGTGTTTAATCCCGACATTGTTTCTCTCACATCTGGGACACACTTGAACGAACACTGGGATTGGGCCCAGAGTGAGGTCATAGCATCACAGAGTCGTAGAATCCTTAGAGTTGGAAAGGCCCTGTAAAGGCCATCTGGTCCCACTCCCCTGCAATGCCCAGAGACACCCACAGCTCCATCAGGAGCTCAGAGCCCCCCCAGCCTGACCTTGGGTGTCTCCAGGGATGGAGCATCCACCACATCTCTGGGCAACCTCTGCCAGTGCATCACCACTTGCATCATAAAAAACCTTTTCCTTATACCCAGTCTAAAATTTAATGCTGCCTTACTCACTCTCACCTTTTTTTCCACTCCCCAAAATTCTATCCTGCTTTCCTTCAGCTCCTGTTAGAGAAGGGTGGAGCATAGGAAACAAGCACTGCGGTAGAGTTACTCTCTGTGTCCCTGGGAGATGCTGGAAAAGGCGAAGTGTGGAGCAGAGCAGGAGCTGGCAGCCCCAGCAGACACTGTTACTCCGGTATCTACAGAAGGATCCTAATACCAAGAATGAAGGGAGGAGGAGGAGGAGAGGAGCAGTGATGAAGAGTAAGGTCTAGGAGGCACCAAGAGAGCTCAAGGAGAAGATTTTGGAGGACCAGCCACTAGTAGTGTGGTCATTGCTGCAGGGGTACACAGCAGACACAGGATGGGAAGGATGGGTGATGAGAACGAGACAGCACAGAAGCAACGTGCTCCTCCTCTCCAGCCCTCCCCTGTCAGACTTTAATCCAGCTTCCTTCAGCCTTCACAAGGAGTTCATGCAAAAACAACAAAGCTGTGCCAGATCTTTCCCTCTTTCCCTCCTTCCAGCACCATCAGGGCTGGCGTGGAGCTCCAGATTCTTCCCAAAATGAGAACCAGCATGATGCTTCATGCTGAGCTGCTGAAAACTGGTCCTTTTTTCCTCCTGGACTGGCTTAGTGAAGCTCAGCTTAATGGCTACCAAATGTTACAAACACTCCTCTAAGACTTTTGGGAGCCCAAACCCCATCCAAACCTCCAGGAAATGGGATGTTGAATGTTACAAACCCAACAAGTTTCCTAATTGCAGAGGGTGTCTGCTGCCACTGTCAACCCCTCTGCTTCCAAACCCATCTCTGATGCTACCCAGCTCTACAGGTTTTCAAGCAGTCTTCTTCTTTTGGAACCTGAGTTCCAAAGAAAGTAGGAAAAAAATGTGTGATTTTTCCTCTCTCTTTCCGAATAAAGCTTTCTTTGCTTCCAGCAAAGAGAAGGTGGCAGAGGGTTTCTAATTCTGAAGCTGTCAGCTCATTTGTTTTTGTGGTAGCTGGAGCAAGCCGAAGCAACGAGGATCTGGGAATCGGTGTGTCTGAAAGCTGTGCCTGCACCAGCAGCTTTTATCTGTTAAAAATATTTGTAATTGGGTGACTTTCATTAGAGGAAGGGGGAAAAAAAATATCAGAAGGTTGAAAATCTTGCCTGGAGATTTTAACTCCTTCAAGTACCAGGCAATCTTCCTTCTTGCTTTTTTAATAATCTGGGGCCACCATCACAAATTTTGATGTGTCCTTGTTGGGTGGAGGTGTGTAGTGAAATCAGTGTTTGTTTGTCCCTGGGACACCCAGCCACCGCCTTGCTCTTGCAATGGCTGTGGTTATTCTCATCAGTGCTCAGGCAGGACAGAGTGAGAGCTGTTGCTTTGGAAAGGGGGAATCACAGAATCATAGAATGATCTTAGAGGTGTTTTCCAACCTTAATGGTTCTATGATGCTGTGCTGAGTTATGTGTGGGAAGGGACCCATAAGGATCATTGAGTCCAACTCCTGAAGAGCTGTACTTGAGGAAGAGGTTGGGAGGAACCCAGACTTTGGCCATCTTTCATCAGTCTCAGGGATAGCAGTGTTCATCAGTGTCCCCTCACTTTGGCTGTATATCTGTCATCTGGTGGGCACAGATCCAAGGGAAGGATCCAGGTTGTCTCTTGGAACAATCTCTGTAATCCACAGACTATGGATAGCAGTCCTGAGACCTTCTCAAGACTCCAAATCCCTCGTTTGGGCCCCATTCTTCCCTCCATGAAATGGAGGTGAAATCATAGAATACTTGGATTGGAAGGGATCTCAAACATCATCTAGTTCCAACCCCCTGCCATGGGCAGGGCTGCCAACCACTGGGGCAGGCACCAGGTGAGGCTGCCCAGGGCCCCATCCAGCCTGGCCTTGAGCACCTCCAGGGATCTTGGCATGCTGGGAGAGTCAGAGCCCCACAAAACCTGCCCATGGCAGCCAGCTCTCCTCCTTGCAGTGGCGATGCCTGGATTCCAGCACAAGGAAAGGTCACCAAAGACCCAGTTGTCCCAGAGGATGTGGTGCCTATACCACATCCAAGTCATCCCAGGGCCTGAGGTGTACTCAGCTGGAGGCCAGGCCGGGAGCTGGCTCTCTAGGCAGGACACTCAGCAGGTTGGGTGATCCATCAGCAAGACTGAGGGACAGGCAGACCAGGGACAGACTGCCACAGGTGGCTGGTAGCAGCTCCATATCGTAGAGTCACAGAATCATTAAGGTTGGAGAAGACCTGTAAGATCAACAAGTCCAACCAACCCCAGCCCATCCCACCATGCCCACTGAGCCATGTCCCCAAGTGCCACATCTCCACGGTTCTGGAGCACCTCCAGGGACGGTGACCCCACCACTGTGCCAGTGCCTGACCACTCTTTTGGAGAAGAGATTTTTCCAACCATCCCAGTAGCTCAAGTCCCCAAAGGTCAGCAAAGCAAAGCCCAACCTCTTCCGTGACAGCAAAATGATTTTGTGGCCTTTTGGAATAATTTGGGTTTCTGGACATGCTCAGAGGGACAAGATTTCTCAGTTTTGTCTCTCTTCTTGTTAGGTTTGCAGGAGGGTAGCAGAATTCCCCCCACACACTCCTCACCCTGCCTCCCAGCAGCCTGCACTGGGCAGGTGAGCTCAGGTCAAAGGACACAGCATCCTCTCTGCACCAAACATTGATCACTGTGGGAGTTCCTGGTCACTGTGCCCCGAATTGCACTGTGCTGGGAACGGGGCCAGCCCTGCCCGAGGTGGGTCAGGGAGGAATCAAAGGCAGCTGTGCTGGTGGGGAGCCTGGTAGGCACAAAATCTTCCCTTTGAAGAGTATATTTAGGACTCCAGGGATACCTGGTGTGCTGATCTCCTTGGCAACACAGCATTCTCTGCCCCCAAAGCTGAGGACTCACCCCCAATGCCTTCCTGAGTGCTACACAGAGGGTGGGAGGGTGACCTTGTCCTTGTCTGACTGGTGACAGCCACAGAGGTGCATTCACTGCCCAGACCTCAAACTGCAAATAATACCGAAAGGTAAGAACAGCCCCTGAGCAACACCTGGGTTGGCTGCAGGTTCCTTTGAGCCAAACTACTGGAAGGGAACGTGGAGATCCCACATCCAAGCAGATGGATCTTCACCCCATGATCCAGCTGGCGAACATCAGCTTTGAAACTCTTTTCCTCCTGCTCCCCTGGGGGGTGGTTCTGCTCAGGGGATGCAGAGCAGCACAAAGCTCATCTCCAGCCCATCTCAGGTGTGCTGCAGGCAGCAGGGCTGGGCATCCTCACCTGGGCATCCCAAAGTCTCAGGGACCAGATGGCCTCAGCAGGCTCAGAGCATGGCAGCTGTCTCTTTGCAGCATCCCAGAGCCCTTTTTGTCAGAGATTTTGTGGCTGTTGTACTTCTTCTCTTAAACTCAGCTGAATAAGGTTGACCAACAAAGGGATTTCCTCCCAGCAAGGAACTCAAGCTGACAACCGTGGGATGCAGCCTAACCCGGGTGATGAGGTTTGCTCGTTATCCATTCTGGCCTGAGATCCAGCCCTACCTCTGCCCATCACAGGCAGACGGATGCTGCCAGACTGTGTGATGTTGCCAGGACAGCCCGACCACCAAGAGCCAAGTGGAGGAGGCAGTTTCCCTACCACTGTGTGGTGTCTTTGGCTGGACACGTTTGCTCAGACCAAGAGACTCCATGGAATGAACCCTCAGAGCAAAATCAGACATCCCCCCAGGGACTACTGCCATCATGTAGGTCTGCGTGTGGACATCACATCTGGTCACAGGGATCAAACTCACGATGAACCCAAAAGCATCTCCCTCCTGGAACAGAGGGCAAATCCCTTGGCAGTTGCCCAAAGGAGGTGAATCTTCACTCGTTGCCCAGCTGAGCTGCACAGCTGTCACAGTGGATGCTGTCACAGGGCTTCAGGAAGGGGCCAGAAGGAAATGCATCAAGAGGTGTTGGCCGCAGAAAGTCCACCTCTGCCTCTGGAGGAATGGGTGAAGGCGGCTGTTGAGAGTGCCAGTGCTGGGTGCAGTGCTCACAGCCAGGAGCTGGGCTGTCTGAGCAAGCAGCATCCCTAAGGGCCGTTCTCTGCTGGTTTTAATCTTCCTCCCCACTCATCTGCTGGCAGAGGCAACTCCAACTGACCCAGGAGGGCCATTTCGCTATCTCAGACCCTCCAAACTCAATGAAACAACAGAATGAAAGCAAGAAAAGCTCTCAGATGGGACCAGGCTGATCACAAAGCCTGTGAAAGCTTGGTCCTGCAGCAGCCAGGATGCTCTGTTGCTCATTAGGAAGGCTGTGCTTGCTCCGAGCGCTGCCTGCTCTTTGCCAGCCCCAACAAACCAAAGAGGGAAGCAAAGATGAGCACAGCCCCGCTGTCATCCTGCCTTGCCCCGTTCCACCCCCAGCCTCTGCTGGGAACTGGCAGAGACTCACTGGGCTAATTAAACACCCGATTATTCTTTATAATCGCTTGTCTCTGTCGATGACGGCAGCTGCCTGCGATGGCACGGACTGGGTCACTCTTAATTAGCCGTGAGATGAAGAGATAACCTTGAAGGCCATGGCAGACCTAAGGGAGGTGGTGTTTCAAAGGCTGTCAGCTGGGATGGGCATGAGGTGGGGAAACAAAACAACATCAGAGGAGCAGGGAGAGATGAAGGCAGGGAGAGGAGCATGGGGTTTCTCCCTAGAGATGTGCAGGCAGACAGAGCCTGGCTGGGGGTGGGAGTGATGGGGGACCCCCACCACCCAGCAGCAAATCAAGTTTGGAGTCCAAACGATTTGTCTTGCCTGCTTGGAAGCAGGAGAGGGAGGTGGGCATCCCTGAATCCTTCAGTTCTCAGCTCGACCTGTCACCCTGAGCACAGCAATCCAGCCAGGGATGCCCCTGCTTTGCTGTCCCAACAAACACCCGAGCCCCTCCTGGTCCCACAGCTTTGTGCAGTGGGAGATGCCTCCAGGCACTGCTCTGCTGCTGCTGTTGGAGTCCCTGTATGTTTTCATGGAGATAAGCAGGTCCCTTTGCAGACTGACCTCTTGCAGTCCAGGTTCATGACACCGGCCGTGGAAACTGCAGACATTTCCAGGGACAGCTGTTGGAACCTGCCTCACCCCAAAGCCCAGCATGGAAATAGGATTGTGTCTGTGCCTTTCCAGCTCTGCTTGCAGCTTTGACCCCAAGAATTTGTTTTTACACCCATCTGTGACTGCCTGGAGCAGAGATACAGGGGACTCAGAGCTCTGCCCTGCACAGTGCAGTCCCCATGCTTTGGCCAAGCTCTTCCCATGAGCTCCAGCATCTCGGCAGCACGACGTCAGTTCACTCTCATGCACGGGCTGACCCCAGAGATCACAACAAGAAATAACAAACCAGAACGTGGATGAGTCATATCTTCATTTGCATGTCTCATTACATCTTAGAGCCTCACTCTCTAAAAACACAGATCTTGCCCGGGCAAAGCATCAACTATAACCAGAATAATTTCCACCTGAGAAGAGCGTGGTGTACACCCATCACAGCTCCTTTAGACCTCCAGTGGACCACCTCTGTGGACACACATGGAGAGCACAGGAGGCACATGCAAGTTCTGTCTCTCTTATCTTGCTCAGTTTTCTATGCACCTCCAGTTGGCCTCGGCCACTGTGAGGAACGCGATGGGGGTGTTGGGGTCAGGTGGGAGCCCTGGGATGCTGCGTGCTGCACACAGACGAGGTGACAAGCATGAATCCCACCCTGCACGATGCTGGAGATGGGGCTGGTGCCCACAGCTGATCCAGTCTTGCAGGGTGGGCCCCCTGCCCCCCAAACAAGCCTCAAGGACCTGAGGAAGGGCTCAGCCGGCGCTTTAAGGATGTTTTGGCAGCTGCTTGGCCTCAAAGCACGAAGGATCCCTTTTCTCCTTGCTGGATCACAATGAACTCTGACTTTTGGACTGACAGGAAGGAATCATCATTTCTCCTTCAGCCAGAACAGCCTGAAATAGTTTGCAATGACTTTGGATCTCCCTAGGGCTCCCTTGGGAACAGCAGCAAAGTTATTTGTGCTGCCATCAGTGTATCTGCCAGCACAAAGAACCAACACCCTGCAAGCAGAGTCCTCCAGAAACCCAGGGAGGAGAGCAGGAGGCAGGATGCCGTGTTGCTCTGTTTGGTGACCTTGCAGTGTCCCCCAAGAGCTGCACTGAAGCATGCACCAGCCCTTGTTCTCCCCATTGCAATGCTGATGAATGAAATACCCCAAATGCCATTTTGACATTGACCTCCATGAACGTTTAGATGTCAAAATCTATTCCCCAAGCCATATTCCACTCAGTCTCTTGCAGCTACACCTACACTGGTCACTAGCCCAGATGGGGCCATGGGAACATCCTCCAGACTGTTCAGCTGTCTGCCCATGACATGTTTTTGGGTTGTACCAACTGGAACTCTCCCAGCCAAGGTCCTGGTATTGGAGAAATCACTGCAGATGTCCTCAGTGACATCTCTTCCTCCCCGTGGAGAGGATGATTGTGGTCTCCTTTCTAAAGCCATTTAAGATGCCCTGAATAAGGGATGAAATGATCTGATCTCTGCTGGGCTTGGATGTGCCATAGCTTTGACTACCTGGGAAGGAAGGCGAGGAGTAAGATGGTGCCAGTCCAGGCCAGCTCACCATTACATATAAAGCCAGCAGCAGGCACTGTGCTCTCCTCATGGTCCAAGAGGCAAAACCATTGCACCTGCAGGCTCCTGCTAGCCAGGATCCATCCCAGCTGTGACCCAGCATTGTTCCACCCACATCAAGGGCTGTTTCTTTCTATGTGACCTTGCACCCCAGCCAGGAGAAAATGCAGCTTATTGAAGATGCATTGCTTTCCATTTCAAGTCACAGCTTTTGTAAGGCCCATGGGAGGAGGAGGAGGATGCAAATGAGAGACAGTTTATTGCCTTCTAATTTGGTCTCCTCCAACCAGAAGCCAAAGGATGGGGATCCCCTTGGGCACACCCTGCCCTCTGATAAAAGGCTTGGCTTCACACCAGGCATCTCTCCAGGATGCTTGCCTCTCCCAGCTGGCTCCCAGGAGGGGTGTAGTCCTCTTTTTCATTTGTTCCACTTGACAGAGGTCCTTTTTTTCCAGCAAAACAAATGCACAACTGCTCTCAGCATCCACGTTCAGTAAACAAATAGCATGTGTGAGCAGCCAGCAGTGAGCCTGAGCTGTGGCTTTTGTGCAAAAGGAATGTTGGGGCATTTTCATACACCCCACCAACTCCTGCAATGCTGTAAAAGCAGTTGGAGATGGCGGAGAGCAGCTCACATTTCCAGAAACCCCCAAACTTCCATCTTTGTCATCATCCTATTGTTGTCATATTGCCATTATTATTACTATTACTGCAAGCAAAACAGTAAAATCCCACTCCAGGTCTTAGAGAGGAGCAGCAATTTCTTGCAGAGGCAGTAGGAAACTGGGTAGGCTGTGTAGGAACTGCTGCCTCAGCTCTGAGAACATTCAACAGGAGATAGTTCATAAGGCTGAAAGAACCTTTTTTTTCACTTCATGGACATTTTGCAGGCAGAATAGACCCTGGGAGGAAATCCTGTTGGAAATCCTCCTCCCTCCCATCTCTCCTGTCTGTACCTTGCAGCAAAAGGCAAGATCGTAGTGGAGCTGGGAACTGGTCCAAGACATTGCACTGTCAAGCGTCTGCCTTGACCACAGAGTTTCCCTTCTTCACCACTATCTCCAGGCTTGTCTTGCAAAGAGCCTTACCAAGATTAACTCATTTTTGCCAGTGCTTCAAGACCTTGGGATGAGGAGCCCTGGAGCACAGCCCACAGCCCTCCTCCACCACCTCAGCACTGTCGATCCCTTTCCCATCCTCATGCACCCACATCCCTTCCATTCGCCCTCCAACAGCCAGGGGCAGCCATCACCCAGCTGTGAGCAATGCAAGAGGGATTTGTGGAGGGGAATTGCACCCAGAGGGATAAAGGGCTGCAGTTAATGGGCACAGGCACCCACAGAGCAGCAGTTTGCTTCCCCACCCTCTGTTCCCAGAGCCAGGGACCCAAGGCGAAGCAATTGCAGGATTCGAGCATTTAAGAGATTTTCTGCAAAGGTTTTCACTTCGATTGACCTTTAAGAGGCCAATTCTCTTGCCTTTGTAGTTAAAGCTGATCAGTGGGGGGCATTGTTAGTGCTCATTTTTTCTTTTTTAAACTTTTTCCCCATGTTTTTTAAAAAGACTGCAAACTCTTTAAATCCACCACCAACCAGATTAAA